>JAOXXN010000395.1:120228782-120243544 GCA_026770055.1 Myrmophylax atrothorax
TATCATTGCATTTATTGTAATATTTTTATTAAATTGTAACTCTGACTTATAATCTCTTTTGTGTTGGGTTCACTTCTGCTGATTTACCTTTAAACCAGCAAAAGGGTATAAAAGAAAGGCAGACTGAGCCACTTCACCTGATATAAGGTTTTTAATTACACTATTTATGACATGAAAACATTATCACAACAAATTTTCATGGTAGCAAAATGCTCAATTCTTAATGAAAAATTAGAAAACTCTGAAATATTTAGCAGAATCACACTTTCCAAACATGGAGAGAAGTTTTCAGTTCAACAAGTAGAAATCCTATTGGAAAAATCTTTGAAAACACAGAAAAACAGATTTGAATCAATAGAAGAAGGAAATCATCAAAAGAAAACATTTTGTTTCAGAGATGACATTTTGATCATTAGCTTACTTCTTTGATCATTAGCTTACTTGTTTCATTTTCACTCAGTATTTCAGTTGAAAAGAGGGTCATTATTCAACTTTGTATCAATGAGTGAGATTTTGATATCAAACAGAAAGACTGTGGATATGGGCATGTTACCTACAAATTTTTAAGTAACAAAAGGTATAATTTGATAAAACATCCTACTTTTCCTTCTGCTTTTATCCCTAATAAGGTTATCATGTCATTTATACAGATGAGATGCACATATGCAGTGAACTGCTTTCTTCACATGATAGAGCAGTAAAGGGAAGTTGTATCTCAGAGGTTATTGACTATGTTGTTCACTGTTGCGGACCAGAGTTCTGTCCTACACTTCTGCTTTCACTCCACTATCAACAAAACCTCAAAAAGCTCCTTGTAAATCAAGGACAGCAGTCCCCTCCTCCTGGGACTGCCAGTTGTTCTGGACTTGAAGCCCTTCTTCCTTGTGCTCCATCAGATCTAATATCTCTGTCTCCTGTCCCAGCACATCGTCCCAGGCCCCGTTTTCTGCTTCTGTATTTTATTCCTTCTTGGCCTTATCCAGAAATTCAAAATCAGCTGCAACCTCTACGACAGCAACTCAGAAAAGAATATTTTGTTTTGTTTTGTGTTTTTTACATGTTGTTTTTAAAAGTATTCTCTCTTCAAATAGCAGCTCTGCCAATCAGTCTGGAATGAAAAATTAAGCTGTAACCTAAAAATTGATGCCCAGTGATAGTTCCCTGTTTTCTTTCACATACTCAGAATATAAGACAGTGTATTTGGGATTTAAAAATATAGAACATCTTGTTCTTTAGCTTGATGTTTTCTGCAGCCTGTTTCTTCCCCTCCCATTTGTCTAGAATGATGAGTAGTCTTCAGTGGGGACCACAAAAAATCAGTAAAATATGTGTCTTTTCTTACAGTGTTTTGCAATAACATCCCTTTGTTAGAGGACTATTCAAAAGCTGTAACAAATTACAAAGAACATTGGCATGTTGAGGCACAATAACCTTTTAATAAATGTATATATTTCTAACATTCAATTAAAATGTCATGCACTTTTCTGCATTTTCTCTTCCACTGCTGGTGATGTTCACCACAGAGTTGTATTAAGCTTCCCTTTGTTAAATCAGCTCATTCATCTCTGTCAACTGTTTTAGGTATTCAAGAAGCTAAAAGTGTTCAAGATACCATTATAATACTATAATACATTAGACTTCTATCATATTTTCTTGCCAAAATCTGAAAGGTACTTTGAAGACAGGAATGAGTTCCTGCACCTACCAAAACCCCAATGGTTTGGATGAGTTTACTCCTATTTAATACTTGGATTTAAAAGGTTAAAGTCTCGTCTTAAAGTCAAATATTCACTTTCAGTGCCAGCAGTCAACACCAGCTTTTCTGATTTATGGCCATCTGGAGTGTTTTAAGGATTTTCCAATGTAACATTACAATTTATTGCAGTGAATGCAGTTGAGATCAATTATGGAAGAAGATCTGCATGTTCAGAAGCTTGAAGCTCCATTTAAAATGTCTATAAGGAGTTTTTCAGAACTACAAAACTATTTATACCAGGTCAGGCACTGACTTAAGTTCCATATCCAAACTGATGTGAACTTTTCCAATTCCAGACAGAGTTGGACTCGGTTATGCAGTCCTCTAGGACCAAAGTTGGCAGAAATACCAATATAATAGTCAGAAATACTGTTTTTGCAGAGCAGTATCACCTTTGAGCCCTTGACAACTGAACTGGACACAGAGTTTCTGGTGAAACAGCAATGAACAGGAGGCTGTACTTACCATGGCATACCTAGGGAGACAACTAGCAAAAGAAAAAGAGACCACATTATTTATAAATTCTCCATGAGGTAACTCTAGTTCGAAGGGTAGCCTGTGTGCACCCTTAAACATGGGGAAGAATATTTTCTTTAAGAAATTAACATGAGTTTTTAGCTGACATTGAGACATCAGTTTGTTTAAGAATATGATTGAGGCCACATCAAAGCCAAAGAAAGCCATGACTCTTCTTGAAGGCATAACCTCTAGATGCAGCTCAGTTATAGGTTTATTCTGGTGCAGACTTACCACTCTCATATAGTCCAAAAATGGGTAGCTCTTACACATTGTTTGTCTGAGCAGGAAATCCCATGAAACCTGGAGAACATACAGACGAGAGGGGCAGTTTCCCTGTGTGTGCATCTCAGAGCTGCTCACTGTGGGCACTGTAGCCCCTGGCTGAAAATTCCAGATGCCAAACAGGGCGCTGCCCACTGCAGTACTCAGTGCACTTGCCACTAGAAGCTGTGGTTTATTTTGGTAAGGTGAGTGAACCCCTGTGTAGATAAAGCATAATGTCTCATGTCCCTGAAATCATACAGTACGCAATCAGCTTTCCTTTGCAGAAGGGAACATAACCAGAAATTGTTTGGTAAGGTCCTGTAACCCAAACATGGTAGCAAAATAGAAACAGAGAGTAAAGCTGTGAATGAATAATCTTTATGAAGATGTAACGTAGTGTGTCAAATAATTTTTTCAGTTTCATGATATTCTCTAAGTGGAGATACACCAATTAGTCTGAATCCTAGATGTTTTTCACATCTTCCAAAAAACTGCTGAAATGTTACTTTCTGTCCAATTCTTCCACTCTGTTGTGGTTTAACCTCAGCTGAAACCAGCACACACTCCATCCTGCAACTTAGACCAATCAAACACTATTTTGAAATAGAATAATTTAGAAACTATTTAGAAACATTACTGTTAGAAGATTCAGTTAACAAGGACTTGCACACATGCAGATAGATTTATTCAGAAAGATTTGACAGTATGCTACATGCTGAATCACAGCACTCTCCTCAGCTCTGTCTAATGTATTAAACATACCGTGAACAAATTTCAGTTTCAGTACTTTATAAGGGTCGTCTTAATTGTCTGTATAAAGTCATTTTTCTTACTGAAAAAGCAATAAGAAATATCAAACAACAAAATACGCAAGTGCTGTCAGGGACGGGGGAGCACCAAAACCATGTTGAGAATTCCAGAACTGAAGCCCCTGAAGTCTCATCTGGAAAATTGTATGGAATTTAACTAACCTGGAAAGATAAAAGGTCTGTGCTTACTTTGCTAGTGCTTTAGTGTAGAGTTTTAGGAAGTTCAAACCTGTGTAACATTCTAACTTATATCCCAGCATTATACTTTTACATAAAGTTATCATTTATGTAGCTATAAATATGTTTTTTATTTCAATACAGCTTAAAAAAGCAATATTTTCTCCTTTCCACATTATCCCATAGAGCTGTTTTGAACTATTAAAATGACCTCTTTAAATGGATTATTTATTCATTCAGTTCCTTGCCTTATTTGTTCACATTTAATTTCAGTATTAATAAGACACGACACTGCACAATTTCATTTTAATGGAGATTTCTTTTTCATATGTCACATTTAATACTTTGTTGAAGCCTTAGGAGACAGTTCCCATTTTCCTTTATGGCATGTGTAAAGGTCTGGTTTTGTTTAATGTTGTCTAGACTTGCCTTCCTAATATCAAGCTTAAAATAGATATTCATATAAAATTGGCAGTTTCTGGATGTTAAAAGAGGCTGACTTATTTCCTAGAAGTTGAAAGGTAACCCAAGAAGGCACCTATAGGGATCATAGCCTGGTTTAAATCCCGTTCTCATGAATTTCTGTGAAGCTAGATCCCACACTAGAGAACTAGAATCTGAGTATCAGACACTGCTGCTGTGTTTCTTAATATTAATTTTTCTATAGTGTGTCTGATCAGGTGGAATCAAGTGGAATCTGCTCAAGAGGGCTAAAACTACAGGTGGTAATGGATACCCAACAAAACCAAACCCCAAACCTCTGTGAACTGGATTCTTGCCCATGTTTCTTTTCCCCAACAAACCAATAGCAATGAAATGTATCCTGGATATCAGCATTCCCTAAAGCCCTTCAGTAAATAGAATGGAAAGAAATTGAATGGAATAGACTATTTCTGTTGGAAGAGACTTGCAATAATCATCTTGTCCAAGTCCCTGACTGTTTCAGGGCTGACCTGCTATCAAGGCCATTGTTCAAATGCCTCTTGAACAGTAACAGGCCTGGGATATCGGTCACCGCTCTAGAAAGGCTGGTTCCAACATTTGACTACCCTGTTGGTAAAGAAATATTCCCTAATGTCCATTCAGAGGCTCCCCTGGCACAGCTTTGAGCCATTAAACCATTCAGTGGCATAAGACTTCCTCCCCATTTCCCAGAGATCCCACCTGCCTCCTGGCTGCCCCAAGGATCATGGACATGCGCTGGAGCTCTGGAACCCCAGTAGCTATCCTAAGCACTGAACTGGTGCTGTTCACCATTTGGGTCCTATTTGCAGGCTTTGCTTTTCGAATAGTGAAAAACAAATCATTGAAAACAATATTTTGATTTTACTGTAGGGGAAATTCTGGTATAATTTCACAACACATAATGAATGCTAATCCAGCCCAAAAAGCAGCTTTGCAGCAAAACCAGAGTAGGCTTAGTTTCAAGTGTCTAGTTCTAAATTTTCAAGGCTGCTGAAGCAAAAGGATTCCTCAGTGAGTTACTGTGACATCATTCATCATTTAATACCACTGAATTTATAGTAGTTACCGTATCTGTCATCTATAGCACTGAACTTCATAGTATTGAATTTGAACATTAGGCTCTTGTACAAAGATTTATTCAGGATTCTGATGATATGTAACTTCCAAGTCATATTTTCCCAGACTGGTTATCCTAGGACAATAGCTTTGGAATTGCTTTGCAAAATACAACAGCAACACTAACAATAACAAAACTGTTGCCAGAACTGGTGAGTTAACTATACAGCTTTTGGGCTTACCCTGTTTCAACAGTTCTGAATAATTCATGTCTTTATATATACATGTTCAAGTTGTATTCAAATTAAAAGGAAAATTTATTCTTCTTTATGTTTCTAAAGAGTTAATTGAACTTAGAAGACATGACATTCCATAATAATTATCAGAAGTGAAACTTCTTGCACAATTTCAGCTATGGGAAATTTTGTAATATTTTTTTTTTAAATTTCCAGTATTATTATTCCAAGAATGAAAGAAAAATAAGGAATTATTCTTTTAGGAATAGTATTTACTGAAAATTATTTCTGTCACATCACACAGAAATAAACTTGACTCATTCATTATGAAATCAGATATCCATACAGAAATAACATTGAATATATGATAATGCTGCTCCATAAATACTAGAGATAGAACTTCATTTAATTTGATGAATACTATTAGTATTGATCTGTTAGTTCAGTCAGGAAAAAAGAAACATGGAATTGTTTCAAAATAAATAATTTTAAAAGCTCCTTAACATCAAATTAGTAAGATGCGTGTGTTAATTTAAACCTTCACCATAATGCACCTAACTGTATCATGTTTTTTTGTTATTCAAAGTAAATGAGATGAGTTTAATCTCTCTCATCCCTGCAGTAAAAATTAAGGTTAATTGCCACAATAGGTGATATTGGATCTAATCTGAAAATCATAGTGTTGAGCAGAATTATTTAATATGTCATGAATGACAGACAGGACGTAATTAACTCTCTCATAGTTTCCTCTGATCATTGTTTCCAAATGTGAGAGTCTGGGGATATAAATACATTTGAGCCAAAAAAAATCGTTAACCTACACTCCCCACTCAGGAATAGCTCTCAAACAATGTATGTTGAAGTCCTTTAAAAAGACTTTAGAAGAGATCTTTTGTCCTTAAAAAAAAATCACATTGCTAAACCCTTCTTTTCATAATTAGAAGCTAATCACTCATGACCCTTACATAAGAACATACATCAGTGCAGACAGCCATGCAAGTAGAAAGTAAATGGATCTTAACAGGATAACAATATGCCATGGTTTATCAATATGTAATGCTGCGCTCCCCTGTCCCAGTCCATGAAGTTCCATGTCTCTGTGACA
Organism: Myrmophylax atrothorax; assembly: GCA_026770055.1. Taxonomy (NCBI): domain Eukaryota; kingdom Metazoa; phylum Chordata; class Aves; order Passeriformes; family Thamnophilidae; genus Myrmophylax; species Myrmophylax atrothorax. The sequence continues at coordinate 120,235,170 of JAOXXN010000395.1, forward strand.
GGTCAGGTTAACCTAAAGGCTCAGGCTTGGTCACCCAAGGAGCATATTGTCACAAATTGAAAATGAGTCAGAAACAGTAGAATTAGATATGGATATGAATAAAAATTGACATAATTGTTTTAATTGGTCTCAGCTGAAGAATCAAACTCCATATTGCTAACAAAAGACCAGGAAAATGCTCATGCTATCAGTATGCTATTCCACAGTCATACGGAGTGGGTATTCCTGGTCACTGTCAAAGGGAGAGTAACAAAGCCCTGGTATCACTGGTCTAGTTTAAATTAAAAGCCTCATGTCCTACCACATTACCAATGCATTTCTGGCTAAGTTACCAAAGTAAGGGAAGAGGAATTCATATTTACTTTGGAAAAATACATGTAGCAGTCTGTGCCTGTGCTTGCCACTACCAATTTTGTGTGTTTATAACTCAGTTGTTTTGATATTATGTGTTACTCTCTTCCCCCACAAAAATCTCCACTTGAAATCATCTCCATATCCAAGCCATTAGGAGAAGTAAATTTATCATTAGAAGAGAGGAATAGGCAGTGGAGGATGCTGTAATTTGCTCATGGGCATGACACTGTCAGAATTTATTCTAAGACAATCCATTGGATCAGTTGATAAACACTGTTACAACTGAGCTATAAAACCTGAGGGGTTTATGCATCTAAACCCTTTATTTTTCTTAGTGTTTGCTTTTATAACAGGCTATTCTTGCTGCCTATGTAACCATCTACTATACTTTTTATGCTTGCCAAGTCTTTGCCTTCAGTACTGCTTCAGTTGTTATTTAGAAATGTGGGCTGTAGAAACGATAAAATAAACTGACATATGTGCCGGAGCCTCCAGTGCCAGAGGGCATGAAAGGAAATACACAACCAGCAAATTTCCATAAATGATTGTGTGTGCTCACATGCTCTTGTCCCACATCTAAGATGTCAAACCTTTAAAATTGCTTTGCCCAAGAAGTTACAATTACAGAGACAACCCAAAGAAAACTTTACATTTAGTTTTCAATGCTTTTAATGGCCTTCTAGGAACTATGATTAGTGGGGGACAGAAGAATGACCCAGGCTAATTATTTCTTCTGTGTGTCTCATTTGTCCACAAAGCAACAGAAAGACATAAGAGAGGGGTTTTATTTGCAGTCAGATGTTCATGACTTTTTTCTAGCGCACACTGAGATCATAGATGAAATTAAAAGAATCAGGGGCTATTCAGAAGTGAACCACAACAGAAACTGGCTGAGAAGCTGGTAAATAATTCTTGTGCTAACACCTTCCGCCTTCTCCTCAACTGCTGCAAGACTGATGCCATAAACATCCAGCAAGGCTGTCATTAACACCCACTACTGGCTAGGGTTTCTCATGACCTCAACCAAAATCCAGCTCACAGAGAGTGGCCAGCCTTCAGCTCTCGCTGCAGTCTGTAATGAATTGACTCCTTTAGTTTCTGATTTCAAAAACTACTGCTATATTCTGATAATAGCAACCTGCCATTAAACGAAAATGAGACAAGTAGCTCTTTTGTCCAGATAATTTAGATTCTTTGATTCCTACTTTTCATCGTCATGTGCAAGCATATGCACACACACACATATGCATGGATGTAGGCATGCATTCAACTCCTCTAATGCTTGAAATTTGTTAGATTCTTTTCTCTTTATAGTTAGACATTAAAAATTGTATCTGGTGAACTTCTCACAGAACATACTCAGCCTTCCAGAAGGCAGGACTGTACATATACAAAATAAAGGCAAGTCCAGCTATACTTAACTGATAGGTGTGTAAAAAATAAAAATGTATATGTTGATTTCCGCTTTTTTTTACTAGTTTGCTTTTTATTCACACTAAATCATTAAAATTAAGCAAATTACTTCAATTCTGTACAGTCATTTTAACTCTTCTACTGGCAGCCCTATAATTCTTGGTAGGAACCACTGCAGGACAGTGATTTTTCTTCATAGCCACATTATTTTGTAGGAATATCTTTTTGTTTCTGCATCTAGGTGTATGTATACCCATAAGATACATACACATTCATAAAGTATATATATACGTGTATGTTTATGTATATATAAACACTAAACATTTAATCTGATATATATATTTCTGTATGTGTATCTACAATTTCATTTATAAAATTTTAGTGTTCATACTGTTTTCAATTGATAGTGTCCACTGACCAAAGGAATGAGCTATTTTTCCAATGGATTAACAAGCTTAAAAGAGTCCTCTGGCTGTAAGTGACAGATCCATTTCAAGCTTTAGAGTATTCACTGTGTCTATAGCATGAGCTGTAGTGAGAGACAGACTGAGATGAGAAAGTGATGTAATTCACGTGCCATTTTGCAACATCATACGGCATTTTCCTTTTTTGGCTTGTTTGTAAGGACAGGCAGGCATTCCCTGTCAATCTCATGCAAATAACTCCAATGCATACATACATGAGCAATAATCTTGCTATTTTTGTCACTTGAGTAATGCCATCGATGTAACTGAGAACTGAAGTGGAGATGACACATTGCTAGAAACAAATCCCTATCGCCAAAGGCTCCAGAGGAAGTTCTGTGTCTGGTGTCCCCATTAGCAAAAAATATTAAACAACACCACTCATTTAACGTGCAACAAAAAAACCACCCCCTTGTGCTAAAATCAGAGTCAATCTATAGCAGGAATTAATAAACCATGGTGGAGCTGTAACAGTTTCCTGAAATAATGTTGGGAAAATGTTTAGAAACTGCTGTGCTGCATGCACATTCATCTTCCCTGTACAGTTACCAGGTTGAGATGTCTGCCTACAGATTCCAGACAAAAACAGTTTTGCAGATATTCTTTGCTTATTATTTGTTGAACTGCCATCATGGTATTAGTCAAATATATCTAGCACAAAAACCAGGTGCTGATCTTCCAAATGCTTGTTGAAAAATACCACCTTTTTTTTTTTTGTTGTTCTGCTTGTTTTTATACACTTTTCCAATAGCAGACTCCATCTTCTGGCAAGTCTGTGATTCGACCTCCCTCCTGAATTCAAAGGACAGAGTATTTCCTGCCATAAAAGGACTTCACGTAGACACAGACTTGATTTCAAGTGCCTAGGTATTATCAAACAGCTACCCAGAAAGGAATTTAGTCGATCACTTAGGTGCCTGAGGTGCCAGCCAGGCCTAAACACAAGAAAATCTGCTGACGGAATCAGTAATGCACGTGTTCAAGAGAGTACCCTCAAACACTCGTGGCAGGGCAGCCTGGGCAAAAGTGATCCTTGAGTGTGCGTAGGCTGGAAGGGAGGCATGGAAGGGCAGCAGAAGTGGTTGGTAGAACTTTTTCTTGCAAATTGCAGTACTGCATCCTCTCTTGTTCTGCACAACCTATCTGGAAGTTCAGTTTAATAGTATGAAACCCATTCCCAAGTTGGGGCTGTAGCTCCATTAGTATAGCAGGGGCAGATGGCATGAGCCCTGTGCCTCTTTGGTGAATGCCTACTGTGTTCTTCAGGAAGGATGTGAGCACGTAGCTAAGTACTTTCCAGAAATTGTGTATGATTAGATTTCAGATACTGAATAATTTATTCCTCATCTTTGCATGTAAACATTCTTAAAAGCTTTTTGATTAGTTATTTGGGATACATTTAATAAATGGGATAGACTGAAAAATCTGGAAAGTAACTGAAGAACCGATAGATACATATCTTAACAAAGTCAGCTGCTCCTACTGTGGTTTGAATGAGTACAAACTGTGCTCCCATGGTCTTAAGAGAGAAGCAGATACCATCTATTGTGAAGACACATTTTCTTGGGGAATGGGCACTGTTTTTATTTCCAGGCTTTGGCCATTTTCAAATTACGACTAATTTGCTAGTGATCTGATTTTGCACCTTCTCTGCTCACAGCTGGACTTCATTCTTTTTTATGAATTCTGAAGTTTCATAGAACTTCAGCATTGCTAAGCTGGCTATTTGCAGCACATTCTCCAGGAACAAAGGTAATCTGAAATCTAATAGAGAACCTGGGATAAACCGGATTCTGGAGCTCCTATGAAAGTGCAGAGTATGCCACTTGGTATAGGCTTTAAAAATTAGCCGTATGAGTCCAGAACTGCGTGTCATTACTGTAAAGGTATAGTAGACTGTCTGGCACTCACTGTTTTTTCCTTCACCTAGGCCTTTGACATTTCTACTCCCAACATTAGTCTGAAGTGATGCAACATAAGGCATCAGCCAAGAATAGCTTCAGAAAAACAGCCATTTTTGGAAGCTATTTTAAAGTTGCTTTGCAAACCCAAACACTTCAAAGGCAGCATAAACTGTGGCTGTCCTGTATATCACTAGGAAATAAAAAAACATACACTGGTGCCTCCTTAAATAGAAATAATTTTATGATGCTCTAACATTTTATTCACTATCTGCATCATTTTGCTTTCTACTTAATTTCTAGGGTATTTTGACAATCCTTCTAAAAAATTTTAAAGAAAACTTTTGCTTTGGAAAAATGGTTTGGTTTTCCTGTTTTCACATAAAATAATCTATTTGAATACCACAACCATACCTCAAGCTTTTACTGTAGCTTTAGAATGTGACCTCTGGTGAAGCCTTCTGTGGCAGAGCTCTCAGATTGCCTCTCCCAACCAAAAGAAATGCCTTGTGTTTTTGAGATGATGAATTTCCAGCTTGAAGAATTTTTGAGGAAAGGCCAAAGCAAAGAAACAAATCTTTGAACTCACTGAAAGAAAATAAATTCTGATGTCTCCAAGAAATAGTCTTCTGTTTTGGCCAACAAAGCAGACGGAGTGTTGCCAGTCACTCAGTAAACTTAGACTCTGACCAGATTCTCCTGTGACACTGCAGTTCACTTTTCCAAGCTTGTTTCAATGCACAAAAGTGGTACATTTTCTTCCCTGTTTTTGGGAAATTTTCTCACTCAGGGGCATTTCCAGTTACTTCTGATACCACAGACTATGAACGTCCTCTGCCTTCATAGGAGTGCATAAAAGGAAAGTCCTGTTTTCTTCTTCCATGGATTTTTACTAGGTCATGATGATTTTTTCTTTTGATGTGGCAAAATCCATGGTGACCATCTCTATATCTGCTACGAGCTGATCTGGCATATGTTCACTTGCCGTTGCCACTTCCCTCTCCAACATACCATCCATTTGGTTACCAGGTAACACGCATTGCTAGGCATTTGCATTAAGCATCGATGCTTGTCATGTTTTTTAAACTGAGTTTTTAAAAATAACCAAGGTTAAAATAGGACTGTGTTATCGCTGGGGAATCTTCAGATTCATTCTAGTGACTTGTCAGAATATTAGCAGTATAAAATCCATCTGTTGACAAAGATATTACTGTTAAATAAGCACAGGGCCAAATCCCTCTGGATGCAACTGATTTTGGTGTTGATAGCTAGAAACAATTTGATAAAGTGCCATATGACAACATAAGGCATTATTCTCCTCTTCCCTTGAAAAGAGTAATAGACCAAATTCAAGTCTGGTTACAGCAAGTGAAAACCTGAAGCTATTGGAATGCATTTTGTGTATTTTAAAGATGCATTATGTCCATTAGGAAAATTTTAATTGCTTGCCATGCAGTAAAGTAGCACACATCAACTTCTCTATGAAAATGTGATCCATGATGATGTCAATGCTAAAGTCCACTGGAAATTTTCACCTAAAATTTTAGGGAAAATCTTTCTTTCTGAACATCATTTTTCACAGTTTTGTGTGGAAAATGATGACTTTCAGACAAAACCAGAAAATAAAGAAAGCAATGAAAAACCATACTTATGAGACCCCAAACACCTGCTTTTTAGGAAAATGGAGTAGCCCAGGTCCCACAATGCACTGTGAAAGTTAATTAATTTGAATAGTTCAGCAAGATGGGAGGTTGGAGACATTTCATGGTAAGTGGAGTCCATCTAGACAGACCTTTTTCTAGGACTGAAAGTATAGATATGAATAGCATATTTGAATCAAAACTTCCATATGGCTTTGTGGCAACATTTTCAAAATTTTTTGTCCACATCAAAAGACTTTGAAATGCAAAATTAAAAATAAAATCTGATATTGCCCCAAAAACCTTTTGAAAGTCTTCCCTAAATTTGAGTTCCTAGGTTCTTTAAGGTTATGATGCAGAAAATTTACCATCCCTTCTAATGTGTATATATATGGTACAAAAGTCTTACCAATTTTGGAGAGAGAAAACAACAAATGGGTTTTTTTGGCTGAGCTTTAGTAAGGACACAGATGAAGTGAAACCTGGTAGTGCCAAAGGACACTGCTAAAGTCTGCTCACTAATTATGAGATAGGGAATTCATATTTTTATATGAATTATCAGTTGATGCAGAATCACACCTCCTAAACACCTAGTGTTTTAGCCTTGAGATCTGGCATTAAATAAAGCACACTCAGAAGCATAATGCTTCATAAAACACTTCTGCATCTTACTTATGTGTCATAGTTTATATCTTCAGTTTGCTTTTCAAATATGTTAGTTCTCAGTGTTTTTGATTTTTTTCCCTTGGATTTTATTGTATATCATAAAGAATCAGCCATCTTCCATATATGTTAATCACTACCACATCTGTAATTTCTTCTAGTGCCAATTGGAGTCATTTTATATCACTAATATGTAAGTTTTTCCCTTCCAAAAGTAATATTTGTATCTCCCAGATGATATTGTGGAGTGTCAGTTTACTCCCTCAGTGTTAATACATATATTTGCAATGACTTCACCCCAAACCAGATAAAGCCCAGAAAAATATGAACTGCAATGAGTGGTTGATGGTGTTTTTCTGCTGCCATTGGTATCTGGTGGTGATGAAACTACACGGGTTTGCAGTTCATTTTCATATTTGGTCTCTGACTCTGCCTTCAAAATGCTTCAGTACACTAAACCACGTATGTGTTAAAATAAGAAAACTATTTGTGGAAGTGACAATCGTGAAAAGAAAAAACAGGTGTAAATAAATCATTCTTTAAACTCAAGGCCTGCCTGAGTAACAGTAGGATGGAGCTATTTGTTGCTTACCACAATGTGTGTGTATGGACATGGAAAGCAGGTGGGGAGGCACTGAAGAAAATAGTTAAAATGCAGACAAATTCCTCCAAAGCTGGGAATGCCCTTCCACAGTTTGTTTTTAATTTGCAGGGTCCAGTACTGAGGAAGGATTCTGAATGGGTAGTGTAATGACATTTCCATTCTGTGGTTTTATTGATGGTGTGTCTTCAGCTGCATGTGGAAAGCAGAGTGGTTATTCCAGTTCATGAGCTGCTCAAGGGAACATCAGAATTCACTGGGTCTTAATTACCGTGCTGCTTCCCTACAGATTGCTCTTGCTATTGGTTCATTTAGATTGCAGTATCTCTCAGGGCACTTCTCGTACTTCACTATTACCAAGCGCCAGAGGTGATGTATCAAAGACAGGTGCTAGGAAACACTATTTGTATCCAGACAAATATTGCTGTGCAAACATTTGCATTTCCAGTTTGCAATAAGAAATCAAGCATTTTGAAGACCTCTAAGATCTTCCTTAGCAAACTGCACTTCAAATGATGCTAATAAATAGCAGTATTTATTCTTAGTAAGCTATTCAAATGAGATAATGATAAAGAGTGACAAGACTGAAAACAAAAATATGGCATTACTTGAGCACTTTCAAGGATATGGAGCATTCCTAGAAATTAAAGGTATTGTCATACTACTTATGATACCATCAGACGAATTTTGTGCTTGGCTCTTCTATGAAGGGACAGTTCCATTTTCTAAACAGTTTTAGATATATATAAACAACAGAATCCTGTGCATAGCTTATTTCTCCCTCTAAATTTAGGTCTTATTTTGTCTATCACATATTTCAGTTAGTAGAACATTTGGACTCTCCACAAAGTATTTGCAGGCAAAAATGAAAGTTCCTACTTGGTGAAACTTCCAATTCAGTGACTCTAAGAGGGTAATAGCATATCTTTCCTGTACAAAGAAAACATTATTTCCTTTGGTTTGTAACATGTTTTTCCCCAAAGGATTATAGATTCTTTGAAGAAGTAGGGTTGTATTTAATGGCAATAATCTTCCCTGAGGGAAGAAAGTTGCTCCTGAAAGCTACAAGTAAGGCCTCAAAACCGTATTTATTTGTGAAAATAATTAACATTTATAAAAAGGTATGTTAGGTGTATCTAATTTGCACACCCAATGAACAAAACCAGACATATAAAAAACATTGTGACTAATTTTGGTATTACTGTGTGACAATCCTACAGTCTTTGCTTGCAAACAGAACTCTGTATTAGAAATGTATTAAACAAAAGAAGGGTCCAATATGTTAACCAGAGAAGTCATGGCAAAATTAGTCATTGTTTTGCACTCGTTTCATTGCTTC
>JAOXXN010000395.1:120243554-120270871 GCA_026770055.1 Myrmophylax atrothorax
ACCTGGGGTGGGGAGAAATCCCTTCTGGCTTGTTTAGAAGATTGTGAGAACATTAATAGAGAGGTGTTAACAATAGTATGTCTGCTGTGGGCTGCCAGCTGGCCAAAACACTCCCAGGACATAAGCACAGCCAATAGATGGATGGTGATGGTCAGATGGAGAGAAAGGCAAGGTGTCTTTGCAAAGTTCTCAAATACCAAGGTAAATTTAGATCTGACTTCTCTTGACAAGAACTACAGGGGAGGAAAGGTAGTGATAGTGCAGCCCATCAGCCATTTGATAAATACCCCAAGGGATGCAACAGGGCAACTAGCACTTTGGTGGCATCCACATGAAGGGACCCTGGATATTTGGCTTCTTATTGATCCAGCCAAGAATATTTACTATAAGAAGAAACTTTGTGTATAGGAGTATTTAAATAACATTTTCAAGATGAAGACCATGATCACAGTCTGAATTTATGAATGCATTTTTATAAATGTATGTTCAGAAAAACTCCTGCAGTTTGAAAGGACTGAATAGTAATGCATTTATTTGCTTTTCTTAATATAATTGACAAAACACTCCAATGGCTCTCACGTTTAGATGCATCAGTGGTTAGGTTTCTGAAAAGCTTGAAAATAAAAGAGCTTAGAGATCAGAATTTCACTGGATACTTTAAAGAAAACATCTATTCAATTTGAGATCTTGTGTACTTTCTTCAATAAAAAAAGTGGATATGGATCACCAAGAAAATTTTCTTTTGGTGTCTATGTCTTCCCAGAAGGCTTTGATCACTGCATGATATCATGAACCATTAATGTCATTATGGCATGAGTTAAGGACAATGTTTATCTTGAGCTCAGTAGCTACTACCATCAAGTTTTGCAATTTCAGCAGTGATTGCTACTCCAGTGTCACAAGAGTGTATTTGATGTCTTGACTTAACGAGTAGCTTCAATCGATGTTGTGCCATGTTTCACTGAGCAACAAGTCATTCACTTGATGTACTGAATTTTATTACAGGGATAACAATCCAATAATCTCTTACAATCTGAAAACACAGCTTCCCTGGGCATCATCCCCTTCTTTTGGAAAGGAGCAAATAATCACAGCAACTAGAAAAATGTATAACTTACAAAACATTTCAAGTTCATCTTCTTGTTTTTACAGGAAAAAGTCCATATCTCCTTTTTTTGCAGCCTCCCTCCTAGGAATTACATAATATACCATGTTGGGGTGGTTTTGGTGCTAGTGTGTTTTGGTTTTTCTCTTTTATTTGGTTGTTTGGTTTTGATTTTGATATTAGTTTATTTTGTTGCATTTTCTGACCCACAAAACCTGATTTGGAGGCATACACCAGTAATTCAGACCAATTCATGATAAGATGAGAGTAACACAATAAGCACATTTGCATGTTGATTTCCTTATCCCTTAGACTGAAGACAGAATTGTGAGTGCTATAAAGTGAACCCAAAAGGTACTTCTGCCACATGTAGGAGAAAATGAGCCATGAGCATATATGCACGCCACACTAACCTCTGCAAATTCAACTGACTGCCTGCAACCTAATTTCAGGACTTTAAAATAAGAGAGAGAGCAAATGTGTATAACTCTTCCCATGAAACTGCAATAAAATGGTTAACACCATGCAGTTAAGTCTAAGCTTTAGGACTGCAACAATGGCCAAGGCATTAAGAGAAGACTGATGTAACAAGAACAGCACCAAGAAGGGCACTTATGCAACAGGTTCTGCCCTAGATAGGGCAGTAATACTTTCTCCCATGCCAAATCAAGCCAAAAAAAGCAAAATGCTCCTCATCAATACATAAATGCCTGACTCCTGTCGATATATGTGAATGAGATGAGGATATGTTTCTTACTGAGAATGAGCGGGAAGAAATAGAATTTTGGTGATGCTTGGAGGATTATTTTTGTGACTTTTTTGGTTTTGTTTGTTTGTTTGTTTCAAAGAGAAGCTCATTTACTGATAAACTTCAAGTGGATATGAAGAATGATGGTGGAAATGATTCATTACCAACCTTGAACTCTCAGACAGTTTGACTAATGAAGGTGACATCTTTATCAGCATCTGCCATTTCACAGAATGCATCTACATTTGCATGTAGATTGCACATGTAAAGGCATGGTATTGATAGTGGAATCAAAGTAGTTATTCTATTTTCAGACCAGAAAGATTCATTATCAAATTAAACTCTCTGTAACTGAGCCTTTTTTTCCCTATACTGTCCATCCATTCTTCAGCTAAATAAGTGTAATAGGAGGGACGAAGATGCTGGTCTTGAAAAAGTCCAAAAGTCCAAAGTGGAGCTAGAATATCACTTTCCTGAACACAAAAGGAATTTTAAAGGATCTATAACAGCTTTTTAGGATACTCACTAAATGCTTAGAAAAATCAAAGGGCTGATTCAGTTCTTTCCTGTGATATCCAAACATTTTATGTATTGTAAACTGTATCATATAAAATAAATTCATATTAATATATCTCAACCGCTTCATGTATCATTAAAAACTTCCAGAAAATAAGTTTCAGATGGGCACTTTCTTCTACTCTGCTATTCACACAAGTTTAATATTTGTGTGTGTAGATGTTCAGCTAAATGTATTGAGCTCACTTCCCAGTTATGCCCAAGGGGTACCCTGCATGACTCTAGTAAAACCATCCATGAGCCTGTCAGCGTGAATTTTAGCAGCTGAAACCTCCATGCTTCCAGATTCTACTGTTAGAGTTGCTAAGGCATGTGTACATTTATGTGGCTAATCAAAAGTTTCCAGACAGCTGTGCCTCATTATGCTACACACATGTTCCCTGTCCTTCCACGGTGTGCCTAATGCATGTCACAGTGCCCTAAGAGCCAGCATGAGAGCCTTCCCACCCTGAAAGCTGTCCACAGCATGAAATAACTCAGATGGAGTACAGCTACTGGCTCAGTCCTCCACTAACAAATTCTTGCATGGATTTAATGTCATGTTAAACCAATGTACTGGTGCAGTTAATTATACTGATAATGTAATAAGGAAGATCAAAAGAGTCACAAGGTATGTAATCTAGTAGCAATCTGTAATCTGAAATTTGTGCAGAATTGCTTATCTAATTATAGAAAAGCATAACCCTTTTCTGTAGGTTGAAATCCAGTTGCAGGCCAACTCAACAAGCCTAAAAATCTAAGGACACTACAACAATATTTACTACTGCAGTATAAGGAGGCTTCTTCTGTAGGAAGAGAGATGTGTATGTGCAATCATTAATCTTTAAAGAACTTGAGAAAATACATACATCCTTGGTAATGGGATACTTTTAATGAACACCTGCCAATATAGCATATTCAAAAAATCTTCTTGATTTAATACATGGTTTTTCAGGCACTCTGAAAAGCTTAGAGAACTATTAATAATCATGATGAACTTTAAGGACATTTAATTAAGATATTAATTTTTTTCCCCACTTACACGCTTTGTCCTGCTCATATAGTTCTCACTTATAGGCATCTTTCTTTCTAAAAAACTGAGTTTAGCCAAGAAACCATTGGGAAAAATGACATGATTTTTTTCATGTTTTGAAGATTTAATTTGCAAAACCTGTGTTAGGAGGAACGCAGGCAACAATGTTTCTTACTCAGGAGTTCAGTCCTGGTGTGATAAGTGGTTTGATAGCTCCAGTCTAACCAGCACTGGTGGCAACCTCCATTACAGTGTGACAGTAGCCATGGTGCATAAGAAGCAGTGTATTATGCTAAGGACATTCTTGTGCACTGAAAACCAATTTAAATACCCTCACTTGAACTATAATTTGGTAAGATTTTGCCGTTGAGTCTCATAGTTATCCTGACATAGTATGGAACCACATTATAGATTCTAGCTGTGTGATATATAAAATCTAGGCCCTGTACTGAAAGCTGTCCAGCTGTGCTAATGCACCTCAGCACTGTGGCTACAGTGATCCCTGTGCTTTCACTTCACTATATAGGCATACTCCTACTGGAAATGGGATGGTCTATGTAGTAAAAGAAAGAAAACCAGTGCAACCCCATCTCAGGTGATGCAGGTGCTGTGAGGGATGTGAAGGTTTCCTCATCCTGGATTCTGTCCTTACAGCAGCCAAGTCCCAGGTGTCTTGTTGTTCTCCATGCGAAATCCCTGCACACCAGACAAATTGGATACATAACTGCCCTGCTAGAGAAAACTGTTGGCATTTCTGCTCTGTATCAGAAAGAGAACCAGGAATGGCATTCAGCACATATTTTACCTAGAGATAACACAGCAACTCTTTCAATACCAGAACCAATTTCCTAAAAATCTGGGTGTTAGCACTGAACTAAATTTTAATATTCATGAGAAGACTTTTCTGCAACTTGGATATTTATAAGGGCTTCTCTAGGGTGAATTCTCCAGTGCCTAATAGCTCACACCAGAGCTTTTTCCATAGTTACAGATTTTTTTTTCCATTACCTGATGAAACCCACAAGATTTTCTTATAAAATTGGAACCAGCTCCTGCCTTAGGGCTTTTCACTCACTACAGGATCATTCTGCTAAAAGGAGCTAAATAGAATAATGTAGATCTACAGTACCCTGAGTGAACCTTCTTAAAATATTCAGATGGTGAGAACCATTAGACATTTTCAATAGTAATAACTAAGAATGAAGAAGTATTTTCTGGGAAGCATTTTCCAATAAAACAGATTAAATGTTGCTTCTAGTCATACTGAATAATCAGGAAATTAGATGAGAAAAGGACTATGTACTTACTGAGGTATCCAACCACAAGTCCAGTATTGCAGATTTTGACTTTTTCTAATCCATCCATTTGCAGCAAGTGTGGATTTTAAAATTACCTCTGGCTTACAGAAATAGAAACAGATCTTATTCCTCTGCTTCTTAGTCTGCTTGCGCTTCTTCTTTGTTTCATAGAGAGTGAATCTTTCACATGGGAGAAGAAAGACATGAAAGTAGTTTCCTACATCAGAATTGACAAAAATCTTCAGTTCATCTTCAATTTATAGAATGGAAGGTTATTTTTTAAAGGATGGAAGGATTTTGTTGTATAGTGGTCTAATTCTCTAAGTAAGTGGTTCTTTGAGACTCAGAAATGTCCCTTTGAGAATTTACACTGGGGCCTCACTCTGAACATCCTAACTTAATTGCACAAGCTCATGACCTAATGGTTTCTTGCTTGGAGAGTCACAGCCATTCATCAGTCTAAAGATCACGTGTATCCATTTGTCAGTACACATAGAAACCCCCATCTATTGTAAGAATCTCATGTTTGTCCACAAACCCAAAGATTCAAGTCCAAGAGTTTCTTCTAATAGACTAACCATGCTCTATGTAACACACCTGATGTTTATATTTGTCTTTAAGAATAGAAGAGAATATTGGCTGCAACAGCCAGGAAAGAAAGATGATGAGAAAGCAGAGAAAAAGAACCATAACCTCCTCGTGGCTTGCTTCTAACCCTCCACATCACATTGTGTGGGTAGATAAAGCTATTACTGACTTGTCAGGTCTCCTTCTGCACAGTCGTGGTCTCCTTCTGCTACAAATGGACACATAGGCTTTTAGCCTCTTCTGTCATGAAGGACTGTACTACTAGCATAGTTTTCTTATTTGGGTCTTAAATATAGAGCGATTGCAAATATATGATTATCACAGGGTTTCTCTGCCCCATAATTGGCAGCAAAGTATGGCATGTTTGATACTCTTCTAAACTTGGCCCTCACTCTTATAACCAGCGAACCCAATAGTGTATGTCCAACATGAATCCCATGCTCATTAGCAATAAATTAGCACATCTAATTTAACTTTTAAAGTCATTTCATGTAGCCTCTTATCAAGAGATTTGCCAGAATCATTTAAGGAATGCTTTGAACTTGCAACGTGACTTATTTGCACAGATGCTTTATCACATAAAATTACAGAGATAGTGGAAGGGAGTTCACAACTGTGTGAATGTAAATCAAAGGCAAAAGGGTTGCTGCTCCACAGATACATAGTATGCCCTGTGCATTTCTACTAGCATGTGTGACATCTAAGTACTGTGACTTATTATTGAAGGGTCAAAAATATGGCACTGCAGACTACTGTATTTGCACATACAGCAGCTATTTTTACATAAATATTATACTGGAATTTGCCAAAATACATGAAAAAGACCATAAACATGAGATATTCATGTGTCATCCATGAATTAAAGCAGTTCCTTGATGACACACCTCAACATGAAGGTGAGTTTTTGACGGACAATGGTGGAAAGTCAAAGGATGGAAAACCAGGGCAATTGGAATGGCAGAGTAGTTTATTGAATGAGCAACAACAAATCAAAATGACAAACAGAGAAGTGGCAAAAAGGGTGTTATAGTGGCAGGGATCATATTGTCATCCTGAGTCTCTGGCAGTTTGAGAATCACCTAGTGAGGGAGTGAAGCTATATGACACCCAAAACACATTACCATGATCCCAAAACACCATGCAAACAGCAAATATGAATAATGAACATTTAAAGTAAGAACAATGCACCAGGCAAACAATGCATAAACTGGGATATTTGTCTACATCGGCAAGTAAATTCAATTAATAAGTAAATTAGTGACAATCACACAATTCTGTACATAAGCCACTAGAAAAATATGGGGTCCATTCGCTTGCTATTTGCATCTTTCATAGTCATCTCCATCCACATAAAATGAATGCAACTTCTTTCAAACCAGATTTTGTAGGATTTCTGACCTGCTCCAAAGTCACTGCAGGGATACAACCAAGTATTCAGAGACACAAAGAGGGTCCACTGAACACTTCTGCCTCCTCAGCTCAGCATATGACAGCTCAGCCTGGCTTCCTGGGGAAAAATCTATGCCTTTGTCTTTCAGGTCCATTTTCTCCCCACAACCTCTTTCCCATCACTTCTAACTCCATTAGGCTATTTCAAAATATCAACTTTCATGAAAAATTGTGACAGGAGAGGAAAGGGACCCGCATTACTCTCTCTGCTGAGGCTGCAATACACCTTTTCTATGTTTTGCTTAATTTAGTGGAAACACTGACCTTTCAGTGCATAGAGTTCAGAATCACCCACAGCATATGTCACTAGCAGATAGGGAATGGAACACAACCGATGGAAGATACCAAGTGTACCTATGCAAGATAAGGAGTATTTCGGGAGTGCGAAGTAATGGAGGTTGTGGGAATAAATTTCAAGTACAATTGAAGGTAGTTAAAGATCACTAAATCATAAAACAGGAGCCACTGCAGAAACAATGTGTTTAACCTACAGTAAGAATAATAAAATTTCATGACTCTGCTTCCAGTCCTAATCAGCTTCCACATTTGAATTACCGTGTTAGTTCATACTCCTCAAAAGTATGTTTCCTTGTTGTATCTATGCAGTATTTTTTGCATTCTTCCACTGACTTGCAAACAACATAACAAGCATATTAAGAGTAAGAGTTTTAGGTCTGTGTTGTTTCTTGTTTTGTTGGGCTTGGGGGGTTTTTGTTTGCTCATTTTGATGGTTTTTTTTTAATGGAAACAATGAGAAATGTGTTCTAGCCTTGTTAGGAAAATATGATTATGTGAATTTCTTAAACATAATGCCATTCCATTTATCCTGTGCTACAGGAGATTAAAACCAGCTGCAGTAGGTATAAAAAATGTCTAATGAAATATTTCAGAAGAGATTATGGCATGTAACCTGTCAATTGAATTTTGATACACTTACGGGAAACCTGAGGGCTTTTTAAAAAAATAAATTAAAAAAAGCTAGATTTCCTTAAGTAACATCTCATGGTATTATTCAAACCTGCCAGTGACAGCATCTTATGGTATGCAGAATCCAAAGCAGAGCAGCAGCACATAACTATGAAATAAGGAACTGTGCATGACTTGGGAAATTACTTCAAAAGTTGATCTCTTACTGGTTGTTATTTCTGAAGCTAATTATGAACATGGAGATGCTTGAAATGTTCCAGCAAAGTCATTGTGTTAGTATCAAGATGTTTACTTAAATGGTTTGGTCAAGTTCTATCATCCCAGAGCTGAGCTTCAAATCAAATCTCTGGCAGTCAGCCTTGGAGAACCAGGAATCTCGTTGCCCTTCAAGGATCACTTCATCAGAGATCATCAAACCTACTCAGGAGCCTGGTTTGCCTTGCCACAAGCGATCCGCCCTGTACCTCTGTGGAGTACCTCATGCCACTGTTGAGCCCCATATACTGGTCTACATTAAAAAGTCTCTGAGGCAGAACGTTGGAAACTTGGGAACCTCCCACCCAAAGAGGACTTTCCTCCAGTTTTGCAGCAGTGAGGTGGAAGACAGCAAAAGCACCCACTCTCTAAGTTTTCAAGCTCATGCACCTTGGGTTTGGAGCCTGAAAAAACCTATATGGACTCAGGGTGCAAGTGTGCCCCAGGCAGGGCTCATCTTTCACCACTGAATTAATCTGCAGCTTGTCCAGGAAGCTGCATTTTATTAGCTGAGCTTCTGCCACTCTGGTTGGAAAAAGCAAGAGTTCTCATGCAGGAAACTCTGTTTTTCTCATAGCTTTAAATAAAAATATGGTTATTCCCAAAAAGGAGTTTACAAATTGAAACCATTACCTGGCAACAACTTCATTATTGTTTGTCTTCAAGGATGTTCCACTTGGGCTCAGTGTCCTGTTTGCACATCACTGCAGTACTCTCTTCCAGACATTACAAAGGATAAAAAGACTGTAGGGAACTCTCGGGGGTAAATGCTAAAGAAAAAAGAAATTAAGTTATTACTCTCTAAGATTCATCCACAATTCCATAAGAAAAAAAACAAAACCAAAACAAGATAAAAAAAAAAAAGTCTCCCCTAACGCCTGAAAAATAGCTGAAAGTAATTTGTGGAGTTTTTAACTTGCTGGTTGTTTTGTGCTACAAGCCAGGAGCAGAATGTAGTTATATGCAATGTCTTATTCACAGCTGGAGAAACATGGTGCCCTGGGTTTGGGTAGGTCTAAAGTTAGGCTTTGATTTTTAGAGCAGGCCTTGGATTATCAGCTGACTCGAGCTGGGTCAGGCCAGTTGAGAGCTGAGTCTACCGGCCAATGGTATTCCATATCATATTCCAACGTCATCTCAGTATAAATACAGTGGGGAGGAGGTACTTGTCTCTTTCCTTCATGGCTACTTGGCTGGGAAAGACGTGTATGTTGTTCTAGGATGACCAAGCCTCGCTACCACTCAACACTACTTTCACAGCTGTTTTGGTTCAGGAAAAGTAAACATCTTATTGTTAGGTTTTTTTCTCCTCTCTTACTGGGTGTTTTCTCAAGAAGAGGCTTTTGGGGTTGTTTTTGTGTGCTGGGATGGTGAAATCTGTATTATTGGATAGGCAACTTAGTATGGAGTTATTGTTTCTTTTTGCCTTTGTATGTATGTGTTATATTGTAGTTTTAATTTTCCCTTGTCTGTGTAAATATATAAACCTGCTTTAGTTTCTTTCTTCTTTCTCTTCTGCCTTGGAGAAGGAGGCTCTGACTCTGTGTTTGAGTACTTAGCATTTTGCCAGCTCAACCAAACACACGTGGGCTTATTACTTGGTCAGAGTTTGCCTGTGATATCAAGATATTTCATTAAAAGAGGAAATGTCTGCAGATTTTCTGCATTTCAGTCCTGCAATTTAATCCATAGGAGAAAAGTTCAAAATAAAAAATAGTAACGTGAATGAGAGCTCCAAGGCCTAACACTTCACTTGTGAATACAGTAAGTTTTAAACAAATTATCCCTATGTAATTTATCATATTTAACTGCAGCACAAGTTTATCAGTTGTGTTAACACACCTTCAGTCTAATCTCTGGGAAGCTCACTCACCAGTTCCCATCCCAGTCTGAGCTCAGCTCAGTGCCCAGTACCTGCAGAACCGCCTTGATCAGGGAAAGCCCCAAACTGCATTCCAGGAAAATTAATCTCCCTGTAGCTCCCCCAAGAGCCTGTTAACATACAAGATACTGAGGAAGCTCTCCTCCCACATGCCCTGCCCTATCTCTCCACTCACAACCTCTATCCTCTTCTATCCAGCTGCAGGGAAGGAGCGAGGGGTCTCCCTCATAACTAGAAGTTTCATACTTGCCACAGTCTGATCTTCCTTTCTCTGCAAATGGCATCTTCCCACTGCAAAATCCTCTACTCTTAGATGTTGCATTTGCCCTTACTAATAAAGAGAGGTATTTAGCTGGCAATTCTGAGCAGCTGCTGAACATTCCTAGCTGTTTTCCTTCAATTTAGACCTGTGCAGACAATGCCATCTGCTTACGCCTAAACTATTGTGACAGACTACTTTTAATTAATTCATTATTAAATCATTTTTGACATAGAGCAGAAATAATCCAAAACAAAACACCTGAATATTCTGACTTCCATTTCACCAGACTAGGGAAAGGCAGACAAATTGCTGCCTGCTACATAAACTCCAGCCAGGTACCGCAGATCTTCAAAGTAGCTCGGAAAGTATGTCTTCCATAACAGCCTTTCTGGGAATTTAGAGCCCCACTTGTGTGGCTCTGTCTCCACAGGGATGGGAAAGAAGCTGTTCACTGCAGCAGAGAGGGACCGTGGAAGACATGAAAGCCACCTCCTCGGAGATGGTATTTAAGGAAAAAAATTTTCTTTATTTCAGAGCTTTTGGAGTTCAAAATTAGAAGGCAATACTGGATCACCTAGACAAGCATCATGCTAAGTATACCTTTGGCTGTAAGCACCCTATGGCTCCACCTATATAGTATCATCAGGAAATACCAGGTCTTTGGAGTGATAGGATTGGGTTTTATAGACCATTCCATTGCCATAATCTTGTACCAAGTTACTGCAACTTCTAGACAGAGATAGCAGATTAAGTTTAAACCTGAAACAGACCCTTCCTGAGACACATGAGCAAAGCTTAATCATTTATTGGGTAGTGATCTGACACAGGACCAAAATAAGGGATCCCAGTTTAAAGGTGTGTGAATAACACCAGAAAATATTTTGTCAGAGAGGATTAGCATTCAGGTCATGCTAAAAAAATAAGTAAAATATGAAGATCACATTACAAAGAAAGATCCTTTTAAAAAATAAAAATGCAATCTAGAGCAACTAACTACCGAAGGTTAAGAAAAAGCTTTGGAGTTTATGTTGCACAAAGGAGAGCTCTGTATCCAAATATTACAAGCTGGAGCTCCAGGACCCACTCAGCAGGCATTTTGTTTGCTTGACATAAAATACACATATTTGCAATCAGTCAATCTGTACAACTCTAATTGTAACTCTAGCAATCCAACTGTAATCATAATGATATGCCTTTGTTTAGTTCAAGTTTGATTTCTGTTTGTGTTGTGTCATGTCTACAACTGATTTTAGCCCTGATACCAATTATTATTTTCTTGTGCGGGTTAGTCCAGAATAAAAAAAAAAAATCCACTCAGAGAAGAAAGAAACAATGAAAAAAATTTTTAAACAGACAAAAAACAGCCCTCAAACCCCATCCAAGTTGTGGCCAACTTGACAATGGCACATTACCCATGATTTGTCCCTCCTGACTATGCTCTTACTCAGCTCTGTTGCTGGTTTTGTGATACCCAGCTCTGTAAGTTTTCACTTAATGCACTAGAGAGGGAAAAGCTGCCACTATTATCTCTTCACGCAGCAGCATATCATTCCTAGATGTGTCCACAAGACAGCCTTTAAACAATAGTGAGACTGCTGTCTCATTGCATTCTGTGGAAGAACTGAAAACTCGAGCCCAAGACGTGGAAAAAGTGTCTGATCTGTGGCAACAAGAATAGAAAACACATTATTCTGAGTTGTAGAAATATTATAAGAGGGAACCAAAACCTGAAAACAAAGCAAAACAAACCCCAAACCACATATCAGGAAGCATGGAAAGCTATTCTAATACTCAGGAAGTCCTTAATCCAGCCCAGACTTGGTCTGAAACTTTGGTGAGCTATGTTATTGCCAGATGCTTTTTCCAAAGTGATCTATTTCAAGAGAATATTAGACTTGGCCAAGAAGCTGTCTTTGTTTGACTTTTTTTTATTTGCAGGTCTTGGGTGATAGAAAGGATACTGGGATGGGGTTCACTCTTCTCCTAGAACTGAACCTCTTCCTTTTTGCCTATTTTTAGAACTTGTCACCTGGAAATTAGAATGCATTTCAAAACCATCTGATGTTACATTGTGGCATTGCAACAACTAAGATGATTACGCTGAGGAAAATGATCAACTATTTATTTTGACAGCCCAGCTTTGATGCTGATTACAGTAGTCCTCCTGTTGCTAGTGCTTATTGTAGTATCTGCTCCTAGAAGCAAAGAATAGCCTTTAAACCAGTCTGTAAGAGAATCATTCCTTTCTCCACAGGAAGAGTTGTGAGGTGGGGACTGAAAGCCCTGGATTGACCTGAAGTGGGCTCCTGGGGCATGGGCAGGGGTTAAGGGAGTCTCCATGGGAGGTTGGGCAGGGACAGCAGCCCTGGTAGTGCCTTCAGGACTTGACAAACACAAGCCCAGTTTTCTTTCTTCAGAAGGAAGCAAATGTGTGGGTCACATGAGTTCATTGGTGTGGTCGAAATGGTCAGCAATGGAGAAGACAATTATTTTTTACAACAGTTATACTGTGATTTTGAATGATTCTCCTGCTCATATCAAGATTTGACTATACCTTTCCAAATGTCTGCCGTTTTCCTCCATCCATGCTTTCGTCTATCCACCTTCTCTCACTCCACGGAGGTGTTTGGGAAGCACTGCTTCACAGAGACCTAATGGGCTTGTCTATACAAGTCAGGCCTTAAGTGAGAAGGAAGAGGTAAAGTATGTTCACGAGGATGGTTTTGATTGGCGAAAGGTGCTCTGAAGAACATTGCTGTAATGAGGGAAAAAAGCCTGTGGCAGAAACCTTGGTAGGAAATTTCTTTTTTATTTATTTCTTTCTTTACCTTATCTGATCAACAAAGTCAAAACTCCTCTGCAGGAAATCTTTCCCACACAGTCTGTAAGACACTGGTCATCAGCATGGCCATACATTTTGCATTTTATTTCTGGTAAATATAGAAACCACAAAGGCTTCCCTTCAATCTCTAAACAAGGTGGTGCAAGAGAAGAAGATGGATGTTCATGAACATAAACCCTCCAAAATCTAGAAAAGGAGCAATCCTGTGCTGGTTTAAAGGTAAACCGGCAGGAGAAATGAACCCAACTCAAAAAAAGTTGTGAATCCACCACCTCTCTGGGCAGGCCATTCCAATGCCTGCTTATTCTCTCTGTGAAGAACTTCTTTCTGATATCCAGCCTAAAACTCTCCTGGCAGAGCTTAAGCCCATGCCTTCTTGTTCTACTGCTGGTCGCCTGGGAAACCCCCACCTGGCTACAACCTCCTTTCAGGTAGTTTGTAGGGAATGATGAGGTCACCCCTGAGCCTCCTCTTCTCAAGACTAAACAACCCCAGCTCCCTCAGCTTCTCCTCATAGACTTGTGCTCCAGTCCCTTCACCAGCCTTGTTGCTCTTCTCTGGATCTGCTCCAGCACCTCAATATCTTTTCTGAACTGAAGGGCCCAGAACTGAACACAATACTCAAGGTGTGGCCTCACCAGGACTGAGTACAGGGGAAGGATCACTTCCCTTGTCCTGCTGGCCACACTATTCTTGTTGCAGGCCAGGATGCCATTGGCCTTCATGGCCACACAGGCACACTGCTGGCTCATGTTCAGTCTCCTGTCAATCCAAACTCCCAGGTCCCTTTCCACCTGGCTGGTCTCCAGCCACTCTGCCCCCAGCCTGTAGCACTGCATGGGTGTTGTTGTGGCCAGAGTGCAGGACCCGGCATTTGGCTTTGTTGAACTTCCTCCCACTGGAATCAGCTCATCTTTCCAGCCTATCCAAGTCTCTCTGCAGAGCCCTCCTGCCTTCCAGCAGGTTGACATTCCCTCCCAACTTGGTGTTGTCTGCAAATTTGCTAATGATGGACTCCATCCCCTCATCTAAATCACTCATAAAGATGTTAAACAAAGCTGGGCCCAACACTGACCCCTGGGAGACACCACTGTTGACTGGCCGCCGGCTGGATAAAGCCCCATTTACCAGCATTCTCTGGGCCCTACCATCCAGCCAGCTGTTAACCCAGAAGAGAGTGCTTCTGTCCAAGCCATGGCCTGTCAGCATTTCCAGCAGTATACTGTGGGAGACAGCGTCAAAGGATTTGCTGAGGTCCAGATAAACCACATCCACAGCCGTCCCCTTATCCACTAGGTGGGTCACCTGATCATAAAAAGAGATCAAGTTGGTCAGACAGGACCTGCCCTTCCTAAACCCATGCTGGCTGGGTCTTTGCTCTTCCGCCAGCTCCCTCATCACCCTAGGGTGGATCCCATCTGTTCCTGTAGACTTCTGAGGATCCAAGTGTTTCAGTAAGTCACTATTTCCTCCTGGAATTTAGGGGGGTTATTCAGCTTCCTCTCTTTGTTAGCTCCAAAGGCCAGTTTTCCTGAGGGTCACCTGTCTTGTTGGTCAAAACTGAGGCAAAGTAGGTGTTAAGTACCTCAGCCTTCTCCTCATCCCAATTAACTATGTTCCCCCTCAAGTCCAGCAAAGAATGGAGGTTTTCTTTGTCCCTCCTTTTGTTATTACTGTATTTATAGAATTGCTTTTTGTTATCCCTTACAGAAGGAGCTAAATTAACTTTGAATTGCGCTTTTGCCTCTAATTTTCTTCCTACGTGACCCAACTAAATCCCTAAACTCTTCATGAGTAGCCAGCCCTTTCTTCAACAGTCAGTAAGCTCTCCTTTTTTCCCTGATTTCCTTCAGAATCTCCTTGTTCAACCAGGCTGCTTGTCTTCCCCCCTGTTGGCTTGCCTTTCAGCACACTGGGACGGCCTGTTCCTGCTCACTCAAGATTCCTTCTTGAAGCACGTCCATTCCTCCTGCACCGCCTTATTTTCAAGGGTTGTTTTCCAGGCTATGCTCTGAACTAGTCTTCTGAATAGGCTGAAATCTGCCCTCTGGAAGTCCAGTGTAGAAGTTTTATTGATGGCCCTCCTTGCATCCCTGAGTATTGAAAACTCTGTTATTTCATGGTCATTGTGCCTCAGACAGCCTCCGATTCCTACATCTCCCACCAGCCCCTCTCTATTTGTAAACTGCAGGTCTAGCAGGTCTAATCATATCTACCTGCATTTCCACTTGCAATGGCACTTTAGATGTTCTCTGAACCTTTACGAATACTGGAGTTCACTAAGCGTAGCTTTTAAATATGCACTCTCTGATTATTCCAAAATGAAAGAGAAAGATTCAGATAGTAATTTATACAATATGAGTAGCCTCCTTCAAAAGTAGATATATCCTTTTCAATTTGAAAATTTTATTTCTATTGAGTTAACAAAACAGAATAATTAAAACTCTTGGAAGTAGAGCATTTGGCAGATAAAACTGTGCTTCTGTAAGTATAAACATATGCCTAATTATGGTATTATCATTAAAATAATATATAGAAAAGGGAATAACAACAGTTGTGTAGACATAGTTCAGTCTGCATTATTATTACTAATATCCTTATTCAGCATCTTTAAATGTGGGCATACTTAATCAGATATTTCAAAAATAACATGTCTATATTTTGCCACAAAAATTTCACTAAATAAATTTAATAAACCCATTGCTTTCATTTGCAGTTGAAGTGGAAGTGGTGCACAGGATTCTGCCCACAGAAGTTCAGAAAATATATTTCTTTACAACAGTTTTCTAGGAAAATGGGGACAAAGTATATTTTTCTTCTTTCTTTTTAATGTATGTCTACTGATGCAGTAAAGTGGTGATGAAAAAACACTTTTCTTTATGTTGCTTTTCACTGTAGCATATCAGTCTCATTTTTAAGCTTTTTGATGATATTGTAATACCAGTGAAGACAGCCTTGAAGTCACAACTCCAAGTCTGAATAGTACAGAAGACATTTATTATGTTTTTTTTTCTAGTTTTAGCAATGCACAACTCATTTTAAATTGCCACATTTCACTTCAATTTATTATCCAGTTCAAACAAATTATGTCTACTGCAATTTACTTTTAATATTTCTCCCTGAAGTTTTTATTTATTTTTTGATGCATTTAGTTTATATGGCAAGGTTTGGGTAGCATGTTGGTCTACAAGAGTGGCTTCTGTGAGAAGCTACCTGGAAGCTTCCCCCACATCCAGCACAGCCAATGCCAGTCCTCTCCAAGACATCCACCGCTGGCCAGGGCCGAGCCCATCAAAAGCTGTGGTAGAGCCTCCAGGATAATGTATCTGAGAAGCAAAAAAAGCGCTACTGCACAGAAGTAGCTGTGGCCAGAGCAGAGACGAGTGAGAATATCTGAGAAAAAACACTATGCAGACACCAAGGGCAGTGATGCAGGAGGAGGAGGAGGAGATTCCTCTGCAGTCCATAGTGAAGCCCACAGTGAAGGAGCTGTGCCCCTGGAGCCCATGGAGGTCCATGGGGGAGCAGAGATACACATGTAGCCTATTGAAGAGGCCACCCCGGAGCAGGTGGATGCCCCAAAGTAGGCTGTGATCACACTGCAGGAGGCTCCTGTCAGGACCTATGGCCCTGTGAAGAGAGGAGCCCACACTTGAGTAGGTTTAATGGCAGAACTTGTGACCCTGTGCGGGACACACTCTGGAGAAGCCTCTTCCTGAAAGACCCCATGGAAGGAGCTCATGCTGGACCAGTTCTTGAAGAATGGTAGCCCATGGGGAGGATGCATATTAGAGAAGTTCATGGAGGATGGTTTCCTGTGGGAGGGACCCCATGCAGGAGCAGGGGAAGGACTCCTCTCTCTAAGGGGGAAGCAACAGCAGAAACAGCTTGATGAACTGACCATAACCCCGCTTCCCTGTCTCCCACTGCCTCTAGGAGGAAGGAGGTAGAGAATCAGGAATAATGTTAAGCCCAGGAAAGAAAGAAGGGTTGAAAGAGTGTGTTCTTAGGATCTGTTTTACTTCTCATTATCGTACTCTGATTTAGATTCGTAAAAAATTCAATTAATTTCCCCAAGTTGACTCTGGTTTGCCCATGACAGTAATCGGTGAGTGGTCTCTCACTGGCCTTATTTCAACCCATGAGTCTTCTGTTACATTTCCTCTCCCCTGCACAGCTGAGGTGGGGGGAAGACAGAGTAGCTTTAAAGTGCACCTGGCATCCAGGCAGGGTCAAAACAGCAAAACTTAGGTTGAAGAAATAATTTTATTTCAGCTTATGGCACTCTTATCTATACTGGAAGACAAAACAATGTCCATAGCATCATGATAAATCAGACAGGTAAAATAAAGCTCCATTTTTCTTTTAATAAATCATATATTTGTCTCCAAATACCACATAGTGCTATAAACCACTGAAATACTCAGGCTGTGTGCCTGTAGATATTATCGAACAATTTACAACAAAATTATTTTGATATTTTAATGTTTTATATAAATTATCAAATCATAATTTAAATGGAATTCTACATTTGTGTGAAGTGAAATAGTAAAGAATTTTAGCAAAATATAACTATTTTTGATCAATGCTACAATAGTTTCTTCTGTCAAGATTTAGTTGCTCAATGCCTATGTTTACAGAGCAAATGTGTATCTAATTTCATCATATTTTAAAAAAAATGCACTAAGGATCCATTAGACACTTCAATTAATAATAAAGATGTTTGTGTAGGAGACAGACTGTCATCTAGAGTATTGAAGTTCAGGCTGATACGAAATAGAAAGTAATTAGTCAATCTTTGTTTTAATACAGCTAGGCCTTTCAAGACACTTATTAAGCTTAAAAAAACAAACAAAAAAACCCAAACCAAGCACAACAGAAATCTTTTTCTGTACCCGCTGATTACAAAGTATGTGACAATTGCATAGATAAGGACAGCAAGGTCACAAACTAAATGAAAGAAAAAGCCTTTCAGAGGAAATATTAAACAAATGCCCCTTGTGTTTTTACTATGCCCTGGGTATCAAGGAATAGCCAAAGACCTGAAGACCATTAGAAATATTAAGACTATTTAGCTGTGTAACCAATAATGAAGAGAGAAGGTATTCCTTGCCCAATCTGTGATGGCAATCCATTATGTGTAGACACAGTGTGATTAGCCAATGACAATTGCCTTGGGTTTAGCAATGCAGACCATTTTACTACGTCTCATTGATTTCTGTATCTCACATCCACATTAAAATGGTAGAGATAGCTGTTGTTCATCTACCTGTAGGTCCTAGCTGACTGGTAAAAAATTTCAATCTAATCCCAGTCATGTAATATTGCTCCAAAACACTAAGGAGAGAACTTGTCTAAGAAAGCACAACCACTATATTGCACCGCCCATCTGTGGTAACTTAAGGCTTTACCCTCCTTTCCATGACATGAAGTTTTTTCAAAGGAAAGAATTTTGAGTAGAAGTCAGGTACATTGGGCCTTTGGAGGATACTCCACAAAATTACTTTGTTTTCATTTCAACATTCAGAGCAGTTCCCTGGCTGTTTTCACTCTATGACTGAGGAAGGACTTTCACTTGCAATAGCAGCTCAGCAGAAGTAAAGTAGCTATATCAGCATGCCTGAGAGCAATGACATGGCACAAAGTCCCCCCTCTTCAAAGAATAACCAAAGTCATCATGCAAATGAAGTCTGAGGTTTTCCCTTTTGATGATTTTGACCCAGTTTCTCATCTTCAGGGGCAAATAGATTCTCTGTTTGGGTGGATCTGGACAAAATCATACCAGGAAAGCACATAGAAAGTATTTTTAGGAATAAAACATTTTTAACCTCCTTACAATACTTCAGAGTTTACTCAAGAAAAAGTATGTTGAACAGGCTTTTTTACTGAGAAAAAATTTCAAGAGTACTTTGTCCTCTCAGGACTTGAGTTATGCAGATTCAGAAAAAAAGCAATAGATAGAAACAGTGCATGAGAAAATAAGCTTTGTGTTAATAAAAACAATTAGAATTCACATTACTGTGTTCTTGATTATAATATAATGACCTATAATGATTATAATATATAACCTAACATACCATAAGCCCTTTACCCTGTGGATTGAAATCTGATTCTGTATTGAAGCTAAGAGTATAAGTACAACATCAAAATTCTCTTGTGCTTGTTTTGGTTCTAATTTAGGCTTTTTCCAGAGACTTGGGAAGAATATAGATATTGTTCTTATTTGATATCTGAATAGACTAAATCACACTTTCATCAGTGAATACAGTTGCACTTAGAGAAAGTGCCCTCAGTTTCATGTCAATAATTGATCTCTGTGTTACGTAGATACAGAAGTGATCTGCTGATTTTTTATTTTTTTTTTATCATGCTAGTACACCATGAATCAGTGAGTGGTTGTACAGTGAAACACGGAATTTCTTTTATAAAGTTGTGACCACTTAATACCTTCAGCTATTTCTCTTCTATCCATCTTGTTAAGATGTGGTTCATTCTAATTCAATGACCTTATTTCCATCTGTGAAACGCAATATAATATTGTAACTTGGTTCTTACGTATCTATTCACCATAGATGTGAGAGAGGCCTTTTCTGTTGTCATGGGGGTTTTTGTTTGTTTTCCTAAAAATAGTAAGCTTAATAGTAAGCTTTCTATGTTTAAGTGGCTTTCAAAAGTAGGGTTTTTTCTGTAAATATTTCAAATGCTTTATATCAAATGATTTATATTTATTGAATAGCATTTGTTTCACTATATAAATATTTTTTCAGTACTTCCCTTTCTCTGTTACAACTTCTAGATACAATTCTTTCTTTAAAATTCCTTTCATACTTTCCTTACTTTTGCCATTTTTTTTCTTTTAAACCAAAAGTTAGTGTTGTGACCTGGGAGTATTTCTGACTGGAGAAAGAAGTTAAGACTATATTGATGTGCCTTCCTAGATGCTATCTATTTAGGTTGGATATGTATAAGACTAAGTAAACAGATTTCTGTAACAGATCTATCAAGTAAAATGTTCTCATTTCACCAGCGTGCTACAGATTTAAACAGGTGGGTTTGGGAGAACAAGGAGTTCATGACCTTCAAGTAAATGACAGCAATGTCACTGCACATTGAACTACTTTAGCTTGCTTCACAGAACAAACAAACAAACAAACAAAAACCCCAACGAACAAGAAACAGACCAAACAAACAAGCAGGGAAATCTTTGGCACATGAACAGTTATTTTGAAGTATCAGCAGGGATTCCACTCAGAGTGAAGAAAGAAGCCACCCACATCTGAAATCACTCTCTGTGTTGAATTATTAATAATATTTAGCCTTTGGCATCATAATCAATAAGTTTAAAGCTGTCTGTAAATTTAGAAGAATGAACAATTATGTTTGGCTACCTGCAAAATATTCACTAATCTGATGGCAGTATTTGCAAGCTTAAGATATAAAGAGAATTGCAAAGAATTAAACTGACAAAGAAATGGGAACAACTTTGCAGTCTTCAGTACCTTTGTTCTGAAGTGAAAATACTTTTTTTATTCCTTCTTATGATTTTCTTTGCATTTAGTGTTCCTGTCCCCATCTTAACTACCTTCTTGTCTGATTTTGTTTCCACTCCTTCTCTCTCATTAACTGTATCATGTCCGCTTTGCAATGCAGTTAGCTCCCAGTTCTCTCAACTAGATCCATGTTTTTGTTTTTGTCCTCATAGCTCTTTCTTGCATAACAAATGCCTTTGAGAGCTAAGCTAACAATTTTCTTTTCTCTTATTTGGATCCACCTTTCAGAAAAAACAGCCTCAGTGTTTTAAAATATTAATCAGTGAAATCAACAATATATATATTTTTGTGTATTACTGTGTGAGGAAAAAATCCCCTTCAGTTGCAAATTGATTGGACAAACAATATTTCTAATGTTACTGTGGCAATTGCTTTGCTGCTTCCTACTGTTGAGTCTTCTTATCAGAACATATAAGAAAATCTTAGACTGAAGAACCCTAGTCTAAAACACAGGTCTTTTTTTTTACACTCTTCCTTACAGACTTTTTGATGCAAAATTTTATATTAAAGTAGAATATCAAGATTTTTTTTTATTTCCCATGCAATAAGTAAGAGAAGAAAGGTAAGTTTTGAAAGAAGGAGTCAATATTTGTTTTGCTTATGTGAGCATTTCCAATACACTAGAAATGTTAGAATTAAGGCTTTAGTTAGTATCTGAGCATTCTACTCATTATGTGGCTGAATTTGTCATGCAGTATCTGCATAAAGATTTAAGTAAAAAGATTAAGAATATCAAGCATTTTTTAATATGTATTTGAATTTTTAAAACAGTGCCTATAAAACTGAAAAAATGAGCATTGCTTGTTATAAGGACGTGGTTTCATTAAGGAATTGTTTTTCATGGAACTTTTTTATACTCATCAACACTAATATATATTTTCTAATTAATTAATAACCCATTGAACAAATTTACTGTATAATGTAATACAGAGGCTACTAGTATGGCTAAAAAGCAGGTAAAAATCTGATTGAGCAATCATTGAAATCTAAAAGTAAAGTAGAAATATTTTCTTCTCTTATACATGCACATTTTAAAAGTGTAAAATACTACTGACTACTTTTTTGAGACATTGGGGGTTAGAGAAGTCTTACCTATTTCATTAATTCATTTACTCAGCAGTTTAATTTTTATAATATGAAAGAAGGAAACACAATATGTGATTTTTCATTACATTTTCTTTTTAGTTTCTTCAGGAGACCCTGGTGAACTTGTTTAAATGTAAAATGTCTAGTGCTAAAGGACTACAGTTTCTATTTTGCCTTGTGTGCTTGTGCATGTGTGTGAGCATCTGCTTTCATAAGTGAAGTTGTCCATGTCAATCCACTACTGACAAGATGTAAATATGATGGAAGAAAAGAGTACTTAATACCTACAAGAAAACTTAAAGAATAATTCCTCTTAGTTCAACATTCATAATTCAGAAACAAGCTATGAAGAGACTCCTATTTTGAGGCTCCATCAATGGAGCTCAGAAGTTTGTCTTAAGCAACTCACTTCCATAAAGAATGAAGAGAAAGAGGTAGAAATGGAATCCAGGATAAGTTTGTATTTTTCTTACTGAAGTAGCCATTATGTGTCAATGGAAAGACTCTTTTTAGCAATGATAAGATTGAAAACTTCCCATGCTTTCAGACAATAGAATAAGCAGGAATTTTTAAACTCAGTGTTTACTTAGAATTCTAAATTCTGCCTAAGCAATTATTAGATACAGTTAATTAAACATGAAGCATATGATTGCATATGGATGGGCCTTAATAGCCTTCTGTAGGCACTTG
Organism: Myrmophylax atrothorax; assembly: GCA_026770055.1. NCBI lineage: Eukaryota > Metazoa > Chordata > Aves > Passeriformes > Thamnophilidae > Myrmophylax > Myrmophylax atrothorax. Next base: position 120,265,825 of record JAOXXN010000395.1, read on the forward strand.
TAAGTCTCAGATAAAAGCTTTGAGTTTAAATGTATTGGAAAACGGTCAGATGTATAGTAAAAGTTACTGGGGAGAAACTTAAACTTTTGTCAGCCAATGTACTGTAATTCTGACAGCTTGTGTGTACTGCAGGAATAATATGGAAAGTAACTCTAATCAGCTAGTGGCACACATTATTTTTAGAGCATAGAGGACAATTGTAGAGCTGATGATTATTTTAAAATTAATCTCTCATAATGTGGTGATTCACACCATAGCAAAGCTCTGTCATAATGACTGAAAAAGCATTGACTCCTAGGTATAAGCTTTTTTTTTTTTAATTCAGTGAAGACTTCATAACGTTAAACAATATTTCCTTGAAAAAGAAGTCAATTTTAGTGCTTGTTGCTCATTAGCCAAGAAATTTATTGCATTTATACAAGTCTTCAAAAATGCATATGTCTATAAAGTGACACCGAAACATTTATGTATGTGGAAAATGCATGCACAAGTATATATATATTTTTTAATCTGCAATCCACTTATCTAGTGCATGTAAGAAAGCATCTTAAAAATCCATTTGCCAGGTGCTTTTAATCACAGGTTTCTTCTTTTTTTCCCCTGTTATGTAAGTTTAATAGCACATACATGTATACATTACATTTTGCATGGAGACATCTGCTTACCCTTGTGGTCATCATCAAACATCAGTAGGAAGATCTAGTACCATAGGAGAAAACGAGATTATGACACAATTTTGTCTCATTTTCCATCCACAGAAAATTCCCATAATACTTTCTGATATCTGATTTATGTTGTGATTAGTTAGAACATTTCAAGGACTATATATACCTTTATAAAATGTATCAAAAAATAATGAATGCTGTTTCTTAATACATATATCAACCCAGGTTGTTTATTTTTTTTTGTGTGTATGCATTTAAAATAACAACTAAAGGCCCCTGAGAAGATGTCTAAGAGCAGGAAAAAAGAACATACCCAGGCATATCCTGAGTTCATTATCAGTCACATATTACAAGGATCTTCTTTTTTATTTAAATGTCATTTTCTTCTAGATTTAAATTAGAAAATACTGTTATAAGTAGCAACATCCCTCAAAACAAAAGAATTCTGATTTTTAATAGCATAATTTTATACAGTGGAGGACCTAAGAAGCTTCCTTTCTTTTTGTTATTTCCAGTACTGCATCAGCTTTGAAAAGGCTAGACACAGAGTTTTCACTAGAAATGCTTAACTTTAGGGGAGACTTAACAGACAATCTTTCTGTTCTTTAAAGAAAAACTCAAAAATAAAAAAAAAAGGAAATTCTTGTAAGCTGATCCTGGCTTTTTTTTTTTTTTTTAAATAACAAAACAACAGCAACAACAAACATGAGAAGCCAGTTAAAGCATTCAGGTGTACTCCCTGCCTAGAGTCCTTTAATTGGGAAGAGTATGCCTACCTTTTTTGCCAGAAAAAAATGACATTTAGAGTTTGGCCCTGCAAGCACAAAATTTTGTATAAGTTGGACACTACTCTTCACCTCTTCAATATGTTACAATACATCTAGTTTACAAGAACTGTATAAATCACTGTGAAATGCCAGTTCTGTCTAATGGGATAAACACTCCTTCTGGTCTAACATTTAGCTTAGCAACATTAAATCTTACTATCCTGTAAAGGAAAATAAGCTCTTGAATGGTACAAGATGGGCAGATGTGACACTGGAACCTTCAGTCATGTGGAAAAGGAGAAAGGATTAACATTCAGATAACCAGTGCTGATTTTCTCAATGATGTCAGATTTCATCTTGTGGAGAGAGCATGCATTTCAGTGTCTTTTCAAAAATATTTGTATATTCAAGTGTGGTATTAAACTCAACAGTTGCACTGGGATAAGAGCACATGAGCTAGACTCATTCCTTGCACTCAGCATTGGCCTCCTAGGAAGAAAGAAGGAAATACACATGGAAATCATCAACTCATGAGTGCATTTGCAGACAATAGTGTACATACAACTAGAATAACTCATACTAAGTTATCCATGTTTTGTGTAAGTTCAACCCCTTTTTAAATTGTGTTTGTCACATCCTCATGGAGAAAACCCCCCAAAATTTCTCTCAAAATGTTTTCACTGAATAACGAACAAAAAGGGTAGAAATACACAAGGGAGTGGAACTTTCAGTTGGTAAATTCATGTGGTGGTGTGAAATGCTGTATAAACTTTACCAGTAGGGAGCCCAAGAAGTTAGTTTTCACTGACAGTAGTGAAGGGGCAGCATTTGACTCCCTGCGCTCAAAAGCCAGCTCCCTGATAATGAGAGCTGTTTGAGAAGCCTCAACTGACCTCCTTAGAGACCTTCAAGAAAAGTCTGGAAGAAGCATCAGCAGACTAGCTGCCTGAAATACCTCTGCTAAGAAGCCTCATCAGGTGCCTCTCCCTTCCTTCGTGTGGAAGCTGCTTTTAAGCAGAGATTTTCTGTAGGACCCTGGCCTGAGCCGTGCTGCAGCAGCCTCATAGATGTTAAGGCTGGCTATACATATCCTTGATCCAGTCACTAATAGTAATCCACAGATTTTCCAGGTTTGACCTTACATTTGTCTCATCACAATGGACTTTTCTGGCCATTGCTGTATGGTATCTATTCCTGGCTAGTTATTTCCAGATCTATCCTGACTTTGACTTGCAAACTCAACTTCCTGGGTTGACTTCAGGCCTCATTTATCACCAGGACTTGCTTGGTTACCTGGATTCTTGCTGAACTGTTAATTATCACCAGATCTTTTCTGCTTGCCTTACTGGGGTACTCTGAGACTGGACACTTGCCTGTGACACAACTACCTCTACCTCTCCTAGTGTTGCCCTTGAATCCTGCTTCCACTTGCTACTTCCTGACAGATTTAATTGCAGTCTTCCATAGCGAAAGGAGAGGACTTCTTGGAGGAGATGGTGCCTGGTTCATCTTAGAGGTTTACAGGGGAAGTATTAGACACAACAAACACAAGCTGTTGGAAATTCCTGGTGAATGTCATGAGAATTTCATAATCAGATTTGTTAAGCCATGGGACAGGTTGCTTAAAAAGTTTTCAGACTTTCCATTCTTGGAGGTTTTCAAAACTCAGCTGGGCATGCTTTAACTACCTAATCTAATTTTCCAGTTAGCCTTGTTTTGACTAGGAGTTTGAACTTGAAAACTTCCAGAGAACAAACTAGATGACTTCCATTTTTTTTTTCCTAGGATTATGTAAAATTATCCTCTTGGAGAGAGCACAGAATAGCTTGGATATATCCTGACAATGTTGTGCAGTGGTAGCACAGATTAATGTTCCTGAGCAATAATTATGACTATTTTGTTCAAAATGTAGAATGAAGTGATAAAAGAAAAACAAATCTCCTGTAAACCCTGTATACAGTTCCTACTGTGCTTTGCTTCATGTTTTGGGAAAATTGTGGTGCCACTTATGATCTAATTATTACCACTCTCTCTTGGAAATCATGCCTTTACCACCTTTGCTTTTTTTGCAGTACAAAGACCATCACTGTGATGAGCTTTCATACAAATCACATGGCTACCTAATTATCACTCACAATCTGGTTTATTATACTGAAGCGGGTTGAGTGAGACCCACCGTTAGTGATGACTTTCTTTTTACTCTCTCTGCTCTGTGAGCAGGGGTCAAGTTTTCTGAAGCAGGGGGAAATAAAATTTATTAGCCTTCTTTTTTTGAATAGTTATAAAATTGTGTTCTAAAACAGCAAAAAAGTCCTTGGATATGGAGTTATTATAAAATAACTGCAAGTGTGTCAAGATAAGCAAATGAAACACACAAGAAGCACATCCAAATAATGTAAATATTTATGTAATGTTCACATAGAAAAAAACAAACTAGTGTGGAAAATATGAATATTTTTTCTTATTTGCAAATTAGCCTAATTTAGACAGTGATTTCCATAATTTGCTACATTTCCAGGTTGTAACGAATTTTTTAAGGATGCTGACAGCAGCTGGTGAAATAAATCATTATTATGCAAACATTAATTTATGTTTCCATATTAATAACAAAATTTATAAAATTATGTGAATCCTATTTTGGATGATGGGTAATGAAGATCAGTGACATTATGTCTTCAGTAATGATTTTTCTCTAATTAATTTTCTCAGCATATTTCTGGCTGATATCAAAGCTCCTAGCAACAGTGGGTTTATGTCACTGGACTGATGTTATTGCATGTAACACTTGACTTGCTTTGCAGTTCAATGTAATATTACTCTGTCCTTGCTCATCTAATTACATGAGATATTTTCACATTTTCTATGCTCAGGAAATCCAGAATTTTTTAAAAATATTTTTCTTCTTAATGATACCACAGTCTAAACAAAGGTGAATTCCCCCAGGCCACTAATTTAATGTTGACCAAATTAAAATTACTTTTGATATTTAACTGTAATGTGCAATCATTTAATTAAATACAAAACAGATTTAACAACATGGTGATTCTGTAAGAAGAGATCTGTATTAAATGGCTCTGTCTCTTGTTTGTTTTGAACAATTTTTTTAGAACAAAATGTACTTAAAACTCTGATAAATACCAGAGATTATTACTAGTTATCATAATCTTTCTATTGAGCATTTCTCTCTAAATCTTGTTCCTTATATTTTGATTTTAGAAACAATAAGAGTGCTGTCTAGAATTCAGAGGATTTTTAAACCCTGCTCTTTGGGTGAAACAGTGGAAGAAACAATTATTTAGGTGCAGGAGATATTGTCCTTTTATTTTGGCTTCGCAATGCTCTCCTCTGTTGCAATTCATTTCTTCATTGGGATATCTCAATTTCCTTTTCATTTCCTTAGAGTGTTAGTAGAAATCATAAACCCTCCCTTTCTTGGGGTGACCATTTTCTGCTGTGGGGTTTCTACTTGATCCTAATAGAAAATTCCAAAGTGGTCATACTGGAAGAACACAAGTTTATTAATTTCTGTCTACAAGAATCTTGTATGTATTGCAAGGTTTTTATCAGCCCCTCTTACTTTACCCTTTCCCAGCTCCTTAAACCTTTTTCCACAGA
>JAOXXN010000395.1:120274143-120289092 GCA_026770055.1 Myrmophylax atrothorax
GGGCAGCGCGGGCTCGGTTCTGATCCCCCCTCGGTCCCCCCCTCCGCCCGCCACCCCAGCCGCCGGCCGTGCGGCTGCTCCGGCGGCTTTTCATCTCCGGGGGTAGGAGGGAGATGCCTTCGCCGTGCTTTTTCCACCCCCAGCCCTCTCCGTGCCGGGGGGGACGGTGATGTGGAGCTGGGAATGTAGAGGAAAACCCTCCCCGGGAAGGAGCGACCAAAACAAATCTCTCGCCGTGGCTTTGGCGGCCACGCAGTGCCCGGGGAAGCCCGAGCAGCCCCTGCCAGCGCCGGGGAATCCCTCCTGCAGCCCCTGGCGGCGCCCCGGGCGCCCGCCGAGCAAGGTAAGCGGGAGGGCATCCCTCCTCCGTCGAGGGCTGCCTTTTGGTTTATTTGTATTTATTTTAGAGCCCGAGTCATCCACGCTTCCCGCGCTGATGAGACTGTGGAGGGAGGCGAGGACTGCCGGCTGGCCGCCGGCGGGCTGCGGGGCTACCGGGCCGATCGGGAGCGCGGCGCTCCCGCGGGGATCCCCGGGGTGCCCCGGGTGCGGCAGGGAGCGCCCCGGGGACGGGGCACGCTCGGCGGGGCGGGACAGACACAGGCTGTCCTCCCCGGCTGCCTGCATCGGTTTGAAGGAGGATAATGCAACCCTCACGCTGGAGCGCTTTGGAAACCGCGGCTTATGTTTTTGTTCCTTCAGAGCTGCGAAAGGGAGTGGGGGGTATGACATTTCGTAGTATGCTACCTCCTGCCGTGGGTGAGCTCTAGAGAGAAAGGCTCATTTGTTTCCGATGCGCTTGTGGAAACCTGATGATACAAAACCTCAGCTTTCGCGGTTGCTTAGTTGGAATTACCCTACCTACCCAGGGACTGAAAAATCCCCTCTATTAAAGAAAACAGCGTTGTGGCAGTACAAAATATGCTGTCATATATGCTTTCTGTAGGTATGTAGCATGCTGACAGTCCCCTGGATTTAAAAACCTAAATGTCTTTATGAACAGGCACGTTCACTGGCTGCGTGGTTTCTACAAACCGTTCAGTGTGTTTCTTCTATCAGAATTTCACTACCCGGGTGAAGGTGGACCTTTGTTTATACCCTATGTATGTACTGTCCATATTTATAGTAGGGTTTGGACTTCATTCAATTCTTGTTACATAATGATTAAGATACAAATGGGAAGTATATTTGCAGTTTCTTGGACATTTTAATTCATTCCGTATAAGACCGTCTCTGGCATCACTGCCAATACTGTCACTTTTTCAGTTTGTGTAAAAAGGGAAGCATTCATAGCATCAGGTGGAGACAACATTCCTTAGCAAATACAAAGTCATGAAAACCTAGCTATTAAAAGGACACCTAAGCAAAGGATTTCGGTGACCCCATCCTGTAGCTGTGAGAAGCTGCCAGGATTGGTTTAGAACAGGAAGAACAGCACTGAGACTGGGAAGGCTTGGGAGGGGGAAAAGCCTGTCTGGTGATGTTTTGCTTTAAAGATGATTAGACTTCAAGCCTGCTCAAGTGGCAAGTCTATCCAAGTTAGTGCAGAGATAGCACCAAGCCTTAGCGGCTGGTCAAGGTCTGCGAAACTACACATCCTACCAAGCCTGGGGCGCAATCCTCCTCATGACAGTTTTAGTAGAAACTTTCAGGGCAGCAGGGTCAGTGAGTAAGTGCCCCTTGTGAGACTTGCTTGCTTTTCGATCACTGAGATGTGCTAGCAAAGCTCTGGAAATCTTTCCCAGAGAGATGAGGTACAGTACAGAAAAAAAGTTTGTTTCTGTTTCTTAATGCCTCTGTCTTCTCTGTTCAAACAACGTCTGATAAATTGTCTCTTCACTCAGTCTTAGTGGAACTTGCAGCCGGCTTGTTATGTTTTTTCCAAGTGATGCTTCTGCAGGCAGCTCTGACCACAGCATTTGAATTGCTCTTGCCTCCTTCTTTTTCAGCTGGATACTGTCACTGGGGCTCAGCAGGCTGGCCTCATTCAGACATATACAGACAGTAAAACATCTTCAGCTCGAGATGAGGGAGAAGTGCTGTTTGGAGCAGCACACTTCAGCCTGAGCTTTTTCATTGGCTTCAGCGTTTTGAAATGTCCCATTGCTTTAATGATGCAATATCACATGTATTTTTTCATGCTCAGCCTTTTTTTTTCTAAGTGAAAGTTAATTGGCAAATTGTGGCTTGCCGTTCCAGGCAAGGTGAGGGGTCAAGATTTGCAATAGCTTTCTTGCCAGCATTTGGGATTTTGCCAAACAGCTTGCTGCTGTCACTTTTAGAAGAAAATCTTGGTCTTGCATGACTTCCTTGAGCTTCATGTAACTACATGTGCAGGTAAAATATTTTCCATGATGCTACACTATTTAAAGCTACCTGCTGGAGGACATTTCAGTCAGTGTTTTACTCTCTCTGTTGTTCTTATATAAACAGCAGCTGGGAAGGTTGTGTTTGTTCTCAACTCTGCATGGCTTAGAGGAACACAAGCTGAGACACCTGGTGAAGGGGGCAGTGACTGGGAGTATGTCAGTGCATTGGGGAATTCCACTGCAGACCCCTCTGAAGGTGTCCGCTCTACCAGAGTACGGACCTGCTGCTCCGACAGGCAAAGCTGGGAGGCAGAAAGGGAAGCAGTTAAAGTTATGATTCACTTCAGTTTCATCAGAGTAGACATACATGCATTCTAAAAATGAATTTCTGGATGTTTTCAGGGGTCGTTTCTATTAACTCATCATGTTATTGCATAATGCTTTCTGACCCACCAGTGCTCACAGCACTTGCAGATAAGTAACAATTGCCTCTGAAATTGAAATTGAAAAGACTTTATGTTTTTTCTCTATTATTGTTACAGGAAATTTTTTCATTTTTAGGAATAAGGGTTTTTTACCGAGTAGGTGCCTGAATATTATAAACATGGATGTATGATAAAAAACAGGCTGTCTTTTACTTTGTTGAGTTGTGCTGCTTCTACTCTTATCAGGATATGAGCACCCTAAAAGAAAATATTTTTGATTTCTCATCAGTAGCTGGAATCTTTTTCTTGTGGTTATTGCTGAGGTAGTGGCACTGAGTATTTGATTTCTTTGATTTTATAATAAATCTTGGGGACACATTGTCTTAACTCACATTTAGCAGGTAGAAATGAGCGTCTACTTTGTAACAAGAATATTAACTGTAAACCAAATAAACTTTCCAATTTATTTAATTGCAGAGAACTTTTAAGACGTGCAACAGTGTTCTGTGGGATACTGTGAAAATAAGTTGGGACATTATAGAGTAGATTTTACCCTATTGTAAATGTAGATTTTTGTGCAATCAGATAGTTTCCTATGTTTGTTTATCTATAATTCTCTAGCTTTATGGAAAGGATATGGAAAGAATTTCATTATTGTGAATTTTTTCTTCACTATTACACAGTTAGAGGCATCGTATTGCATGCTATAATAGATGCATTGCTCAGTCATACTCAAATTCAATCTAAGTAAAATGCATATATATGACTAAATATGAAAATTGAATACAGAAGCTTAACAACTCCATTTTTCATTGACCACAACTTGGAAGTTTTGTGTCTTGGTTAGCTGTAGGTACAAAGTCGGTTCCAGTATAACTTCCCAGACCACTAAATACCATAAAAGCCTTAGATATAATACAGGTCAGTCAAGATATTTAAAATCTATTAAGCTTAAAACCATTTGTGTTCTTAATAAAAGATGGAAGGACTGCAAGAGCTATTCTGCTTTTTGTTACAGCACATGCAGAAATTTTAATGCAAGTTGCACATGGGCATACTCCTGACATTTCACTTGTTTACTGTGCAATGCATTGCTGTCTTCCAAGGCTGGAGGGCTGGAATAAACTGAGGATGAGGGTTTTTTAGACTACTTTTGTTCACCAGCATGAAAGTATGATGATGTGAACTGCATAATCAGCAAATAAAGAATATTGTTTTGAATGTACTTCTTCGTGGATTATGGTGGTCACATGAACCATATGGCAACAGTAATAAACAAGTCTTAGGTCTCTAAAATTAGTGGAGATTTTAATTTATTTGTTTCTAATGCAAGAAATCTATATTTAGCCGTAATGGTAGATCACTGTGACTTAGGTATCTGGCTTCTGTATGTCCCTATTCCTCATCTGGATAACTATAAAGAGTAGTCACTTGCATCATCGCTAGCACCAGCAAGAGACTCAGAAAAACAATGTATTAGCTAATAAATAATATATGTCATGCTGGCATAATGCAGCTCTGAGCATTTAGGAGTAGGCTGCGATAAGCAGCAGTTGTAGTCTTTACAAGGAACAATGGCAGTCGACCAATTTACCTCTCGTAGTACCATGACAGGGGCACTGTGGTACACTGTAAAATTGTGCGAGGGCATTTGCAGTCTGAGCCAAGGCAGAGGGGCTGAACAGCTCCCTTACCACAGCACTGGCACATCGTGCAGAAGCTCTAGGTTTGTCCGTGTTTCTCCCTGGAAAATCACACTTGCTATTGCAAGGCAATCTTCATGCTGCCATTGTATGCGGGTATTAGCTTGTTAGGAAATAAACATCAGCCCTTTAGGTAAAACCATGTTACGAGGAAATGAATGTAAAGCTGTGCTGATAATTAACTAAACAAAGCTCTCAAATGTAATCTTCTTTGATGACACTGGAGATGAGCTTCTCCCCCTGATTGCCTAACAAGTTAAGAAATAGAAATTAGTTATGGCAATACAGTCCAAATACAGAATAAATTTGCCTCAGAGCATTAATAAGATGTCTCAAGGCAGTTCATAAAATAATATTTCACAGTACCTTATCAATAGTTAACTTTTAGAAAATTAACTGTATTTTCAATATATAGAGATAGAAACTAAAATCAAATGCAACAACTCAAAAGGAAGCCATAATGCTGCTTTCTGCAGAGTTTTCAGTTGTGTCATTTGCCCTCTTAAAATGTGAGGGTTTGGTTTACCTACAAGATTGTTGATCTCATCTCAGCTGGATGTACTCTCAGATGACTGAACAATCTTGCTATAATTTATGGCCATACATTCAGTGGAAATTTACATACACCAGAGAGAACCTGAGACGGTTTGAGCAGAAAGAGCTGACAAGCTGCAGCAGCTAGAATAACCCCACTAATGTCTTTAAGCAGATTCAAAACAGTGAATTGGCCTAATTAGCCTTGAAATCACAAAGCTCTGAATGACTGTGGTTGTTGAGATTAATAGCACACAGTGTTGATCTACCTTGACAGGAGTGCCATCTAGAAGGTCTTGCTTTCTAGAATATTTCCATCTCATGCTTTCTTCATTCTTGTTATTGGTGACATAGAGCAAACCTCTTAACTCGGTAAGGCTTATTCTTGAATTTATACTCAGGACTAGCCTGGCTACTGGTAGTCACTTTAGTCCCTATTTAGGCATGTCACTAAAGTAGCATTAGCAGTGGTGGGTATCTTCGGCTACCCTTGAACTAAAGAAGGAATGAGAATATTTGGCTGCTCCAACATGTGTATAGATCACCTAAGTAGATGCAAAAATGTCTGGCTTTTGCTCAGTAACCTTGTGGTTAGGGTACTCATCAAGAGAAGTCAAGCTTTTAGGTCTTTCATAGATTAACATGATGAGAGCAAATATTTCACCTTTGTAATCCAAGGTTTCCCCCAGCCAAGGGACTGCTCACACCCCAGTTACAGACTCATTCATGTCTGTTGCCTTTCAAGTACAGGCTGCCTCATTCTTGCTCAGTAGGAGTGGGAACAGGGAGGGTCTCCATTCCTGAAGCCATCCTGGGGATTACTGATAGCAGCAATGGCCTGGAAGATACAAACCACAGGTTTGAATCACCAGGGGTGAATGTGGTCCCTGGGTGAATGTTTAATGACCAGGCAATTACATCAAAGAGGAACCAAGGCTACCACCTCAAGATGTGGTTTGAAAAGAGTGAATCTTGTTCCATTCTTTTGAAGGACTGTATTTTATATACTTTCGTAAGAGGAGGTTTCCAGACTTAGAATATCATGTGAGTAGCTTGTGTCCCTTTTGATCCTGCTTATGCACTGGGCCTGGTTAGTAGTTGAGAGCATCTTCTTCCTGACCATAAAGTATTGTGTTGATTCTGCCTTAGAGGTTCCTACACCCTTCTTTGAACTTGGGTCTTGCATGTTTAATATTAGAAACCCTGAACTAATGGCTCTGATGAAGCACATTTTTAAGAGGATGCTGTGGCTTTTAAAAATACTTTTTGGCTTGATAGAGGTAAATAAATTCATTTATAGTAGCAGTTTTATAAAAGTGTTCTTTTAGCCTGTCTTGATTTCAGAATTATAACAAGAGTAGCATGGGGCTGTGCATGATAGTGAGTCTTCACTTTTTTCTACTGTCAGGTCAATTTGAGGGTCAAAAATATCAATATTCATGGTATCAGGTAGGTCTGAAAGTCAGTATAACTTCTATACAGTGTTAAACTGGGGTTCCTGAGAACACCTTTCCCTTACTGATCCCCAGATCAACTGTAACTTTGCGTAGTTTGTGGAACCAAAATACTTTAGGTAAGTTTGGGAAGCAAAGTTTTCTGCTTTCTGGGTGACTGCTTCTCTCGGGGCAAAGTAAGATGTTGGCTTGTCCTAGAACCTGCACAACAATTTCTAGTAGTACTTTGAAGTTGTTTATCCAAGGCATTCTGTAGTTGAAGACATCAAAATGTTGAAGAGATGGATTCTTCAGAATCAAGACTAGACTGAAATCTGTCTTAATTTTTAATGATAAAAGGCTTTTGTAAAGACTTGCTGATGCTGTGACCTCAGGGACATTTCCAGCTATTACAAAGGCACTTGTCAAAACTGAGTCACCCAAAAATCAAGGCCTTGATTCATTCCTTCATTCCAGCTTCAGGGCTTCTGTGAAGCACCAGCAATAGGAACATGGGCTGGGCTCCTGATATCTTGAGACAAATGTCTCTTAAGCAAATCCCCCCCCTCAAACTGTAATCTTTGGCCATGGCTCTTCCTGTCTGTTGTCCAGGTAGGTCTAGGCCTGCCATTTACCTTAACTGAATCAGGGAATAGTCCAGTTAGAAATGGTTCAAATTTTCTACAGAGGTGATAATTGAACACAAATGTTTTTATCTCCGAAGAAGTTGCTTAAGAATACAACTATGTTTTCCTTAATTGCAGATTTAGCATGGTGACATTGCATGGTTTTGCTTTATTAGAAAACTCAAACATTATACCGGACTCTAGACAAAGTGCAACATCCAGAGTTTTGGGTGCAGTTTCATTCAAAGAGGGATAAAATCTGACTCTTGTCAGATGTGCCTCATTGCTGCAGACAGCATTCTTTGTGTATATGGGATAATATATGTTGTGTCATATTTCCCTGCCAAGAAACCTAGAATCATCATTCAGTACTATGCTGTACAAGCTTTTCTTCAGGACCACAAAGAGACATCTGTGAAGTTCTTCAGTGCTTTCAGCTACTTGGCAGCACTGTTATTGTTAGGAAGCAGTGGAAAATTGAAGGATTAGAGAAGATGACATATTTAAAATAGCCCTAAAACTAATTGTTTTAGGATGACTGGTTACATAGTACTTTCTCAAAGAACAAATGATGTGTTGGCAATCTTTTCCATCACCTTAATGCACTGCAATACAATTAGAAGAAAAAATCAAGTGGTGGATAAATAGATTGCAATTCAAAGCTCTAATTTATTAATAAGTTTATTATTATTAGTGTATCCTGTATATGTAACATCTGTACACTCTCAAAGAATTGTATGGAAGTACCAATCAAACCTGTGCATCCAGAGTGCTAGTTGGACTATAAATATGTAGTCTGATTTAGACCTGAAATGAGGACCTTACATAATCACATTTCTGTAATATCTGGTTGTTTGAAATTAAAGAAAACGATCTGCCATTCGGCCTTGTACTACTCTGTGACAGCTCATCTCCTCTGAAATTTCCAGGGAAGGCTAAATAAGCAGTGAAAGACAGTATCTTTGGCAAAAGCAATAACTCAGCTCCTAGCAACCAATTGTAAACATAAATAGTAAAGTGCAGACATGACCAACAATTGCATCCTAAACAAGAGATGTTTCAACCTGCAATGGAAATGCAACCGTTTTTGTAAGCTGAGCAGGAATGCATCAGGATTGTTTGTAAGGATCATATAGCCACATTTGTCACAAGCACCAAGAGCAGAGCATGGCTGGTAGGGAAAGACAGAGAACCAAAGCTCATCTGCAGTAAAGGCTGGTGGGGATATTGATTCATCACTAGGATGAGCTGCAAAGCCATGTTCATTGCACTCTTGAGACCTCATTGCAAGCTGAAGGGGTGCTCCAAACCCAGTTCTCAGCTCCAGACTTGTGATGAGGTCCTACTCAAAAAGGCCACTTGAGTCCTAAATTCCATACAAGTCTTGAGGTAAAATTACCCTGACTGAGCTCAAGAGCATTCAGCATTTTTGGTGTGAAGCAGTCTGCATCACCTGTAGTGTGTCTAGAGTCCACCCACACACTTTACCTTGAGTAGGAGTTTCAGCAAGTGATTATAAGAGCTATTGGGGTAGTTAGAAAACTCAGATTAGCTGAAACTGCCAAGCTTGTGTGATTGCAAGATTTTACAAACATTTTATCAGTTATACTCTCCCTCTTTTCTGTCTTCTGTCACCTTACCTATTTCTGTCTGGATTTTCTTATCCAAGGCTCTTAGAGAATATATAAAGTCTCAGAGTCTGCTGCTCTTTGGTGGAGTCAGCTCATCCATCTAAAAGACGTTTCTCTGCTCAAGATGGTGAGAACAGGGAGTTAGCAGACAGACTGATTTAGTTAATCTGAAAAGTTCGTCTGTAACAGGCCCCATCTTTTTTGAGTGTTTCCTGCAGATGAGACTTTGTGCAGCCAACATTTAAATTTTCACATACCAGAAATAAATAATATGGGAGGTCTCTTATGAAATGGAAATAATCATAATTTTAGACCAAATACCCATAGCTCCAAGAGCTGTTTTTTCAGGATTTACTCTAAAAGCAAGATTTTACTTTCCATAGACCAACCCATCCATGGTTGTAAGCAGAGCTCTCAAGGCTACAGGTGTGATTTGGTTGTAGCTCATGGGAGGACTCAGCTCTCCAGTAATGGCTCTGACCACAGTTATAGTCTGGCAAGGGCCAATTGTTGCTTGCACAGATCTGTCACAGGGGAGACAGGCTAAGCCTCCCTCTTTGCCAGCTCAGACCACGTAGCTTTAGGTGATTTCACCCACTGAAGACTCTGAGGACTTGAGCCCAAGTGCTGTCACCAGTAGTTTGAACAATCAAAGCTCATCTACTTCTCTCCTGTGCATGCATGCATGTGTTCCTGCATATGGATGTGAAACTGAGACATACACACAATGCTCAGGAATACTTTGACATGTTTCCTGACACTTCCTGCGTTCAGCTTGCCAATCCTTAACTATATGAGATGTGACTTCTGTAAAGGTGGGAAATGGAAATAAAGAACAACTCATTTGAGTGGGATGCTTTTATGCAGGGTTTTAGCTATCACCTCAGCCGTTTAAAAAAAATGAAATTAAGGGAAAATTCTAGTAATAAAGGAAGTAATAGCTGGAAGGGACCCACAAGGATCATCGAGTCCAACTCTCAGCCCTGCACAGGACCATCCCTGAGAGTCGCACCATGTGCCTGAGAGTGTCGTCCAAATACTTCTTGAGCTCCAGCAGGCTTGGTGCTGAGACCACTTCCCTGGGGAGTCTGTTCCAGCATCTAACCACCCTCTGAGTGAAGAACCTTTTTCTGGTATCTAACCTAAACCTCTCCTGACACAACTTCAGGCTGTTCCCTTGGGTCCTGTCACTGGTCACCACAGAGAAGAGATCAGTGTCTGCTTTTCCTTTTCCCCTTATGAAGAAGTTGTAGACTGATGTCTCCCTCAGTCTCCTCTTCTCCAGGCTGAACAGACCAAGAGACCTCAGCCACTCCTCATACGGCTTCCCCTCAAGGCCCTTCACGTTCTTTGTTGCCCTCTTTTGGATGCTCTCTAAGAGCTTAATGTCTTTCTTATATTGCAATGCCCAAACTGCACACAATATTCAAGGTGAGGCCGCTCTAGTGCAGAGCAGAGCGGGATAATCCCCTCCCTTGACCAGCTGGTGATGCTGTGCCTGATGACCCCAGGACACGGTTGGCCCTCCTGGCTGCCAGGGCACTGCTGACTCATATTCAACTTGCCATCGACCAGGACCCCCTGGTCCTTTTCCATGGCACTGCTCTCCAGCCTCTCATTCCCCAGATATTACAGCAAAGCAGAAGTTGAAACTAAGGATAGTCATACAATCAAATAACCTGACATATAAAGCTCTAAAAATGTGTTTGCTCAGTAGAAATGTATTGTTTTGTCACAACTAACTTGCTCTGTCTTTCATGGGCTAACTTACTAGATCCCAGGTTGTAGGCTCTAGGTGTCAGACCCAAAGGTGGGCACAGACTTCCTAAGGCTTTTTAGAAGAATAGAGTTTCTCCAGTTCTCCAGTTGGAAGGGACTCATAAGGATCTTGGAGTTCAAATCCCCGCTTCTCAAAAGGACTACCTAAAAGTAAAACCTAAATCATATCACTAAAAGCATTGACCTGATGCTTTTTGAACTCTGACAGTCTTGGTGCTCTGACCACTTACTTGGGGATCCTGTTCCAGTGACAAACCATGCCCTCAGTGAAGAACCTTCTCCTAATGTCCACTCTGAACTTCCCCCAACATTACACTTACAAAACCTAACAATGGTTTTCCCAGAAAATGTGACGTATGTGCATTATATATAAGCCAAAGATCCAGTAAGTCAGTTTTAATAGCCAAACTAGTAAGTGCAACATTTGTCTCCCCAGGTTTTTCTTGATTTCAATGACCATCTTCGTATGTGAAGAAAAGACAACACACTGATCTTAGATTCTCCAGACCTGGAAAAAAAGTGCACTGAAGGGGATCACCCAAATTAATTTGTTAATAATTTCAAAAGACTTCATTTTTATTTTCTTAACCTTTAAAAAAAGTAATTAAATATGAGTACATTTAGAACCACATTTTGTTTAAAAACATTGAAGACACTTTCAATAAATTGTGAGAGACTCTTCTATTTATTTTCAAAGCAAGAAAATTAATTGATAAAATCTTTTCCTACAAATGACAAGTTTTGACAAAAAGACATCTGGCAGAACTGTAGAAGTTTGTCTTTTAAAAGTCAGAAGAAGCAAAATTGTTCCCTTTTCCTGGAGGTCTTATGATACAGTCTTTTCTTACATTCCATGTACTTTTTTCCTCACTGCTTTAAATGCAGGACATGCTGCAACAGTGAAGCATGCTTGTATAGTGTAGCTTCTCCACCTTCGTTGGTGAAATTTGTATGGCAAACATTGGGAGAGATGTTTATGATTCAGGCATGCAAAAGTAGCTTGGATGTGAATCCTTTTGTAACAGAGGTCTTGCAAATGGAGTCCATGGAAGGAGCTGGTGTTGCTCAGACCAGCTGGCACAGGGACCCCTGTCTGTGCAGTTACGCTCACCTAGACTCCAAAGCAGTTGTCTGTGAACAAACCACTTATTAGGAGCAGACCTTGAAGCAGCTGACTCTCCAGCCAGCCCTGCAAACGATTTGGAAAAGTCCTAACTGTGCTGTGTCAGACTCCGGCAATGTGACAGCGCAGACAACTGGGTTCGTCAGCCTGAGGGTTTAATGTGCTCACATAGGCATACCCATCAAATACGCTGAAAATGCTAACGACTCTGCAAAAAGCAGCTATCTCATTTTGAGCAGCCAAAATTGTTGGATACTTTAGCCATCTATGGCCTTCATTTCTCCATTATAAAGCAATGGTAATGATGGCCTCCTACTGAAAGGGAAACTAGGATACCCTAGAAGCACCTGGGTAGGACTGCGAGAGCTCCCTGAGGGAAATCCAGCACTTTGCCTGTAATGTAGGCCTTGCAGCAGGAAATGCTGAATAACATCATAAGCAAAGTACTGAATGAGAAAGATGAAAAGAAATGGTAAATAATTACCTATTCATGTAAAGCAGAAAGGGAATCACACCATTAAAAACTGCACATCTGTGGTGCAGGGTAAGGCACTTAACCTTCCTTCTGCCCTTCCCTAGCTTTTTGAGTAACAGCCTTTGAAGGTTTCACTTTAGTGCAAAGGATTGGCTTTGATTTGGAGAGGCTTATGCAGTATTACAGGTATTTTGCTACAAAATAATTTTATTATTGCAGGGAAAGAATATTGTGCTTCTCTAGAGTTCCTCTTACATATATGGGATTAGAATTTGTGTTTTTCTCTACCAATTGCCGAGAATGCTGGTGAGCAGCAGGCTGGCTTTGCCTGCCTGCCAAGGGGGAGTCGCAGTGCTCACTAGCCCATGGTAAACAAGGTGCATGATGGAGTTGCATACTACCAAAAGGCTAAGTCAAAAAACTAAGCTGAAAAATATTTTAAGCCTTCTCAGGAAAAAAAATTGGTAGTGTTCTGAGTTAGTTGCAATAACTAAAATCCAGAAAGGTGATTTAATGAATTATAAAGGTAACTTCATTTGTATAATTTTGTAATAATGAATGAACTGGTGATTTTCTACTAAATTTATACTATGGATTTTAAAATTTTATGTAGTTAAAGTACTCAAACATAATTTCCTTCTGTGACAAGGTAGCCCATCTAGTTGATCAAGGGAAGCCTACTGATGTAAGGTTTTTGAATTTCAGTAAAGCTTTTGATACTGTCTCTCACAGTATCCTTCTGGACAAAATGTCCAGCACACAGCTGGATAAACATGTCATGTGATGACTGAACAACTGGATAATGGGTTTGGCACAAATGGTTACAGTGAATGGGATAGCATTCAACTGGAGACCGGGCACTTGTGGGGTTCCCCAGGGTTCTGTCTTAGGCTCAGTTCTCCTAATCATCTTCATAAATTACTGGGATGAAGGACTAAGTAAGTCTGCAGATGATACAAAACTGGGAGGAATTGTTGACTCCCTTAAAGGCAGGGAGGCCCTGCAGAGAGACCTTGAGAAACTGGAGAGATGGGCCATCGCCAACAGTGTGAAGTTCAACAAGGGAAAGTGCCAGATTCTGCACCTGGGATGGGGCAACTCTGAATGTTTGTACAGACCAGGTAACAAGAGGCTGGAGAGCAGTACCATGGAAAAGGACCTGGGGGTCCTGGCCAATGGCAAGTTGAATATGAGTCAGCAGTGCCCTGGCAGTCAGAAGTGCCAACCATGTCCTGGGGGGCATCAGGCAAAGCATCGGCAGCCAGTTAAAGGAGGGGATTGTCTCACTCTGCTTTGCACTGGAGCGGCCTCATTCGAGTCTTGTTGGCAGATTTGGATGCCACAATATAATAAGGATGTAAAGCTATTAGAGGGCATCCAAAGGAGGACTACAAAGATGGTGAAGGGTCCAGAAGGGAAAGCCGTATGAGGAGCAGCTGAAGTAATTTGGCTTGTTCAGCCAAAAGAAGAGGAGATTGAGGGGAGACCTCATAACAATCTGCAGCTTCCTCGTGAGAGGAAGAGGAGGAGCAGGCACTAATCTCTTCTCTGTGGTGATCAGTGACAGAACCCAAGGGAATGGCCTGAAGTTGTGTTGGGGGGGTTTAGGTTGGATGTTATAACAAGAAAGTTTTTCACCCAGACAGTGATTGGGCACTGGAACAGGCTCCCCAGAGCAGTGGTCACATCACCAAGGCTGACAGAGCTGTAAAAGCATTTAAACAATACTCTTAGGCACATGGTGTGATTCTTGGGGATGGTCCTGCACAGGGCCAGGAGTTGGACTTTGATGATCCCTTTGGGTCCCTTTCAACTCAGGAGTTTTACGTTTTTGTTAAAGGCGAGGTTAAATACAGACTTTTTACCCCAAGTTTTGGGGAAGACCTGTGCAGGAAGAAATTAAAAAAAAATTCTGGTCAGAGAACAAAAGAAGGTGTGAAGAACAAATGAAAGTGGAAATAAAAGCACTAAGGAAGCAAACTAAAAAAAAAATTATTTAAGTTGTATATATTTTATGCTTCTTGTGTATATTTCAATGAAGGGGCTCTGTAAAAAAGGCAAAAATCTCCCTTATAGTTCAAGATTCTTCATTTGGGAAAATGCACTTTTTTTATTATCTTTTCAGAGTGCTACATGTTCATCCCTTGGTACCTACATACATGGCACCTTCTCAGCACTAAACTTACTAGTGTTCCACTACTGACTTCAGTGTGGCCACTGAGAGTTTTAAAGCTTTGTATAAAAGCCACATTTCCTCAAGTAGGAAGCTGCAACCAATAATTATACTGACAAACCAGAAAATGTTTTATCAGCCTTACACCAGTCTTTGTGACACCATAATTTTTGCATTGTTTAACATGGTAACTACACTGCAGAAAAGCTAAAACAATGCATAGTCTTGTGTATCTTTAGTTACTGCAATCATAAATGAGGATATGGTTAACCTAAGATTAATCAGATCAGCTGCTTGATTTCTACTGTTTTTTACTCAGTATGGTTAATATTAGGGGGCACATCTTCATTTGAAAAAAAAAAAAGAATAATTCCCTGAGATACAATAATGAATAAACTAGTGAACCTCTCTAGAAATTGCCTGAAGGCTTGACTGATTTCATGGAGAATGACAGAACCTCTCTACACACTTCTTAAATTTTTGTGTTTTCTTATGTAAGACAACCTTTAAAGAGGAAACATCATTGTGCATTTAAGTCTAAAAAGATTTTTTTTAAATAAAGTTTCAAATATTTCCTCTGTAGAGATATATCTTC
This sequence comes from Myrmophylax atrothorax, assembly GCA_026770055.1. Classification (NCBI taxonomy): domain Eukaryota; kingdom Metazoa; phylum Chordata; class Aves; order Passeriformes; family Thamnophilidae; genus Myrmophylax; species Myrmophylax atrothorax. The sequence goes on from JAOXXN010000395.1 coordinate 120,288,950, forward strand.
TCATAAATGCTTACTCTTTGTGTGTCTGTCTGTATGCCAGAAGGCTGATAAATGCACCACAGACCATTAGGAGATGCTTCTGTGAGGAGATCTTGAGAAGATTTGAATTCCTTCCTTTACTGAAGTCTAGCCATCATCCCCTT
>JAOXXN010000395.1:120304503-120330516 GCA_026770055.1 Myrmophylax atrothorax
CACAAAATTTATAGTCACAGTTGTGTCAGTGAACACTGGTTTTTTTGCACACTAATACATATCTCAGTATATATGGATGAGCTGAGGGCTCTGCACCAGGGCTTGCTTCAGGGGCATCTGGGTAACCTGCCTTGGCAACAAACTTTCCTGGGGACAGAGTGGGGTGTCAGAGCTCTAGCTGGCTTGTCATGTGCCAAAGGCAGTAGGCCTGTATCAGCAGCAAGATGCATGTTAGTTGGAATAACACATGCGATCCTGTACAAGTAACAGAATCACAGAGTCAACCTCCTATTTCAGCCATAGAAGGTTTCATATGGTAAGGATGCAAAGGAAAAAAAAATAAAATGAATAGGCAGTGCAAATCACCAGATATTTCGGTAAGGCTAGAAGAGGTCATCAGAAAAGAGGACCAAGGACATGGAAGGTGGTAAGAGAAGTATCATCACCAAGTATCTAAATGTGTTGAAATCCTAGTGCATATTAGGGTTTTGGTTCCTAAAAGCCATGGCATTATTACTCAATTCTTTTTAAAAATCCTTAGTTCAATATCTCAAATTTTACTTCTACTGTCAGACCTTTTCATCAAAGGTAGTGGCCATTTGATTTCATACGAAGGTTCTCCAGTTTTCCATTCATAGCAGGGAACTTCAGCATAGTGACAGCCATCTCCTGAGAGAGGAGGTCTGATGACTAACCGACTTGTGAGTGAGATTATTCTTTCTGTGAAAGCAAAGCAGTATTTTCTCCAACTGTGTACATCAGAATTTTAAACTAAGCTGGGGACAGCTGTTCCCTCATGTTTACTGACAGCTCATGCGTATGTGTTAGGCGTGTGCATATAGAGGTTACTGTGCAAAGTGAGGTGATTTGCAGCTGGGCTAAGGCACACAAGCATGTCACCATACCTGCCTGAAAACAAGGTATGCTAGAGAGGGATACACATTGTGCTTGAGAATTTATTATATTCTCAGCTTTGTTGTTGTGTAATTCACTCCGAGTGCCACAAGCTTACCCCTGGGGTGAAAACACATCTATTATGGAAAGCATGAGAATTTTGTTGTATTTTGGGAGTAAACTTAATGAGCCTTGCTTACAAATTAAATGCTGACAAGTAGGTATTCTCATTCATCTCTAATGTCATTGTTTTAGCACTGCATTCCTTGTAATATTGAGTGATACATGATTTACAGTCACTTGACAGAGCGGAGAAGCCCTGTTGTACAAATGTGGACAGTGTATCTACTTCAAGGTCACACAGAAAGTCTGTGACAAAGCAGGAAGATCCAGATCTTTCATGGCCTACACAATCCCCTACATCTGGAAGATCTTTTCTTTCTGTGGAAATTTGGTCTTACAGATTTTTAGACTTAAAGCAGGTAGAGTTTATCCTCCTGTACCATTACTAATTAAATAATGTTCTCATTTAATAATGCTGGCAGAGATTTACAAGCTTATAAGTCTAAGGGACTCAGATGTCTTGTTTCTATTCCTTTTAATGGGAAATAAGCTATTTTAACCAATATATTGTGGATGTATCTGTGTAATGGTCATGTATGTGTCAGTTGGTCCCAGATTCTTTTGACATGTTTAGTTCAGTGCTATTGTTTAAAAGAAAATTTATAGACTACATTATTCTTATGGAATTTAGCAACTACTTATTATAGTATCTATTTGCTTTTGATCAGAATCCTTCAGTGTAGCTTGAAAAGTGAATTAATATTTAATTTAACTAAATAAATTAAATATTTTGTGGGTGGCAAAGCAAAAATAAATGCTAAGAGCAGAGATAAAAGAGTGAGAAGGTCTTCAAATGCATTCAGATTTTGCTTTAGATATTTATCCATAGTCATTGATTCCATCCTGGTCTTTTGGCTTGAAAATTCCTTTTGTTTGGTAAGCATACATGAAACATCTCCTCTGAGGTGCTGCTACCTGCTTACTCTTCCAGTACACTTCAGACAAGCTGAGTTTATAATTGGTGCCTTTAGCTTCCTCCAGATTCTGAAATACGTTGTAGGGCAAAAATTACTGTGTTAATTCCAGATGCTCTAGGCCAAGACTGGCCACTAGATTGTTGCATCACCCTTTGGTGCTACCCTCTTATTTACTCACCTGGGTAAAAGGCAAAGCTTATTACCTTGGATGCAGGAGCATGCTGACAGCCTTAGTGTGACCCTTAGGGGACCAGAAAGCTCAGTGATACTTCATATCAGCAGGAAGTTGCATCCCGTCAGATCTGTGTCTTTCACATTTTTTGTTTAACATGTTGTCAAGGAAAAGAAACAAAATTTACTGCAGGAGGACAAGGGAAGGGCTGAAGCTATTGTGTGTCAAGTCAAGACAAAAATTTTGACATGCAGAAAAGTAAATAATTTGTCAGACCTGTCCTGCGACTGCTGTCTGGATGGAGACATTTTCTTCGTATCCACTGTGAATTGTGGTCACAGTTCATCTTGATTACAGTAGAGCTGCACCAGCCAGTAGAGAATCTCTGTGTGCACCCCCACCAATATCAAACACCTTGTAGGAGGAGCAGGTGATGGGCGGAGGAAGGAAGAACATCTGAGTGTGGCAAATGGCACTGAGAAGGGCCATGGTGACAATAGTCAGTGCCATTGGAGCACACCAGCTGGACTGTTGGAGGTTCCACAGCACCTGACGTTTTCCTAGATCATACGTATAAATCTTCTGTGAGTTAAGTTTTCTTCATTTTTTTCTTTACCTTGTTCCAGTTTCTCACTCTTGCATGGCTCAGAAAATGTCCAAAGTGGGCATTCTGGAAAACAATTGATGCAGGAGATAAGCTTGGATAAAGTCTTCACCTAACATTGCGTTATTCCTCTGTATCACAAATGAGTGAACTGAAGAAATTACTGAAATTGTTTTCAAAGAAAAAGTAGGGGAAATATGTCATGTGAAGAAGGACAAAAAGTTTGGGTGATCATCCACTTGAGGGAAAATTAAAAAAAAAAACAAGAACAAAACCCTCAATTAAAAATAGGATAAAGATCAGTTAAAAACCAGTGCTAGCAAAGTCCTAACTAAGACAGATATATAAAAAACAGAGAGAACAGTATGTTTTAAGGTGCTGTGTAAGTCTTGTAGCTCTAAAAAAATAAGGCAAATGGAGTGAAATGCCTAGTTTTATTTGACAGTATTAGCCAAGTAAGCATTTCACAGCTTTGATGGAAGAAAAACCATCGACCAGTAATATAAAACTACAAAGTAGGTATGAATGGCAGAGTGAGTCCCCCATTGGAGTAAAGTTACTACACATTAGTAGTGAAGAGCTCACACTATCAGGAGGAGCCCACAATCCCCAATATAAACAGAAAGAATGAAAATGTACAGCTGTTCTAACCATTACTGGGTTTGGACAGGGATTGTGAAAAGCTGAAGAAAACCAAAGAGATTGCAAAGGCAAAAAACCCCACATGATAAGGTGTGATATAAAGAGGAGATGTTTAGACCATGTGAATGAATGTTCCAAAAATATAACCACAGGAAAAACTATTAAAACCGAGAATATTGTTTGGACATTTATTATAATTTAAAAATCAAAAATATAAAGGACCCAGTATGGAAATACTTAATGTCAAAATCAAATATTCCACAAAGCTGAGGAAATTTGCTGGAACAAACCTTAAAGGAGTAGATCAGGTAAAGGAAAAAAAAAAAATCCAAGCTAAAAGTGAAAACAAGACCCATGCAGCTGTATTAGTACTTGTTAAAAAATCAGTTGAAATGTAAAAAAAATCCTACAAGCTGGCATAGTAACACAGCTAATCAAAGAGTTTTATTGCAAATAAGCCTCCAGAAAGTGGAACTCCTGTCCAAACAAGGGAAACAGAAAACATAAGCACAAGGAAAGATCCCTTGAATTGTGTGATAGGCAGTGAGATGGGTTTAGCTTCAGCTCTGGAAGTCCTCAGCTGCAGGTTGCTGAGGTTGGGACATACTATGAAAATCGCCCCCCTCAGATCTTCCCTTTTGTAGTCTTTCCCTGTCGCTAGTGCTTTCAGATGTGTGATGTTGAGCTAGGTGGGCTGTTGCTGTGCCCTGGCCTGGGCATTTTCATTAAGAGAAAGCTCACATTCCTTTCTCACATCCTCCTCACCACTGCAGTGTGCTGGGAGTTTTCTGAGTGAGAGGGCACTGCTGGGTGCATTTTGGATATTTGAAGGTCATATGGCCCCTGAGCCAAGTTTAGTGTTTGTTTGCTTGTTTCTGTTAACAGTGCTATTTCAGATGCTTGGGTTTGTTTAGTCAGTCTGTGTGTCCTTGTCTTGTTCATACCCAAACAGTTGATCAAACAAGGTGCAACTTTAGGGGTTTCTTGTAACTGCAGCCTGAAGGGGAAGCAGTTGCCCTGTCCAGCTCTGAGGTGAAGTTAATTAGTGTAAATGCAGTTATAAAAAGACACACAAGGGAAATGTTGAGAAAAATGCAACATCTGTCCCTCCCTGCCTCTGCACATCACAGCAGTTCCCCTTGTTACAAGGCCAGTGACAAAGCACAGCTGGGACCCGTGTCCAACAGTGCAGAAGATGATTCTCCTGAACAGCTGGTTAGCATCTCTTCTGCACCACTGGATCCATACAAGATAGCATTGTTTTTCTTCAGCAAAGCCAGGTTTTGATCTTTTGAGTCTGTTGTGTTTTCAGGGCTTTGATTTTTGGTTGTGGATTTTTTTTTGGTTGTTTGTTGGTTTTGGTTGCCCTTTTTTTTTGTTCCTTCAAACCATTTAGCTACTAGGCTTTTTCAAGGTCATAAAATGTTTGCCTTGAGAAATAAAGGAGAATGTTTTTTCTTTTGAGTGCTAGTGTGAATCACTGACAAATAGCAAAGAAAATAGCCTTCATTAATCATAGCCCTTGTGGAAAGCAAATATTGAGCCGGTACATGTCTTATGTCAGGTCTGCTTTCAGACAAGGCTGATGTGGAAGCCTTCCTTGTTGCACCATGCAGTAGTGCTTGTTCTGCCCTATGGAGGCTGATTTCTTTAGGGATTAGCTAAACACCAAGATTCATTTGGCATGCAATTACCCCTTTGCTTCCATCCATGCAGTTTCTTAGGCAGATGGATACAAGTTGGCAACCATGAAGAACAAGTTGAAAACTGGAGAGAATGTGTCAGTTCAGTAATTTCCCCCTCACTCCCAGTACTGGGAGGTACATCTCACATTTTTCAGAATCATTTAATCAATAAGATTTGCATTTTTGAAAGTGGATTTAGAAGATAATTAATCCATTAAGTAGAAATATGTCAATATTTGTAAGGGCATTTACGTGTTTTGTATCTGAAGTCTTGTGTTTCAAATTTTCTTTCTTGTCACTGATTTCATGAAAAATCTGTTATAGAAGTCTAGAGATACTGAAATATGACAATTGTTGAAGGACTTCATTATATACTGAGCTAGTGAAGTAAAGGCAGTATGTGATTAGGAAATCTGCTAAAGAAAAATAATCTTAGTTGTCTGCTCTTTATAATCAAATGTCTTTGGAACATATTTTAGTCCCTGTGTAGAGATTTTTAAAGTGTTAGTAAGGGAATATTTATTACCCAGCAGACTTCAGTATTTTAGTGTAATGAAACAAAAATCAAGGTCTCAATCTAAAAAATGAAAGAAATATTTTTTCTGTATCCTATGGCGCTCAAGAAATGTCACTTGACAAAATATGAGGTGGTTTGGTTTGTCTAACAATAGGAAATAAAATCATCTGTATCAGGGAAAATGATACGGTGTCTGGCTCTTTAACAACTGGTGCAAATAAAAGGGAATCAAAAAAACATTTCAAGTGTCAGCAGTTCATGATAGGGAGTGATCTCAATCACCAGTATTTTGCAATGCCTAGAGACAATGCATAAAGCCAAAAAACCCCTCAATGAGATCTTACATATAATTTCTGAAGACAAAAGAGCTATAGAAAGCATGAGAGGCTTCCTACAGCAACCCAGAAGGAGAGTAGTAACACGGTCTCAGTCCTGCAGCAATGCTGTTGGGTCGGTGACCTGACCAACACCCTGATCCACTCCTCACTAGTGGCCCCCAGAGCCTCAGCCCAGGAGACAAGCCATAGCCCTGCCCTGACATAAGCCCTGTGTTCCCACTGAATCTAGCTTTCAAACCATGAGATCTGTCTTTCTATACATATGCATATATAGTGTTTGTATGTATGTATATGTATATATTCAGATATAATCCTTGTCAGCAGTTTCCAGCACTTATCTTACAGAGATGAAAAAAATATAAGCGATTCCTTCAGAAATGTTTTTCATATAAATCCCAAGGTGTCCCACTTTGTAATGGTTTTTTTCATAAGTGTTTGGTAGCTCAGCTCCTGTTAGTCTGACTTTTGGAGTTACTGTTGAAATAGAATTCCATAGAAGGAGTGGGTTTTGCAGGATTTGGTTTTTTTCACTTGTAAAAAAGTTTGAAGAATGGAAGAAGAAGAGGTGAACCATCTGAACTAACCCTGAACTGATTTACATTAATTGAATTTTACTTAGGTGTCTAAATCATTTAGGTACTGATTTAGACACATTCCATGCATTTTAGAAAAGCTGATGTAGTTAGGCTACTCTGTAACATTGCTAAATACAAAATCTACAGCAGCCTAAGATTGAATTCAGTCCTTCTTGATGTCAGTAGAGTCCTGGTACTTGGAGCTGTACTGAGTCTCCAGACCCAATCCTGTTGCAAGGAGCTAAGGATTCATCCCTTTTACCTCCAGCACCCAAACCATGGTGCCTGAGTCAGTAGTCTGGTTGTCTCCAGCTCCATCCCATAGCCAGGAAAAATGGGTTCAGTGGGATTGAGCACAGCCTTAGATAACTTATCCTTCTCCACTGACTGCAGAAGGAGTTCAAGACTCAGGTAGGCACCTTTGTTCAGCACTATGGACCTCGGACAGAGCCCCTGCATGGCATGAGTAGGGACCTGTGAAGTCATCTCTCAGTGCAGCATCACCAAATACCATTCTCAAAAGCTTAAAAGCAGCATGCCTGATTTAACCAGAGGGAGGAGGAAGGAAAGACAAAGCAGATTTTGTTGTCCTGCTCCACATTTACTGCATTAGTTCAAGAAACCTCTCAATTTTCTCATCCTCTGAGGCAGCAAGGTCAGTTGTCTGCATAGCCAAATTCAGGCACAAAGCTTTGAGGGTTCTTTATAAACAGCATTCTCAGTTGTGCCAAAAGAAATGGGGGGTCAGTTTTTCTCAGTAGATATCCATCATCTAATGTGCTACAATGTTGTACTTAAGTGCCTGGTAGCAAACAAATTGTGTTCCAAAGAAACTTAGCCAGTTATCAGAAGGCAGCAAAAGAAATATTTATGGCTTGGTTTTTTGAGTTTGGTTTTGTTTTCTTTTTCTTTTTTTAATTTCAAATTGTCCTTAGCTTCTGAAGAAAAAGTTTGCAGCTAGTCACACAAAGTTCCTTTCCAAGAGCTGCAGTATAATAGCAGTACAGCAATAAATGTGGTAGCATACACACAATATGCCACTTCTTAGAATCTGTCATAGTTGGTCTCCTTGAAACTATGACAATTAATATAAAAATTCATTATTATATTGTCTACAGAATAAATAGGGAATACATTGCTATTTTCATCACAATATGTTACTTGTGGATTGTATTTTGTACATATTATTTGGTTATTTTCTTTGTACGTTTTGTTTGGTCTGAACTTAAACATATACCTAACTGCAAGTCATACCTTAAAATTTAGCATTTGACTACAATGATTGGTTTGGTGAAATAGACATGAGATATGGCACTGGTTTTGGTCCACCTTTTGTACAATAAGCAAACTGTGAACCACCTTTTTCCTAAATTCTTGAAATTTCAATCAGGTTGAACTCCATTCTGTTGATAGTTTCATATAGATGAGATAGATTTTCTAATTCATCTGCCTTTAAGATAAAATTCCGGTTTCAAACAAGTAACTCAAAATATGTTGAATTCTAATCAGGAGAATAGTTCTGTTAAATGGTCTTTATAGGCACAGAAACAGAAAATAAGTTTTCACCATACCATGTGGAAAATTAGAACTGAGTCAAAGACATTGTGGTAATGTCATGCCTAAGGCAAAAAATGCTGAAATGCATCCTCATGTATATATGAATGGTCTCTGGTAAGACAAGTGACCTTATAGCCTGGACATTTTTTAGTGCTTTATTTGTATCAGGAGTGTAATAGTCAAGCCTTATATTATGTGATCAGCTTAGGAAATTAAATAGTTAGTAGGGTATTTTTATATATCAAAGCATATATTGGCAATAGAAATAATACTTTCTTCTCAGTTACTGCTCAAAAGTTACACTGCACATGTACCACATAAGCAGGACACCCTCTCCGTGTTGTCGCTGGTCATGGCATTTCTGAAAGCTCCTTGTCCCAGCTGATGCTGTACTTTAGATACTGAGAGTACAGCCAGGTCCTCTATCCCCTGAGGTGTTTGACTTTGATTCACTGACACAGAATCTGAAATTAAATTGATTTTTTGAGGTCTGTTTTGTTTTGTCTGAGTAGCTCACTAATGGTTGCTGCATTGTTGGGAAGGGAGCAGAAGCTTCTGGCACTGGCCATCTGAGAGTTTGCTGACAGGAACAAAAAGGTAGCTCAGAGCCTGCTGAAATGCTGGTGGGATAGTCAGCAAGTCACTTTTGAGTGCTTCGAGCTGGAGCCAAGTGTTTCATATTTACATCATATTCATCTGTGGAGAATTAATTTGGTACTCCAGAAGCAACTGCTTAAGAATCTGTTGCACTGGGTCCCAAACTGCCAATATGGTGGATGTCACGCTTCCAGGAATTAAAGGACATGTGCTCATTTTTAATTCAGAGTCTCTAAATATGTCTTCTGCTGTGAGAATAATTTGGTAGTCTGCATAAACTTTTCTGTTGCTGTCTCTGTTGAGAAACATAGAGGCAAACAGTGTTCTGTATTTTTCTCAAGTGAATCACATTCATGTAACTTATTAGCCATGAGATAGTTCAGATCAGATGTAGTCTCAGGACTTAACACTTGTATATTGAACTAGCAGTGTAAGGCACGTGAAAGAAAGGGTTTCACTCCAACTAAAAACCTTGGTCTGCGTCTCTTGTTGACATCTAACTTGAGGAAAAAGAAATACTGGGATAGGGGAAACAACAGAATGGTGGACCGAGATCAAAGGATATCTAAAAGAAAGAAAGAATGACAATTGGTTTGACACCAGAATAATCCCAGGAATTGTATGTTTTTCTAATTCTAGACAAAACCTGCAATTTACTACATTTTGCAAGTTGTCTTGTTCATGGTTGTTCTGACTAGATCAGCACTAGCTACTGAACTCAAGCATATTGTTCTGACCATGCACAGTAAAAAATGGATGCAAGGCACTGAGTCACTGAATCAGAGATATACTCTTAGTTGTGAATTAACATTCCCATTGTGGCTAAAACCAGTTAAGCTAGATTTTGACTTGAACAGAAATGGAGCCAATTCAAGTCCAAACTGTTAAATGTGAGGAAATGCCAAGGTTTTGTGCAAGAAAATCTAATTAGTCCTTGCCTTGTTAATTTTACTGAAAAGCTGTTGTCACGAGCTTAGACATGAGCACACATGTAGATGTGTACAGAAATGATGCACAACTGTTTTCTTACCTACTTAGTTAATAGTTTAATGTGAAAAAAAAAAGAGTAACAACTGTAGTCTTGTCTACTGGGGGTTTATATTGACTAAAAAATAATGGAGAAATGATATAGAATAAGGAGAAATTAGGGCTTTACTAATCCAAAATTGGCCTCATAAGGGAGTCTTGCTATATTCTGGCTTTTAGATGAATGGTTTCTATTTATATTCTCTCTGGGGTATTAGTTGATTTTCCTTTTGTAAGACATGATCCAGCATCTCAGGAATTTCTGAAAACTTTCTTACCTCTTTGAAATACTCTTTTCAGAATTTAGCACAGATGTTTGAGCAAATGAAAAGAATGAGTAGTTTTCATTAGGCTCATGAGTTACTCTTAGGCTGTTTAAGGGATACTTTCATCATCATGGATTTGTGTCACAGTCCAAACCATCACGCTTAGGATAGATGTGAAACACAGGATATGAGGTTTACAGGTAGACAGACATGTCAGGTGAGAGAGAAAGTGCTTTAATTTTTCAGGTTGATGGGAAATAGGCATCTGAAGGAACAGGCAATATTTTGCATTAGAATTTAATATTGCTTTACACCAGTTTTTATAACATGAGCTTACTGTAAGAGCTCAGTTCTGGAAAGATATAGTGCAGCTGAGAGCAATGAGGTAGGACCTAAGTAAAATAACAGTGGTGCTGGGTTTGCATTAGGTATTTACATCCTGCCTTTCTGAATTTACAGCCTATTATAGGACGTAGAGATAGTATGCAATATGCTACAGTGTGGAAAGCTGCCATAGAAAGACAGCTCTGAGGGCTAGAACTGGAAATTGCCATTGCCTGACAAATCCCTACAACTAATTTACTGAGAACTGGTGTTACTTGCTGGGACTTGCTGCTCACTCCATAGTTTGCTAATGTTAGACTGCAAAGGATATGGGCTCTGAGTTTACTAAAAAAAAAAAAAAAATTGTCAACTCAGGGAAGCAAAAGTTGTAGCAGAAGTTCAGGAAAATAAAAAAATCTATTCAGAGCTGTTACACTTGGCAGTGTTTAGTTATCTATTAAGTAGCTGGCCATCTGAAAGATAACTAAGAGGAGCTAAAGCAGCACCCACTCGGAGCTGAAGTGTGCAATGCAAACTGGAGTGCCGGAGCTTACCATCACAGCATGTTTCATAGCCCATCAGTGACGTCCGATAAGCAGTCACACGTCTGTGTCAGCTAATACTATTACAAGACTCCAGAGTGGTTAAACAGCAGACTGCCAGATACATTAAGTACCCATATGGTATACTTGGTTACTTGTCCTTCCTCTCCCCTCCACTTTTGCTTTCCAGCACCTATGCTTTAAGCAAGTTCATTAAAAAAAAAAAAGAGAGTCAAATGCTACAACCTGAATTTTCAGTGCTGTTATGTTTATTCATAATAGTCCTCAGCTTTTCCCTGTGTATGCAGAGATATAGATTTAAACTCCCACACCGTTCCCAGGATAATGACAGAAACTCAGAGCATAAGTGTGGACTACCTAATTTTAGTCAGGTGGCAGTAAATTTTCCTGCATAAATTCAGCATGTCATCTTTCTTTGAGGAGAAAACAAACCAACTAAATATACTGCTAACAATAACCTTTTTGCTAAAGCAGAACATCAACTGTTACTTAAAGAAGTTTTCATTTTCTTTAGCTTCAGTATTTCTTCACAAGTATAAATGTGTGGTTATATATCATGCATATAGAACAAAGATATGTCCAGACAAAAGAGCTGAAAAAATTATTTCTTGTATTTTCTCCCTGTCCCAATCAATCTCAATCACATACTGTAAAATAATACTTGTCAATGGTAGACCATTGACTTTGCTACCATGTTAACATATCTATTTATTCCTGTTAATTTTTATTCACCTGAGAATGGGCAGCAACGGAGGATGGGAATGCAGCAACAGCTCTCAGCAAATCCTGCTGTAATCGTCTTTCCAGTTGAAAAAGAAGTGACTGTCAAAAGCAAGACAAACACATTTGTATTCATCACAGCAAATTTTATCCCAGGTATAAGTATGCAAATATATCAAGAATTAGGCCTGAGAAATATGTGTCTCCTGTGGTGCCAGGTCTCAGTTTCTGTACATTTTTAGGTTGCATCATTTTGGAGTAATTTTACAAGAACTACATAACTAAAAGTGATAGCTGCCATCTGCATTCATACCTTACACCACAGACATCAGTGAACTGCTCACAGAATATAATAAAAAAATAAGTAAACCTACTCCTTTATGTCTATCAGAATGGAAAGGATGTTTAAAACAGATCATGTAATTATCTTTGAAAAGGGATTCTTTTTTAGTACAACTGAAGGATTATGATGTATTTTAGAGAGATTTTGGGGTACAGTGAATATCTGAAAGATAAGGTGATTTCCTTGCTGTATTAAGCTGAGCAGAGGACTCAGAAGACATGAACACTATAAGTGGCTGTAATCTGCTTTGATGGGTTTAGAAAGTCAACAGACAAAAATAATACAAGAGGTCCTTAAACAGCAGTGTGCAAGGTTTGGTGTCATCAAGATGTCTGATGCCATGTGCTGGATGTCCTGAAGTATTCACTGAACCTAGGTCATGAAACCCAAGGCAGGATATTGACAACGGAGTAAAGCTTGTAAGATCTGTGTGGAGAGGCTTAGACACACTATGAGATTATGTTTGTCAGTTAAAAGAGCAATGTCACACAAGCAAAACTGAACATTTTGAAGCAGTATAGTAATTTCTCAGACTTCTTTATCCTACAGAATATTTTTAAGACAGTTCCAGAATACCTTTAAATTCTGTACTTGAAACTGAGATGGAAATTTTCTCAGAAAAGAAAGTTTCTGCAGAATTTTGTCCAGTTGGTGCTTTCCAATAAGTAACATAAGCACAAATAGAATATCACAAAGAATATCAAACTTTGATTATTTTCAAATTATTGCATTTCCTCCTGTGTTAAGTATTTCAAAGTAAGTGGAGGATGATTTGGCTCTGCAATTGTCAATTATGATTAAGATTTCTAAGCAGATGTATTTAATGTGCATTTTGACACAGGCTCTGTGTACAAAAGGCAAAGTCTTCATGTCTTCCCTTTTCTCAGTCACAGAACAAACAGCAAGTACTGGACAAGTGATGTTCAGAAGGTGCCATCTCATGAACCAGCACTTAAGTACGGCATAGAACAAATGACTATTCATTTGAGGGTCTTTGGAAAGCTGCGAGCTCAACAGAATTCACATTTTTACTCTGGGGACATATATATTTATGAAACAGGACATGGTAAGACCACAGGAAAGCACAGTTCTTTATACAAAGAGAACACAGAGCTTTTTCCTGTATTGAAGAAAAGTGTGTATAGGGAAACAACATAGGAAAGTTAAGAAGTGAAAGCCCAGGGCTGCAACCAGTTCTGCCACAGATTGTATGACTATGTCAAGGTCAGATCCAAACACATCATTACTGAATGCCCTATTAATTGCACTAGGTTTTAATGTTTTCGGTTTGGGTTTTTTTGGCAGCCAATCATCAACCGGAAATTAAAATTTTTTCTATTTCTATGAGAGCATAGTTTATGTATAAGTTACTCAGCAGCTATCAGGAGCTCAGAGACTTGCGTGACAAAAGCCATGTGAGTAGATAATAAGTAGATAAATCACACATCAATGTTGCAAGGAGGAGGAACAGGTGACTGAGGTTTTTCTGTCCCTGTCATTTTACCTGCTTGCTTGAGATTAGTTATATTACCACATTTAGTCCAGTGTAAGTACTTTTTTCATAATTTTTCTATGTGTGTATTGAAGACTTCTACATTGAAGCGGGCATAATAGGAAGAATACTAAATATGAAAGAAGGAAACATAGGGTACAGTGAAGCTAATCACAAACTTGGGCAGACCAGAATAATTAAGAAACTTTATAGGCAGAAAGCAAGACGGGTAGCAAGTTTTAAAGTTGATTTTAAACTACTAGATGAATATTAAATTGCAAATTTCCTACTCAAGCTCCACTTGCGCAGAACACAGTCTGAGAGTTTCCCCTCTTTGCCTGTGTATCCATACAGCATGGCTGTCCTGAGAGAAGTTAGTGGAAATCTCTGAGTAGGGACTTGTATTTTTTGATACATTGCAATGAATTACTCTTGCCTCTCTGTTTTCCTCTTCTTTTTAATGAAACCAAAAATTCATAGAGGCCTCCTTGCAACAGAAACAAAGTCTGTGATGCTAATACAAAACTCATATCCATTCTTTTTACTTACAAAGATGGTTTTTGAGGATCTAGACCTGCTGCTCTGTGGGATGGCTGGAAGCTGGCACTAGAGTTGCTGACCTAAGGATGCTAATCTCAGAGTAGAAAAAACCTACCCTTTCTTTCCATCACTGCAATGGGGTGAACCGTTTGACAGTAGCATCATTCCTTCACCCATGGTGGTGTATGACACTTCAGAGGCTGGTGGCAGTTAGTGTGATTTTAGAAATGTTCTCCAAGCTTTTCTCAGTTGCTCAGGGCAGTGTCTTAGGGAAAATGCTAGCCTGTGTTCATGGAAATGCATTTTACCTAAACCCATCCAGAGACACCTTTTACTTCCTTGGTTCTTGTTCAGAGTTACTGTTGCTTTGTGGGCAATGAAGATATACCAAAGGCAGAAAAGTGATGAATTTAGGATCTCTATGCACCTATTGAAGTTGCTCTCGTGGGGTACATCTTGGTCAGACGGCACAGCTGTTAACTGATCCAGAAAAATATTTGCCTGCATATTTCCATCTCTGAGAAATACACTGCAAATGAAAAATCACTCCCTTCTGTGACCCAAACTGTATGATTCAAATCCACCACCAGGAAACAGACGTGAATACCTAAATTTTACTCTTAACATTTACGTATTTTGTGTATAAATTCTGCCTGCAGCGATGCTCCTCTTCTCTGAATTAAGCAGTATTTTAGGCTTCTAGAGCACTCTTTCACAAGCACCCCAGATGTTATGCATGTTAGTTTTTTGTTTACCCACTCTAAATGACAGATTAGCATTTAAATGCTTTTGTCGCAGTTATATCTGTTTCGGATGTCAAACCAAACAAGCCATTATGTCTCCCTCAAAATAACACTCGCTGTTGTTGGAAATGATTTCCTGCCATTTCCCCACTCTACAGGAGTCGCTGAGCAGGGAACATTTCACAGTACATATTGAATTCTAAAGTTATTCTGAAATCTATCATTCATGGCAAATTAGGTCCAGCACGCACTGAGAGAGTGGTTGTATTCACTGAGGAGTCATGGAGGGATACTCCGAGTCAAAGGGGTTTGTCGGTACAGTTTTTCCCTACTTCTTTTTTCCTTTTTATCCTGTCTCCTGATGCTTCATTTTTTCTCTTTCTTCAGATTGTATTGTCCTCCACCAGCCCAGTTTCTCGTCTTTCCCGCAGCACTGCAAGTGCTCCTCTTTCTCCAAGAATTTCCATACCCTTCTGTTTTTTCCTCCCAACTCTATTCTGAGTTTACTCTTTACATAATTTGTCATTTATATCTCATGCCCTATCTCTATCTAATATATTTTCCTCCTGTCTCTACAGCATCTCTATCAGATCAGTCTATACAGTCCAAGATTACACAGTCTTCAGAGTTCTAGACTTTCCCCTGGTGTAGAGGAAAGATTAGGTTGACTGTCTGAGGGTGACAGGTGTCCTCCGAAGGATCCCTGTGTTATCTATCTCCATCATGAAAGTACATGAATAGTCTGAACTTGCTGGCTATCTTTATATCCAAGAGGCAATCGCACAAATTTCTCTGAGTACCTTGTACTCAGCACAAGTAATTCTTGATCATTTTTACTTTTGCATGAAGGAAGTTGCTATCTTAACAAGCAGCCATTCCTCTGGCAGCAGCATGCAATTTTAAAACAACTACATGACATTTTTAATCAGTTCACAGCACTTTAGATCAAACCTCCAGCAGGACTTTGAGAAATACTTGCTTAAAAAGAGAGTGGGCTGGAGATGTGCATTTAAAATTGGGAACAGCAGCAGCACTGTGAGAAAGCCTTTTCACAAGCAGCACCTCATCACAGAGACCTGTGTAAGATCTGATTGTAGTTCTGGTCCCTGTGAGCATGTTGGCTCTCTAACAAAATGTAAGTTTGAAGGACCTATATAAATATCTAAGTGACATCAAAGTTGAAACTGTCCAGGCTGTGTTCAAGGCCAGGTTGTTTTAGTGGAAGGTGTCACTTCCATGGCAGCAGGGTTGGAATTAGGTGGTCTTTAAGGTCCCTTCCAACCTAAACCATTCTGTGATTCTATGATTGATTTGGCTCCAAGCAAGGTAGTGTTGCCCATTTCTCATAATGTTTAACTGTCTTCAGAAAAAGCTTTCATAATCAGAAAGAGTCAGAAAAACACTTTATAAATGCACAGTATTACACTAATATTAGATACAAATACCACATTTTTATTAGATTAGAGATTTATATACCATCCTAAGCCCATTTTTAAATGCAGTTGCCCTCATTCATTGATAGGTGCTGTTCAGTTGCTCAGTGCAAAGCCCCAGTCTCTCAAACAGGTGCAAGTTTGCTGAGTTGTTTCAGTTTTTCCAAACCTTGCTCAGGTTTGACTTTGCAAGCACACTGGTGTAGCTGGAGAGCATTCAATAGACCATCACTGCATTGTATCTCATCCCTGCATCCCCCAGGGAGAGGCTGTGCTTCATGCAGTGGGTTCAGTATCACCACTGGCCACCTTTGCCCTTGGCTGGGATGCCTGTCAGTCCTCTGTGAATGAGAGGATGCTGCAGCCCACCCGAACAAGCCAATTCCAGCACATGGGCAAGACGGAGGATGCCACACATAAAAGAGTAATGACAGTGCCAGCCCAGTTGTGGCACAATGCATTAGACACTCTGCTTTGACTGACTAAAAGTGTTTCTGATGACTGCGGCTTCCCTCTGAAGGAGTGGCAAGCACACATGTCGTCCAGACACAGGATTTCCTCACTTCCTCTCTATCCCTTCTTGCACTGAGTAAAAGCATATTCTTGTTGAAATCTGTCATCTTTTTCAGAGTGAGATGTTTCAAATCCCACTGGTGGTAATGGAGAGTTAAGAGATCCAGCTGATCCCACTCTACCAGCTAGTAACAGCCCACCCAGCAACTGTGAATATGCAATAGTCCCAAAAGGAATCCCAGAAAAGAGCCCTACTTTTGCAAAAATGTAGCAGTAGGATGATGGGCTTGCAAGAACCCAGGCCTTTTGCCTTGTTTTAAAATACTTTAATCTGTTTAAGTCTCATATAATAATGAAAAGTATGTAAAAACCTGCTCTGTGCCTGACAGGCTTTAGGCTGTGACCTGTGTGTACATTTTCAGGAAGAAGTTTAAGTTGTTTTTTGGCTTTGAAGAAACATTGATAGGTTCCTGCTCTTAAGCAGATGCATTTACTGTCTGCTTCACATGTAAATGTACATAAATTCTTGATATGACAGGTCACAATCTGAAGTAATTTGACTTGTTAATATCATATATTAGAAGCTTTAGGGATGAAAAATCCCAACTTGCTGAGGAGAAATCAGCCAAAATAAGAGAAAAATAGCATCATTGCCTGCATGTTGCCAGCTCTTGCCCAAGCTCACAATCCTCATATTTGTGTGATGACTAAAGCATTGCAGAGCCTTCAAGCATAGTACAGTGAGAGACATAGCCTGTCAGGTATACATACTTTATTAGAGATTAGAAGAATCCTAGCAAAATATGCAATAGCTTTTCTTTGGTCAGAGAAGCAGTATGAAAAATGCACACCCCTAGGAATGCCTGTATAGAGACATATGTATTTAATATAAAAATCTATATATTATATTTTTTAAATATTTATAAATTTAGAATATATCAATATTTAATCTAGAAATGCATTTTTGTCTTTACGAAAGAGGCAACATATCCAACACACACACAGATAGAAATACTCATTGTTTCTCCTTTGGGATTGATGTAGCAGGCCTAGAGCATTTATTTTAGAGGCAAAGTAGGGCAGTTTCCTGCCTAGAGTGCCTAGAACACTGAGACTTTAGCAAACACCTGTCCCAGGGATCCCTTAAGCTTACCAGCAGCTCCCCAGTTCATCCTGGGTAGTCTTTGGGTATCTTCCTGGGGTCCTCAGTATGGGCAAAGTAGCAGCACAGTATTACCCCAGGAGTTTTTCTTCAGGAGTTAGGCAGTTTCCTTGATAACATGATTTACATTATGTTACAAGCCTAATGATTTAATTAAATGCCCACTGCTTGCAGCACTGACCGTGAAAACAAGGTGACCTGGACCCTGAATCCCATCACTGCCAGTTACCGTGCTGGGGCAAGACAGATGTGTTTCAGGCTTTGCAGTACCCAGCTGAAGGCACCTCAGTGCAGGCTGCGGCCATCTAGCCCCTTTCTGATAATGGGTTTTCTGAATGCATTGTTATGATCAGGTTCGTCAAAATTGTTAGAGAGATACCTGTTCCTGAATTAAGGTGCAGCTGAGATCACATGCCAAAGTCAATAGCACTGATTTTTATTTAACAGTAAATGTCAGGTAGAGAGAGATAGAAAGACATAAGAAAGGGAAGGAAAGGGAGAGAGAGAAAGAGTGACCGAGAGGCAGATTAAGTAGAAAAAAATCACCACTCTGTGGACACTGACTGTGGCCCATTAATTTTTTGTGGTCTTCTCAGTTATCAGAGTCCTAGTCCTTTTGAAGTGATAGTTGTAGTCTGGATCCATTAAGAGAAGCCCAGGGTGGTGAGGGAACACTATGGTGGTGAAGGAAGTCCTGTGTGGTGAAGGAAGAAGTCCATGGTGGTAAGGGAAGTCCCATGTGGTGAGGGAAGAAATCAGTTGGTGAGGGAAGTTCAGGGTGGTGAGGGAAGACCTTGTATTGAGTGAAGTTTGTGCTGTCTTTTATTAGGCTTAGGCTAAGTGGGAACACGCCTGACACCCCCTGGGGCAGGGAGTTTTACAGTGCTAGATCAGGGGACATTTCATGAGCCTTTGACACCTTCTAAGGCCTTATAGCTGCCTAAGGTGTCCATTGTGGCCCATAAAGTAGAGATGAGTATCTTCAGGCTATGTGTGAATTGTCCCAATGCTTCCCTGGAAAGGAGTTATCACAGCTAAGTCATTTGTTTAAGGACAAAGAAACACTACCCCACCTTGCAGGATTTGCCTCTTTGCTTACTGAAATTGCAGCCTGAGGTGTTGGCTGTGCAGGCCCTCAGCACCTGGGCAGTTACTTTGCACATCATCAGTTTGCACCTTGGTTGTCTGAGCCATTAGCATTCCAGACTTTCACACCTGTGGATACATTCTTCTCATGGGTTAACTGGACAGTAGTGCCATTCTCATCTTACCTCAAATTCCTGTCACAGTCCAAATTAGTAGACATGTTCGGGGAGGGGTTGACTTTGGTAAGAAGTTGCTTCTTTGCACAGTTTGCTCCAGGGAACAAAAGTCTTTCAGAGATTTCACCAGAGTTTAAGCCATAAACCATTTCAATGTCTCACATGCATGGACTTCAGAAACTTCCTAAAGGGAAGTTTTATTTTCTCATGGACAGCACAAAAAATAATCTCATTTTTGGAAGGTCATGTGACATTTATGCCAAATAGTTATAAACTTAATTGATTTCTGTTTTGATTTGTTTCTAAACCTTTTCCCCTCCTCGATTAAATCCAATATTTATTTTAACCTTGAGCTTCTTAAGACCTGAAGTAGGAAGCTTCGAAGTCTTATAAAACCATATCCTTTCTAAATCTTAGGCATTTGAATGCAAGTGCCTTACAAGCTCAGTGTTGGTTGTTCTCATTGAAGTTTATAAAGCTTTAGATATTCAAATCAGCTTTATGCTTTCCATTTGTTATGCCGATTTGCGAACTTTATATATCACATGGTTTATCTACGTTAATACAGCATTCACTAACAGGACTTAGAGGAATAGACATATACTCTAAAGATGCACATTTTTAGTATCTTGAATTACCATAAAAACATAAAAATAGTGTGTATTGCTCTACTCTAATCAAACTCATTTTTATATGGTTGTTGAAAGCCCTTTTACATTCCACTCTGTGTCTGGAGCTCTATGTATGAAACTGATTCAGAAAAAAAAAACAAAGTGAAGACACCTGCTGGCTTATAACACAAATACTAAAATATCTTAGAGCCTGCTGAAAGGAGAATTGGAACAATATGTCATTACTGAAGGCTCACTTGCAAGTTCTAATATATTATAATGAAAACAGTATGACAAACCTAATGAGACAGTGAAGATTTGGGTAATTGTTCCTACAATGTATGGTAACTTTTCCAGCCGTTATTGGCAAACATAAAACCTAATGAGATTTTATTAATTTAAATGCAGTACATCTGCAAAACATTTCCTTAGTTGCAGTCTCCTCTGCTAATCTCCCTTCCCACACGTACTTGATCCTTTTAAGTTAATTGTTCTGCATAGTACACTTTCTAAACAAAACATACAAAGCACTTACCATAAATGTGCATTAACTTATTTTGCCAGGCTTACTTTTTGTGGGTACACTTTCATATTGGTTGGATAGACCATAGCTTCTTTCCTTTTTGTGAAAATGTGTATGATGAAACTTGTATTTTTACTGTGAATTTGATTAAGGCATCGTCTTCACATACAGCCCAGTTTTGTCACTGTTCTTCACATTACTCTTCCAGGAGTCCTATGGATGCAATTCACATTTTGAAAGAGTAATATTTACTATGACTGAATAAGGTCAATATAGTCATACTTTAGAACTTCAATTATTTTTTCTATATAAGCTTGTTGATAACTAAAACATACATCATGTTTATTATGTGGCTTTTTATTTCCTCAGCTTAATAAAGCCAAAAAGTTTTAAGCAAGATTTCATCAATAACCTACCATCTGATGTAAAGTTTAATTGTGTACTTAACATTTCTAACTCTAACCAAGCATAAAAACATCAATAACTAAATTTTGCAACTATCATTTTTCGAGTAACTACTGATTAAATTGTGTATGTAACTGTGGTCTTTATCAGGGTTTTCACTGAAATGTTGATCTTGGATAATTCTGTAAGTTATGGATTTAGAATTTTGTTCTCTTATGACAACCTCTTCAGCAGCTTAGGTTCAAAGTTCCTGAAAGACAGGTCCTGTTCTTTCCTTCCAGATCCCCCTTCTGTTCCATTTGAGCTATCAAAATTTTTCAGGTCCAGAAATTGAATGCTGTCTTTGATCTGAACTTCTTTACAGATGCTTATATTTGTCCTGTCTATAATCTTTCTGCTTATTAGTTCTGAGACAATACCATTTTTATACAGCCTCATGTCTGAATTAATTTGTTAAATGTTCAGATAATCTTTCTTAATGCTTGCTTTGATAGTTTAAAACACCTGCAAGCCTACACCACTAACTTCCTGGAAATCTCTTCAATTAGAATTACATAAGGCATCAGTGAAGCTGTTCTATGCTTACTATATGATGATGATCACCTATACTACTCTTTGATGGGTTCTTTTGTTTGGTTGGTTATTTGGGAGAGTTCAGGGTTGGGGGTTTAATTTTGTGGTGGGATTTTTGTGGGGTTGGTTTGTTTGTTTGTGGAGTGTGTGGGTTTTGAGTTTTTTTATATTTCTGTCACCTTTTGTCTAATTGTGAGGTTTCAGTTTCCTTGGGGTAGAAGCTGTCTTCCTGTTTCATGTTTGTGTTGTGCATGTACTTAAGTGATGTAGGTGAATTTATCTGTCATAAATAACCATGACATAGTTATATAAATCTTAGTTATCTTATGCTGTGTACTCAATAGAAAGCAATAAGCCCCTCATTAGAGAGGCATCAAGCAAAGATCAGACGCCTTCTGAAACCATTCTTTCTCTCCACTACTTGTAAAACCACTCAATAGTAGCTAGACCTTGATGTTCCATTTCATATCTATCTATCATCTATCTATCTATCTATCTATCTATCTATCTATCTATCTATCTATCTATCTATCTATCTATCTATGAATATTAGCCTGTAATAATTCAAATATGGTAATCTCAGCAAGTGCAACTGTTATGCAACCAGGATATATTTCCTCTTGTCATTTGTCCACAGTTTTACTGCACCTCTGTATTTCTTGCTGCTGAGTTTTTCTAGCTATTGCCACTTCCCTTTGACCAGGTTTCTGTTATTACTTGGCACAACTTATATTGGCTTGTTAAGTGAAAGATTGTAAAATATTTTGATGATGTCAGTTGATATTTCTGCATGCAAAAAAAAAATACAGCTCGTGCATGCATCATTTAGCTATTCTACAAGGGAGTCTCCAGGTTTAGATTTGTATTAGCCCATATGGCATTAGGATTTTCCTTTTGTGGATACAAGCAAGCCCTCAACCAATTCCAAATGAAAAACTATGCCACTGTACTAATGGGGCAGTGAATTAACAAACTAGTGTATGGCAAAACAACAACAAAATAAGAACCCTTTTCATCTGGCATTCATCCACCTAAGGAACAGAGCTTACACATGCTTTGCAGAAACAGAGTGAGGATGGAATCATTGTAAGTTTCAGTTGTTGAAAATTTTATCTAATACTCTCCAATTTTAGTACTTTTTAGAGGTAGAACATTAATGATACTGCCAATTTTAATGAGCTGCCAAATGCCAAAAGAGGCCAAGTCAATCATCCTTGATTTTAACTGGACAGATTACATCAAGGACTGTGAATGTGATGGTGGCAATGTTTCACAAAATATTATGGTGATAATATTTAGCAAAATGTGCAGCAGTCACACTTCCACTTAATTTTCTTAAAGATATAACTGCATTATGCACTGGAAATGAAGAATGAGTTTTGAGTAGTTCTTGCTAAATGGTCACTGTAGTTCTTAGAAGGGACTCTAAAAGAAAATTCTCTCTATTGTGTCTTGGGAAATGATGTCTTTAATCTCATCAGCTTCAGTTCCTTTGCACATCCACCCTGCTTCAGTTCCAGCAGCTTCAATTCTGTTCTATTTCAGTTGATGCAAAGTCATTTGGTGTTACTTCATCCTTGAACAAATCTGCTGCATTTTATCTTCTCTGCTTCTCTGAACATATTCTTCTTCTCTATTAGTTCAGGCAGCAGTAGGGTCTCACCCATCAGGACCTTCCCTTGTGGACTTTCTTCTGCATTATATTCCTTGCTCAGCACAGGAATGGCTTGTTTGACTCCTATCTTGGTAAGAAAACAGAGAGAAAAAGTAAAGTGTGTAATAAAAAATTCAGTTGAGCAGAACCCTGGGGAAATAGTGTGGAAAATAGGTAGGAAGAATGGAAGCAACAGATGAACAAGAGAACAGTATATGAGCAGAGAAGGCTGAACAGAGCATCTATATTTACAGTTTGATAGCACTGGATGAGAGACTATTATATGATTGCTTTGCAAAGGTATAATAGAGAGAAGGAAAATGAATAGTAAGGTGTTAGGTGAAATGAGTTTATATGGATGTATGCAGCTAACAAAACGAAGATATAAGAATCTTGTGGATAATACAAATGTATAGACTGTGAACTGTTTCAATATGTCACATAGAAAAGGAAATGAAGTGACCTTGAAATTATAATGCTACTCTTTCATCAATTTTATGTATGTTATTAAGTGAATATCAAGAACCAATTAAAGTTCATGTCTAAAAAGCATTTAGAATTATTAAAAAGAGCTATGATCCCACTCTCTAAAAATAAAGCAGTGTATTTCAGATGAACAAATATCTAGTTCAACTCTTTTTCTTTTCCTGAAAAGTACTTGAGAACATAACAGAAAAAAATAACCCAAAACAATTTTGCAGTGGAAAAAGCCTGAGGAATAAACAGACTAAAAGGGGAAAGAGAAAAGGATAAAAGAGTGGAACATTTATAGAGTCAAGAAGAATGTGTGTGAGAGAAGAGGTTTTTTCTCTATAAATTACAAAGGACATTCCTAAGTGTTTTAGTGTTGTTAAATAGCAATGTGGATACTACACAACAGGAATTCTATGGATAAATAGTAAAATTGCAAGGATCTGGGTTATACATTTTATCACTATAAATAAAGTATTCAGAAAAATTTGCAACATTGTTTCCAGTGCATTACCTCATGTGTTGTATGGGAGATTTGTCAGAATGTATTATTTACTGTGCAAGCTTCCAAATAATCACAGAATGTCGAGGTTGGAAGGCACCTGAGCAGGAATGGGTGCCACAAGCAAGGTGACCCAGAGCCAGTTGCCCACATCTGTGTCTAGATGGCTTTTGAATATCTCCATGGATGGAGACTTCACAGCTTTTGGGGTGGCAGAATAAAAAGTGTTTTTATCCTGTTCAAGAATAAAAAGTGTTTGCTGATTTTCAGAGAGAATCTCCAGTGTTTCATTTTGTTCCTATTGCATCTTGTCCTGACCTTGAACACCACTGAAAAGAACCCAGCTGTGTCTTCTGTGGACCCTCTCTTCAGGTGTCTGTATACATTGATGAGAACCCTGAGCCTTCTCTACCCCAGACTGAACTGTAGAAGCTTTTTCTGCCTCTTATGGAGAGACAGTCTAGTTTTTTAATCATATTCTTTTGATAGATTCAGTATGTCCATGTCTCTGTTGTCCTGTGGAGCCTAGACCTGGTATCAGCACTCCAAATAGGGCTTAAATAGCTCTATGGTCTTGAAGCTTGTTTCTCTCATTGAAGAGAAGGATTTAATTTGTCTTTCAATATAGGGAATATATTCTAACTTACATGTTTAGTCTTTGCATCTAAAAGATCACTCATCTCTGTATAGCACACAGAAATGAGTAGAGGATGGAGATTCTTGAATTGGTAAAGGAACTCAGAGAGGAAAAGAAGATTGTACAGAAGATCTGTTTTGATGTTTACTTCAATTTCCTTCACCAGAATTTTAATATTCAGATTAGTGACAAACAAAGATTTCTTTCTGATAAATTACAAAAAATGAAAATCAAGACTTCTCTGAAACCAGAGCAAGTTGGGTAAGTTTATGTTCACCTGCACCTTTGTTAGCCTGAAATATTGTGGAGAAAATAGAAAAGTAAGAAAAGTCAGAAATCAGAATTTATTATATATTTCATCATACTTTAAGCTTTTTTCTGCTTCATATAAACAAACACATTTTAGAAGACAGTCTGAACATAGTTAAAGTGATGTTTTTTGAAACTAAAGCCTTCTTATTTTTTAATGATAACAATTTCATGCTGTATGCCTAGTACATTGTCTTCAACAGAAATCCCTAAGCACTCCCTGCAAAACAGTTCCATTTAGAACTCATTCTGTTTACTCAGACATAGCCTTTGGATATAATAAGTTTGGTATTTGAACAGTAGAAATCAGCAATATGTTATATTTAAGAGAGATGAGAAGAGGCACTTTTCCCCATGAAATTTCTATGATCATTTAGTGGACAGAATGCAATTAATTGCTAAACTGGAATTCAACCAAAGGGCTGGAACTAACTATTTCTTGCTTGCCAAAACAAACAAAAAAGCCAAACAGAACCACCATGATATCTTTCATGACAAATGGTCAGGATTTGAAATGTAAATCATGTTCAATTTATTTAGTGGCCAGAATTAAAATTGTTAATCCTTGCTACTTGTTATTTTGGGTTTTCTTTTATTCTAAATCTAATGGAAACCAGTTGCTTTCATAACTGTAACAGCAGCAAATGCAATTGATCTTGGCTGTCTGAGACAGCATCTCTGTCAACAGTCAGGGCTGCTATATTTCTGCCAAAATAAAAGAAAAAAAGATATTTTTCTATGATGTGGAGAAAAATCACTCTATGGCCTAGAAATCTGGGCTCAATAATAACAACAAAGTGTTTTTTAAAAAACCCTGTGTCAATCTTAATCAACAATTATTTCAATTTTGGTAAGTCCCTCCCTTCCGTTTTTTTCTAGTGAGTTGCTCTTAAATGTTCCTCGATATTTTGTTTCTTAAAAAAAAAACCAAGTCTTTTGCTTTATAGTTCTAAACATTGCTCTTCTCACTCTCTCACTGCTTTGAGATGGATGTTAGTGAAAAACTATGTTGGCTATTAGGAGAAAATAATCTTTGGGTGATGACAAAAAAAATACAGAAAATTTCTTTACTGACAAAAATAGTAAGATTTCTTTGAAGTAGTTTGAAAAAAAAATATTCAGGAAACTAATTTTGTGAGAGTTAAGAGTTTAAGAAAATTGTTCATTCATTCCCCCTAATTTACTGTGAGGCTTCCTAAGCACTTGAGTAAGTTTCCAAGGGAGATTGTGAAGCCTCCTTCTCTTGTGGGTTCACCTAGGTGGGCCTAAATTTAGGTTTTGAAATTTGGACTAGGCCTGAAATTGTCGGGTGACTTGAGC
>JAOXXN010000395.1:120332839-120344616 GCA_026770055.1 Myrmophylax atrothorax
AAAGCAGCACACACTGAACAAAGAAAGAAAAACTTCTCCCCACCCCCAGGTGCTAGGATTCTGTTTTCTCACCTCCACCCCACCATTAAGCTTGAATCTGAAAGTCATCAGCTATCTTTTGTCTTCAGTCCTGGGACTCCAAGCCTAAACCTTTTGTGTTGGTATGGTGAAAAAAATTCTCTGAAGGGGCTCGTCCTGTCACCACCTTCCTGTGTTTGAACCTTTAACAATGCATCACATGCAGAGTGCACATTGGCATTGACTTCATTTGATACCAGATTTTTCTAAGGTTCTTCTCTTTGAATATAAACTCAGCACTACAGAAGGAATTGTGGTGTATACTGGCACCATATGAGAGGTGAGACATTGAGTCCATACCTTCAGTCAGCCCAGCATGTGGCACACATGGACCAGCCATGCCATGTACACTGCGTATTTCCTAATGCCTTCAGGCAGTGCGGTATACGTGACATCACACAGATCAGTGGATCCTTTCCAGATAGCTCCAAATTACGGGTTTCCCAGCACAAGGGAAATAGGATTGCTTTGTGCATCCCCACAGCCACACACTGAGCTTGCTGCAATGCTGAGGCAGAGGCTTGTATTGGTGAGTGCTATTCTCCAAGTCTCACTGAGATTCTCAAATTGAGAAACCATGCAAGCATTCATCAACATCTGACCCAAAGCTTCCTCAAGCCCTCGAACAATGTTTTCCCTTTACTCTGGTGGAATTTGAATCAAAACTGTGTTCTTCTATGAGGTTATGTTGGTGTTATATTTTATTGTCTCTAATTATCAAGAAGTAATATGACTGAATCTGCAGTGAAGCTCTATTCTTGGTGACTACTCTATTTCTACAAATGTAGATGAATGGCAGTTCTCCAAGTACACATAAAGAACTTAATTTTTTTTCTAAAAACTTTCCAGGTTTTTCTTGCAATACATCATGACAGGCAAAAATATTTCAAGACCATTACTTTATCTTGTCTTAGTGTAAGCAGTAGTATCAGATGCTATAAAGGAAAGATATGGTCCCTGGACTGAAGTTATGATAGATGAGTAAATGAAGTTCTGATTTCTATGTAAATAGTTTTAAAAAGCAAAGCTGTAGGCCTAGCTTTTTAGCTAAATCGGAGACAATAGCAAGGCTAGTTACTGTGATTGTACTGTAGGCATAATTGCTGCCAATGCAAATGACCAGTGAGATGTGTAATTAGCCACTTGATAATTCAGCTATTATTACTGTGTATGAAATTGCATCCAATAGATAAAATTACACGTAAGTTTCTCATAGTTTAGCTTTTAATCCTACACATGCTCTCAGCTAATATTTCATAGACTCATAGAATGGTTTAGGTTGGAAGGGACCTTAAATGTTATCTAGTTCTGCCCCTCCCACTGTGAGCAGGAACACCTTTCACTAGAACAGGTTACTTAGAGCTCCATCCAACCTGGCCTTGAATACTTCCTCTATGTGAAGTGTTTGTCAGTAAGTTTTTTTGCTTAGAACCATTTAACCTTACCTTTAAATGATTGGCATTGTTTGCTGAAAGGATGCTTTTGAAACACATGCATTGTACTGCATAGTGCCAGCAGTTTGCTCTGGGCACTGAACTGCCTCTCACAGCAAAAGCACTTTGAAAAGTACAGCCTGCTAGCTGTCATCCACACACAGGTCCAGGGAGATCCTGCGTATTGCACCTTCAAGGAATGAACCAAAGAACCTGAAGACTCATGAGGAGAGTTCAGGGAAATCCAAAAGTTGTGTTCCAGAGTTACCACATCTTCACTGTTGCATGCAATGTGAAAAGCTCAGAAAAAAGTGATGGTTAGAAATTTTTAAGTGATTTTTTAGCTGCATAGCCCAAGTGCACAAAAGTCAGGAGGCTAGTCCATTTTCTTTAAAGGATGTCATTGTTTTCAACCCATCTTATATTTTCTGGGAGGGTTTAAGGTTGACTTGTAAGTTGATTTAAATAACTGGAAAAAAAAGTGTCCATTCTAAACCCAGATACAGGCAGGAAAATATGATACTGATGATACGAGATGTGTTTAAGTTCTGGCATGTGTCTTGCATCCCGTATTCTGAGTGGGGCTTGTCTGCTGCTTTAGATAGATTTCCTTTTCTACCAATTTAGACTTGAGCATGTAATTACAACCATTAATGTCTGGACAATTATTACCCTTGTGGATTCCAGGCTTCTTCTAAGTAACCCTCAGCAAAGAGAAATTCTTTGGGGAGCAGAGTTGGAGCTCTGTTCAGCTTCCCAGACAGGACCTGAAGGTTTCATGTGGGAATGATGGGAAGTGTACACAGGAAGAACTGAAACAAATGGAATTTAAGATCCACCTAATTTCTTTGAGTTATTCGTCTCTGATTAGTCACTTTAAAAGATGTTTGAGAGGTTTGGGAACTTGACTTTCTTTCCGGTGTTAACATCGCATTTTGCTGTCTCCAGATTGAAGCTACCTTTAGTAGGCTGAGATAATTGCTTGCCTCCTTGTTTCTTGTGGTGTCAGTGTGATGACAATACAGGATTAGCCTGAGCATCCTTAGCTCGCTCATTTATTGTAAACGTTCCAGCTCCGTTTCCAGTGGCATCATGGTGTCTCATGTTTCATAGTGCACAAGACTGATACATGTCTGAGAAACTTGGTTCTTGGAGAAAGGCAAGTCTTCCTGCTCTTGCTTCTGCTGAGCTGAGAACTCCTGTGGACTGGAAAGTTACTGCCTGAGAGCTATGGGGCCCTGGGGGGGACCTTCTGGGCGTTCTGTGTCTTGACATTTTTAAGAAGTGTTTCTCTCCTCCCATCATTCAGGCCTGATGTGTTACTTCTACTGATTTTGTACAAATTTTCTTTTTTGGAACAGAATCAATCAGAAGTGCCATACTGGGATATCCATTTTCTTCTTTCACTAAATGAATCTTACTAGGCATTTATAAACATGGAGAAAGAGATTTGCATTTATATCAAGGCTGTTTTACCTGACAGCCCTGTGATAAGGCAGCTTCACAGGGCCTGGAAACAGATAGATAGGAATCCTTAACACTAACATAGTGGCAGAAAAGTTATGACAATTAGACTCACTTTGTTCAGATTGTGATCTTGTTGAAATGAACTTTCTCTGAGCGTTGTTTCTCCTTTCAGTGATTTCCAAGCTTGGAAAAACCATTTCATATATAAACCACTTAAAGCTTATTATTGTTCTGAAAAGCACTAGAAGTCTTTCAAGAATAAATTTGTATAATATTAGCTGAGAATGATTTGCATGACAAAAAAGTACTCATACACAGTAAATTGTTTGTCGAAAAACCATGGGTAAAAAAAAAAAGCTGATTAGTGCCATTAAATTAAATAGCAGTAACCTGGGCTTCCTTCCCTGATTTTTTGCCAATAATAAGCTGCAGTTTATTGGAATATTTCTTAATTAAAATGTAAATATTCCTTTCCTGATTCTATTAAGAATATTTTGGATACACAATACAGCAATCCTCAAACTGCTAACATAATGGAAAACAAGTTCATGAATGAACTATACATACAAACATTCCTCTTTTAAAGGTATTACTGTCATGGTCAAGGATGTAGTTGAAAAAGCCACTGCCTCAGAGATATGCAATATGAATATTAGGAGTCTGCTCATAGATAATATTATTATATCATACTTTTTGGCTATGCTTGTCTGGTTGCAACACATTTGCAACTGAAAGGTAACCTTGGGGGGCACTGTTATCTGCAATACTGCACTACAATGTGCTGTACTGTAAAAATACTGTACCATAATGACTAGAACAGTATATTTTTAATATTTACTGCTTAAGGGAATTTAAAAAAAATGTAGATTACCTTATGAACCTTAGATCTATGTAGGACTAAAATATGTTAAATGCGAACCCAGGCTGTCTTTAAATTAACCTGATTAGAAACAAGCATATCAGTGCTCAAATTCTCAGTACCTGAATGTCTTCCAGGTTCTTAAATGGCCTTTGCCCATTTTGTGCACTGTACCAGGACCAGAGGCAATGGGAACACACTGAAACACAGGAAACACTTTTTCACTGTGAGAGTCTCCATCCTTGGAGGTACTCAGAATCCATCTAGACAAGATCCTGGTCAACTGACTCCAGATGGTCCTGCTTAAACAGATGGGTTGGACCATACCATCTCCAGAGTTCCTTTCCCACCTCAGCCATTCTGATACTTCCAGATATCTTCACGGGTCTTCACAGATCTTGGTCTGTACAGTCAGGACTGATGGCAATTAATGTGTTTACTTGCTCTGTTAGATGGCAAGAGGAAATAGGATGATGAGCTCTTTGTCTTGTTTCCTTCTTCTTTTTTGATAGCTCATGACATTGGAAAGGATTTTTCTCTCAAAACAGAGCCATCAGATCTCAGACCCCACTCAGCCCTTTAAAGTCACTGGCTCTAGGAGGCTTCAGATGTAGCTCAGGAAACCCAAATGTATCTGTGGGGTTAAGATGGCATTTTCAACATTGAAGATGGAGAAAAGGGAACGGGAAGAGGGCATGGAATCTGTATTTCTGGTCAGTTTCCCCTTTTGATGAAAAATCTGTCTCATTTGATTATTCCTTTATTTGTCTTCTAGATATCCTCTTGCAGTTCCCCACCCTCTGGCCAGCCAGTTAGGCCCCCAGGGAGGAGACTCCCCCACACAGCCCACATTTCAAGTGACTCTTTCTTTTCTCATTTTCAATCTAGACTTCTTCCAGTTACCATCATTCACTTTTGCTGGGTGTTTTTATTTTCTTTTTCTCACTCCTTGTTGTTGTGAGTAGTTTTACAGTCAGGGATAAGCTGGAGTGGCTGCCAGTAGTGTAAGGAACTTCTCCAGAGATAATGAGACACCAGAAATATGAAAGGCTTGTAATGAAGCTCCCCAAGCAACCAGCCAGATGGGAACTTTAAATTATCTGACCAAGGGGAT
Organism: Myrmophylax atrothorax; assembly: GCA_026770055.1. NCBI lineage: Eukaryota > Metazoa > Chordata > Aves > Passeriformes > Thamnophilidae > Myrmophylax > Myrmophylax atrothorax. The sequence goes on from JAOXXN010000395.1 coordinate 120,337,791, forward strand.
AGTGGGAGATCATGATTAATAATACTTTTCTTTATTAAATGGGAGAGACATGCTCTCTGGAGCAAGAGAAGACACTTCAGTCAGTCTTCCCTACTTTGATCTGTGTGTTGAGAGGCAGAATCTATGTGCCAGTTTGGTTTGGCGCTGCACTGTTGCAATACTCCAGTGATTAGTGATTTTCATTTCCTTGTTTTTTGTCCTGATGGGCTGCTGTTCAGGACATGGAGGTGATCATTCATGACAGAAGTAGAGCTGTATATGGGAACCTGTTGCAGTCCAAAGTCTCCTGGTGCTGCTTTTGTTGCTCTAGCCAGCACTGTTGCTGCCAGTCACTTTGCATCAAAACATGCTGTGGTCAAAGCTAAGGGTTTTTCTCTGGTCTTTCCCTGCACAGAGACTAGCACTATAGTTAGGGATGAACTACTTCACATTTTCTGATGATTGTCTCCATGCTTTAGTATGCAGACAGTTCAAAATAAGTAACAGATACAGCAATTTAGGGAGGTATGTGAATTACATGATATTATTTCAGGAGTTTGCACTTAAAACTATTCCTTTCACTGTTAAATATATTAACTTCTTGGTTAATTTTGTCAGATTCTGAGCATCATACTTCATTTTCAGAACCCATATCTCAGGACCAGCCTCCCTTCCTCACTTTTTGAAATGTGTAGGAGTTGATACCTAAAGCTTATGAATAGCAAGTTCCATTCGTGGAGTAAAATTAAAAATAAAACCTTGGAGTCATTTGTCATTTTTCTTTCAGACATATGTCATGTAATCTCTTTTTCTTGTTGGTTCTCAAAAGGCAGATTTAATTTTGTTTAAGACTCTCTGAATGCAAACTTGCAGAATATATCAGGTGTTGTTCTCTGTTATTACTCAAACTAGTGCTCACCAAGTAGAAAACCTCACTTTAGAGGTAAATGGCATTTTTCAAGCATGATAAGGCTTTTATTTCCATTTTCAGTCCAGCTATTTAAATCACTTTTTGTCTGATTAGTGATAAATATGTCTGACTTGATTCTGTAGAAAAGCAGAGGTGTTCTGAAATGGTGCTGTTTGGGAAGCATAGAAGTCAGCCATGCTTCACAGGAACCTCAGTGTAAACCATTTTAACATCCCACCCTTTCAGGTCTTTTTCTACAACACCCACTCATTTTGCACAGATGGAGAGATGTGACAGATCATGGAATTAAGAAACCAAAAGCTTTTTTGTTAAATTTTTAATCCACTCCTCCCACACTTCCATAGTTCCTTGATTTACAGTTTAATTCAAAATGAATGAACTACCAGTCTTTACTAGCAGCATCTGTTTATAGCATGTGCTAGATACTGGCCACATGTCTGACCCTCTAATGTTTGTTTTATTATTCCCTAAATGTACAGGCTTACAGCAAACAGCATTTATCACCAGACCACCATATCTTTTGTAGAGTCAGGCTATGTCCAACAATACTCATTTTTCTTTAAATCACTGATAGCCCTGTCTTGAAATAATCAGTGTTTCCTAATATACAAGAAGGAATACTTTCTAACAAGATGTCATAAATCATTTTCTGAAATGCCAAGAATAACAAAGACTGCCATAATAAATAAGATAAAACAGACTAAAATCAAAGTAAAAGACAATATGGACAACTGTTTATAAGTGATAGGTAATTATGAACCATATGAAGTTCTCATAGTCTGCATACCTCCCATCTCCTCTCTACCTGTATCTGCCTTGCCTTACGCAAGAAGACAACTTAGTAGCATTCTAGCTACTTCTTTCACACTAAACCAAGTTAAAGTCAGTAATTTCTTGCAGAAAGTAACATACTGACTAATCAGAACATTGCCATCATAGATGAAGTAGGGAAGCAAGGAGGATTTGGAGTACAAGTACCACTATTCATGCTTTTAATAGGAAAAAATAAAAAAAAAAGCCTAATTTCCTGACCAGTTGTCACCTCTGTTTAATAACTTGCAGAAGATGTTCTAGGGCTTTTGATTTGTTTCTCTCCTCTGTGCCAGCTTTGAAGATTCCCCACCAGCAGGAGCTGGGGCAGGAAAGGCTTGGCCAAGTGTTGTACTGGTATCTCAAACTCCTTTCAGCACTTTGGATACATTCATCTTGCAGAGCAAAACAAAACTGTCTGACTGTTAGGGTTTTCTTCTCTAGTTTGTATTTCTCAATGGCAGGGACATGAAGTGCATACTTGAGATACTGAGATATGTAGTTCCCTCTGGGGATGCTCCTTATTTTCTCACATATAAAATAACACCGAGACTTCTGTCATACACCCTTGATTTCCTGAGTTATTTGCAACTTTTTCTCTGAGCCTTATTGCAGTTGTGTTAGTTCACAGTAATGGTTTTGAACTAAAAATATTTCTACTTCTCATTTATACAGATAGATCTAATATTAAAACCTAGTAAATAAGATTTTCTCTTTTACAAGTTTTAAACTTAAAGGCAAGATCATTCTTCCTTGTAGAAATCCCTACAAGACAATCCTGGGAGAATTTCAAAGTATATGTTGTTCTGATCTGTGATCCTAAAGGGTTCAGTGATGCCCAGAGAGTAACGATTTTAGTCATACGAGATCAGGGATCTTTTGAATGTGTCGTACAAAACTTTATTTCTCTGGTTTTTCAATGCTGGAAATTTTACTGGCTGTCCCTTTTGATGAACTTTAGGTAACACTTCAGCTAGTTCCTTGAAAAGGCAGAACTAGTCTGATTCCATTGTGGTGGCATGAACCTTGATCCTTCACAACATATTTGGGCCCTTTTTCTCAAGTGGACTAAGCTAAGATATGATGTGGCACAGGAATTTAACAAGCATGAGATAGATGCTGACAGGCAGGACAGGATGGAGCTAAGACAGCAAGAGAGTAAGGATTTAGAGGTGCCCACGTGGAAGAGCATATTGTGTGCCTGATCCAAGCAGGCTGCTCCTTTGTTAGTAATTCTTTGAATTTCCACAGGAAACCTGATATCTCCTTGTCCAACTCATTGTGGTGAATGTGACTGCACAGCTAAGAGGTATTAGATAAATTATCAGCAAGTAAAGTAGCTTGGTTCCATTTAATCTGTACAGAAATTAGAAACCTATTTTGAGAACAGTTTCCGTGCTGCATCGTGGAATATTCAAATTGAGCAAAGTGCCACTTTATCATGCAGGTAGGTGTAATCCCCTAGTTTTGCATCTGCTGTACCAGAGGGCTACCCCCTCCCCAACTTTGTGTGTCTGCCTCACATTGAGGGCAAGGAGTGGCAGAAGGATTTTGTGCTCCTGGTTTATCTTCTGACAGTGATAACACTGTCTCAAGGGTCAGCAGGGCTTTTCAGTTAAGAAATAACAGCAAGTGTCTAAACTTTGATCCCTTTCAATTTATTTGAGCATCGCAGAACTGTCTCCACACTAGGAATTTGACATTAAATAATGCAAGACAGAGGGAATGAAGCTCCTCTGCATGATGCTTGGCTGCAGGACTGTCCTCAGGGCTCCCCGTGCTGCAGGACAGGTACAGGTACAGTATGGCCCTTCTGGGGAAGGGACTTCTCAAACTTTGAATGTCTGCACAGCTCCCAACACTAAACTCTAACACTGTAGCTAGCTTTGCTCTCTTAAGGGTCAGAATCAAACATTATGCATTTCTGCTTTCTGCTAGGTGTGGTTCCTGCTGTGGATTCATCTTCCCTTCAAGCCTGCAAAATCAGATGGTCTCCCACATATTAACTGAGTTTTCATCTCTTAGTCTTCCCTTCGTGTTTGCCAAGGCTAATGTTGTTCCTTGTCAGGAAGTTTTATCTGGCTCCTACTCTGAATTTCCTTTCTTAGCTGCATGCTATGATTTCTAGTGTTAATCTGACAAAATTCATCTCCAGAGTCATATATTTATAAAGTACTACAGAGTTCCCCACTCAGCCTGCTTTTAGCTAGCTACATGTTTAACTCCTCTGGTCTTTCCTCGTGAGTCAGCGCTTTCCACTGCTTCTCTTCAAATGTCCCTCCGTTGCGCTGAGTATTTCTGACAGTGAGCAAAGCTCAGCACCGCCTTACTGGGACAGCCTTGTTAGGTGGTTACATAAAGGGAACCCCACAGGGAGCACCAGGCCACCTTCTTTCCCCTACTTTGAATCCTACGCAACCCTAAGCACAGTTTTGCTGTAGTTTTGCATTGCAAAATCATGTCTGAGCTGCAGCTTATGGCATTTTTTGGCTCTTTGGCATTCCTACCTTCCTGACTTTCTGTGCTGCTGAGTTTTAGGGGATTTCTAATGAGAGAAGTCCTGCCAGGGTAGCTAAGGAGAATGCGGAGCCCACCAGAGCCTCCCCTACAGGGATTCATGGAGGACTGCAGCATCCTGCTGCTGGCATAGCTGCTGTGTAACCCCATCCTTAGTGCAGCTACCACACTAGCATAGCTGCATCCAGCTATTTTAGCATAACTTCCCTTGGGAACAGATTTTCTGCAATAAAAGTGACTTCATCAGAGAGGAAATGAATGATTTTTATCCCAGACTGGAATGGCTGCACAAGGAGCATATCCTGGTAGTTTTACCAATGTAGTTGTTCTGTACAGCTGTATGGGCAGCTTTTCACAGGTAGACAAGCCTTACATGCATTCCTGTTCCTGTATGGCATTTCATTTTCCCAGAGTAAATCATAATTCACAATCAGTCTGTTCCTGTTCCTAATCTTTATAGACCCCTTTGTGCTACTTTATTATCAACACTTGGATACTCAACTCATCTCTGTTTTGCATTATGTGCAAATTTCATTACTGTAAGTATTTCCTTCCTCTAATGGAGGTACTTAGCAATAACCATGTCTTGCTCTGATTCCTGTGTTCCTCAGTAGACACATTCTCACTACTGATACATTGTCATTCATCATCACCTTTTGTTTATGTTTTCAGTCAGTTTTCAATTTTGATAATGTTTATATCCAGAGTAGTTTGTATTAATTAGGAAATTAAGATCTGTTTTGAGAGACTCTGAAGTGCATCACTGAAATTCAAATAGTATCTGCCATGCTTCCCCCATTCATTACTTCTATTAATCTACCTGACAAAATAATGAAGTCTGCACAAGACTTTCTCTTCATTGTTGCTTACTGCATCTTTCTTAAGGTTCCTTCATCCTCTAAGTAAAGACTTCTTTTTCCTTGTAAAATTACTTCTATTACTGTACAATCAGTTGATCTAATCTTAAGTAGCATAAGGAGTCAGTTCTCAGGTAACGCTTGCTTCAACCAGTGTAATCCAGTATAATCCCATCTGACAGGCTGTGTGCCTTAAAGGAGTCTGCTGTAGTGTTCGGCCTCAGATGCAGCTGCTTTCCACGTGTAAGTTGGGAAACAGTGCCAAAAACTGGCACTCCTGCCAAATCAAACTGCCTTTACCATTACATTTTTAAGGACTCTTAATTAGCTGTCACTATTAGGGTGAATGACATGCTGAGAGGATATCTCTGAAATTGTCTTACGGTCAGTGTTCTGTTCCGTTGAACTTCCACTGATCCCTGATCTTCCATAAGGAAAATGTTCTTTCTACATTAGCACAGTTAAACTGAAAAGCTGGGGAAGGTGGGCTTTGATTCCATTTTCCTGTGGAAGGTTTTTTACAGTCATGCAGAACATTGATACCAACTTGTTTGTGCTTTTTAACTAGCCTGGGAGTGGAAGTTATTTTCTTTAAAAAAACAAAACAAAACAAAACAAACAAAAAGAAACAAACAAAAAAACCAAACAAAAACCCCAAGGCAGAGCAAAGCAGAAATCTTGAGGCTCTGCTGTGTGTGTCCTTCTGTATGAAGCAGTAAGTAAATGAAGTAGATCCAAAATATAGGTTATGGATATTTTCTTGTACAGGTGATGAATACAAGGTTGTAGCATTGGGTAGCAGAAAGAACATGAAAACAATCATATTTTTTTTGTCAGTGATTAGTGAAAATGCCGATTTCAGCCTTTTACAGCCTGGCAAGTAATTCTTCCCTCGTTTTTTGACCATTCTTTCTGAGTGATCTACCCTCAGATCTGCCCTCAGTAGTGAGGAAGTACTTGGCATGAAGTGGATGTTAATTGATAACGAAGTATTGTAGGAACTTATAGGATTAATAGTTGCCTAAAATTGAAATTGTTAATGATTGTAGGCATTATGGTAGATACCAGAAGACATAATAGTCATTCACTGTCTTGAATACATTTCCTATTGGCGTGCAAAAAATTAGGAGTGCAAGTAATTTAAGTGATTGCTAAAGGAATCTGTGTATTTAATTAATTTTTCAGGGTGAGCTATGAAAAATTGATTTGTGTCTTGGGTTGCCATGCTCGTATTTGAGTGACATTGTGGGTAACACTATGTTTTTAATGTCAGTCTACTGATGCACAGAAATTTGCAGGAACAGTAATTACCTTTGCAGAGGAGTTTACTCTGCAAAGGATATGTTTTATAGCTGTAGCCAGAATTGAAAAGTCATCATTCATGACATCAGCACAGTGAGGTCAACATACACTCCTAATACCATTGTAATAAGGATACCCCCAATCTAAGGGGAAACATAAGTATTATTGAATTGTGAAAGGCACAGAGATAGGTACCAGGCACAAGAACACAATGAGTAATAAAAATATGCCAGCTCATCTTTGCTGGGAGGATTGTCTGATGGTGCTAGTGACTTATTCAGATAAAAACAGAGAAGTACTTTTTTTTAAATTAATCTCATTTCACAATTAAAAACGCTCAAGAAATGCATTCATTCTCTCTTTCTGCAAAGGAAAAATTTGTGTCAGTACTTTCAAGTGTGGGAATCTTCATTAAAGAATTAACTCTTTT
>JAOXXN010000395.1:120344716-120419214 GCA_026770055.1 Myrmophylax atrothorax
TCTCAGTCTGAACCCCTCACTCTCTTCGGATGACAATTTTTCTTGAATGACTTTTAACTCAAAATCATCAACCTGTGATCTCCTAATCTCGTCAAATAATGTAGGCTGAACTTCAAACCATGGTAGCAATGTTCCATCATCCTCTACCACTGTAAGTCCAACCCCAAGGCTTCGCACACTCATCAAATGTGTTATGTAAGGATCTTGCCTATCAGTTACTGCCGAACAAGACTCATGACTCAATGCATCGGCTTCCACACTTTGCTTTTCCTGGATGATAGTCGATTATTAAGTCATAATCCTTAATCAATTCCAATCATCTCCTTTGTCTAAGAATTAACTCTTTTTGTGTAGTCCTGGTTTAAATATGTCTAACAGAACCTGAGCTCCAATACCAAAATAGGCAAAGACATCACAAAGAGAAGATGAAGCAATGCAAGCTATTGAATCATCTGCAGTGCAAAAGATGCCATTGTTCAAAAGAATGAAAGGACAGATTTTTGGTGTGGTACTGATGAAAGCTGTAATTAACTGAACTTTTTTAACTCTCCTTCCCAGAACACCTTTCTTATGGAAGTACCAACATCTTAGCTGTCCTATATGTTATTTTTCTGTCAGTCTGCTTCCATTAAATGTACACAAGAAAGCAGTGAAAAATTGGAGAGAGTGAGTGAAATGCCAGAAGCTGGTCTGATTCTCTTAAATGGGCTGAGAGCATTGCTTTGGCAAGAAAAGGATTTCAAATTAATCAAAGTATTTGAAAACTAGTTTGAAATCCCTTTAATTTTCTGTTTCTTCTTTTTTGTTTGTTTGTTGGAATTGTTTCTGATTTGGATTTTTGTGTTGGTTTTTTGGTGTTTGGGGTTTTTTTTGGTTAATGAAGCTCTGGTTCAAATCTAACAAGACATTTTCAATCCTTGGATTAGAAGCAAATGAGAGGAAATAGGTGTGCGTAGGCTTTTTTCCTAGCTAGCTGTAAGATAAATGCCACTGGCCACCTTGCCCAGTTGGTGAGTGTATGCGTCAGCAAGGGCATCACATGCTGGGGCTGTTTCACAAATGACTTAGACACGGAAATAGCTGGTGGGTCACTGAAGGACTTCACCAGCGGCAGATCACTTAATCAGACTTTACAAGTCGGCTGCTGAACCAATCCCTTCCCTGCCGCCCCAGCAGCGCCTGCCTCCACAGGCACAGTCTTAGGGCTGTCTTATCCAAGGATTGAGCAACTCAGCCAACACATAACAAAGATTACCAGTGTGGAGGAGAACCCTTGTAGATTACAAGGCGTTGGAGTTTGTGAAGCTGTGATGTGTGCCTTTCCACCATTCTTGTCTCCTTTGCGATTTTGTGGCATTTTCCCCCATACAATCCAGAAACTGTGCAAGATATTCCTCAGAAATGTCTAAGCAGAAACATGTGTCTTGTTTACCTCATTGGTGAAGCTCATTACAGCAGGAAATGTCACGGAAAAATAGACTCTGCACCTGAATAATCTACAGGGTTATCCATAGTTTGACTGTGACCTACTGTAATGATCCTACCAAAGGCTTAGAAAGTATTGTTGTTTTAAGATACAGTTGAAAATCAGATGGACTGAAGTCTGTTTGCTGGCAATGTGGCAATGTACAGTCATGCCATAGCTAATTGTTGTAGTGGTGTTTTATTTAGTTTGGTGGACATATGTATATGCCTGTAGCATTTCACCATAGTGTAAAGTATCCACATGCATTTGAAGATGTTCTATGTACAATAATTCCAAGAATTTGGCAGTGGTGTTGTCTCTGTCAGACAATAAAATGCAGTAAGTACGGGAGAAGGAACAATTGCATACACATGGATTCAGAAGTCTGTTTGCAGTGAATTATTTTTGTACACGATAACGTTCTATTATCCACATTAATTTTCTCCTACATTAGTCATATTTTTTTGCATAGTAAATGCATTGCAGCCCTGGATGAGCTCCCACTTTTGTGATGTCTGCTATCCTAGCTAATGCTGGGCAGCTGCCCATTACAGAGACATGTATTGTGTCAGTCTCAATATATTCATGTCTAGGGCTGTCACAAAATCAAATCCACTGTATTCCAGAGCACCAAGGGACGAGTAATGCCCACTGACGAATGGGCCACATACAGATCTGCTGCAAAAGGAGTAGTTCCACAGATAAACCTTTTCATCATGTCTCTTGTTTTTCTGCTTGGTAAATTAGAAATAACTCTGTTGCTGTACAGTTTGAAGAGGCAATCAGGCAAATCAAGTGTAATTTCTGAAGTTCTGAATCAGAATCAGATGCATAAAGAAAACAATTTCTTTCTGAACAAAAAGTAAGAACAAGCAAATGAACAAAAGCAGCAATATTGCACTGCTTTTTTATTATCTTGAAGCAGTGAAATATTGGTGAGATATCATTATGAAAAATTATTCAATTATACATTGCTATAATTTGATACATTTTATAATTTATGTATCATTTATCTTCATGTAATGTAATATAATTTGATTATATTTTGATAGAATGAGAAAGTCCACATAAAATAATTGGGCTTGGCTGGATTTGGAATGAAAGAGTTTTACCTCACCCACCTATTTTTATCCATTTAAGTATAAAAAATAGGCATGATGCAAAACAGTCAACATTTCAGTTGCTTTGATAGAAGCCTGCCAATTCATCCATGAAAATGAATTTTGTAATAAAGACTGTGCATTTTTGGACCCATCCAAGTAAATGTCCCTGTATTCCCTATCAATAAATAACATTGAAATTTACTGTACTAATGATGATAAGTAAGGCATATAAATACTAGAAAACTCACTTTAAATATTCATTCAGAAAAATCCTAAAAAAAAGCAAACTGTTTTTGTGTCCTTCAGTAATCCTCTTTCATCAAAGGAGACCCATGGAATTAAAAAAAAAAAAACACACACCAAAACATAGCAAAACAGTGTGCATGTATTTGTACATTGATGTTTGTTTTAAAGATAATTTGTCTTAGTGTTCATCTTTGACAGATATGTTTAGTTGTTCAGTTAAGAAGGAGAAGCAATATCTGATGTCAGATGCCTGACTACAGCTTAGCCCCTGCTGCAAGTCAATTTGATGTTCTAATGTCTTTGTAATTGAACATTGCAGCTGCACTAGTGAAAACCTGTCAGGAATGGAGTGATGCACTCCACTTGTAAGAGAGAAGGAGCAATATACTTTTTTGATACAAAATGATGATTAAACAAAGTTTGATAGTAAATGTGACAGTGTTTTAATAAGATTCTATGGCAAGCTATGCTTGATTGTTTACTCCATAGAGGACAGGGTTAGACAAAACTGCAAGGGGAACTCTCCCATGTAGATATGAGGTTTAGAAAGGACTCCCTTGGCCTCAAAACTTGCCCTCAGAAGGGAGTTTAGGTGCAGCTGGATCCAGACTTTGTCTGTGATTTATGTTGAAAGGATGAGATGAGCACAATCAATCATTTGTATCCCTTAGCTAAGATTTCAAACTTTCAGCACGCTTATTGTCAATTGACTGACTAGGGATCTGACATGCTAAGGATTCTTTCAACCTCAAGAAGTAACCTTGAGAGCTGTCCCTACTCAAGGGGAGATCATGGCACGCAGCCCACTGCCATGCAGGAGAGCTCAATGGGCTCTGGACTGTCCAACATTTATGGAGTAAGATGATTGAGTCAGTTCTATTTGCATACTATTTGCGGAAGTTAGTTTCTCTCAAATGCAGCTTGAGCCAGACATTGACCAGCACCGTGGTTAGGTGAGTGCATTGCTCAGATTAGCCCGTGGCTGTTGCGTTGTTACCTGTCTCCCTCTGAAACCACCTTGAGCCAGATGCAGCCGTCACAGCCTCACGCGTTCAAATATGACTGACGCTGGTGGTTACGTGGGGGATGGGGGAGAACATCACAACCCCCTTGCAGATACACAATTTAGTCTCCAAAAGTCGTATGCTTTCATGTATGTAAATTGATTCTGTATTATTCTATGTAGCTAATTATATGACATGGGAACACTTCTAAATTGGATAGGACTTCAACTGAGAAGTATTTGAATCACATACTTTGTATGCTATTTCTCACACAGCCCAATAATATTAATTTGGGCAGTTTGATCGTGAAACTTTAGAGTGTTCAACTCAGCATCCAATCCTAAATGCCAACTTTTTCCAAAATAATAAAGGAAGACATATTGCAGTAGAAATAGGTTGCTAAATTTTCATTAATGAGGACATCTATCAACTGTTTCCTGTCCCTCATTAAGCTGTCCTGATTTGAAGCAGCCATAGAAGTTGAAAGATGCCAAGTTTATTATGTTAGTTAGGAGGAGAGGCTCAGTTACGGCTTCCCTGTGGGTCCTGTTCATGAAGCACAGTGTTGGTTCACTAACACAGATGCGGGAGTCACAGTTTGGTTCCATCTTGCTCCCTGTTCAGTGGGTGTCCTGGCTTAGAGGCATGCTCAGGGCTGACTTTATACTGAGGACAGCGATACCTTGCACCCAGGTGGGGTGAGACTGGAAGCAGCTATCCTTCCTCCCCTGTATGTGCCCACCTGCAGGGGATGAGGTGAGGGCAAAGATGTGTGCTCTCCCTGGTGTGGAGCCTAACCATTACTTCAGTCACAAGGTAGCAACAACCCCTGATTTAAAAACAGTTTTCTGTAAAATGCCTGCCACTGATGTGTAGAACACAATGCCTCTTGTCTGCCAGTGCAGCTTTGCTCATTTCTTATAGTGAGGGTTCTTGGCTAATGCATTTACTGACGAGCATTCACTGAACTTTAAATCTTAAGCCAATATTGGACAGCATCATCAGGTAATTAAATTCATTCATCAGCTTTTCTCATTGTAAATGCAGTTGTGTATTGTGTCCATCCAGCCAAAGATCAGCAACCCGCCATGTGGTTTCTTTGTCCAGATAAGGTCATTCATATGTAAGAAGACTAACAATGAACTGCTTCACATTAGTCTCAGCTCAAGTTATTTTACAAAACTGTCTATCAATTGCTTCCATTAATGAAAACAGTCGGAAAATAGCAATCTGCTCAGGAAGGAAAAAAGTACATTTTTTGTGTGAACATAGTACTCTAGTACTGCCTATAAACAGAAGGCTTCAAATTTTATTTGTCACAGTTCATTTCAGTTTCTTCTGTTAATTATTATGCAGCACTTTCTTTTTTAAGGGACATGGACTTAGAATTTCACACTTAGTTAAACACCACTTAACCCCCTGACACAATCTGCATGTATGCCATTACGGGAAATTTTTGCTCATACTATCCCAGTTAAACAGTTTTCATTACCATTCACTATCATTAAGCTAAAAAGGTTCTCTGGGATGTATCCTAATAAGGAGCCATTCTAATTATCCCCATTCTAATTAAGAGAAACATGTGATATTACACTTGTTTGTCTATCTTGGAAGAAAAGGACCTTAAATTTTACAGTGCATCTGACCTTCCTTAATGTTAAATGCAAGGCATTCTTGGATCTAGTGAAGCTTTCCTCTGTAGCAGCCCTTATTTTGTGTCTTCATTATAGGAAGTCGTTCTTGGTATTATCTTTCCCTAAAAAATACGTAGTTTGCTTCATTTGGAATTTGGCTACCATTTGAACAAATGGAATTGTCCTTCTGGATAGAAACCATATTCTTAATGACACTTTAAAATTTTACCAATACCCTTAGCCAATTAATTATTATCTAAATACTCTTACTTGGTTGTAACTGGTTATAGGGTTTAATTTCCTCATTGTTAATGGACTAGTCAATAGCGATGATGTTGTTCAATGGAAGTTGTATAATGTCTGTTAGAGTATTTATGTTTAATAGTGTTTGTGGTATGTAGCAAAGCATTAATTTCTTAATTGGACCTTCCAAATTAAACTATGAAAAAAACCAGTGCACTCATCTTTTTAGGTTGAGTATTTCTTCCTAACCTGAGATGATAAAATGGATTCTTTTGAAGTCTAAGGAAACACCTGAAATAGGCATATACATGCAGTGCACTCAGGTATCTCAGTGCTGATTTTATTTGGCAAGAAGCCAATTAGGAGCACACCACCCTGAACACCTCTAACCCTGTGGGTGCACACAAATGGATGCATGTAACTGGTGTCCTGATAAAAAGTGCAACAATCCTTAGAAATAACTGGAGTCATGCCATTTGCTTCACTGCCTGCAGACAGGTAGATGACACAGCTTATTCCTTCCATGGCAAGCTCTTTGAAAGCTCTGTCCTTTGAGTGCTTCTGTGGCATAAACCCTGGACTTGGCTCATATGTCTTCCTTGGCCCTATAAAGCCACTGAGTGCTGTGCTTCAAGACATTTTTATGAGGCTTTATCACTGTGTGCACAGCTTGGCTGTGAATTGCTTGTTTCAAGGAAGTCATGAAATAAGAAGTGGCTGTACTGAGAGTGCTGAATGCCAGAGCTGACTTTGCCTATGTGTCTTAGAGCCACGTTATATGTGATACAGCATGTTTCCCAAACTAAAGCATCAACTTCTTTTGTCACACACACATGTAACCACCTGAATTAGCAGAAGATTCATCCCCCACCAGGACAGGGGAGCAGAGCCATCTGTGGTGCCTGTTTCAGATATCTGTTTTTGGTCCTCTGCTCTGGAATTGCTGACACTTGAACTTCTGCCAGCAATTAAAGGTAGTTAGCTGTTCCCTGGTCAGTGGGAATACTTGAAGCCAGTGACTGCTGCAGGTTTTCAATCCTGCTGCAGGAACAGAGCTCTTGGTTGAAGAGACACTGAGTGTGTAGCTAGAGGTCTGATGGCATCTGGTCTTATGGCTGGTTGCTGCTGAAAGAGGCAATCCTATTTCTCTGACCCTCTTCCCTTCTTCCTAACCCTGCCATACAATCCTACTATTTCTTATTACAGCCCTTAACAGACCTTATAGACAGTCAATTCAACTACTCAGCCTGGAAAAAACCTGTTAATTTTCTTTTGCTTTGTTCTTCTAGTTTTCTCCAAAAATAATGAATGAAACCAGCTTACAGTGAGGTCAGGTGAGCACCAGTCCTTATAAAGAGAAACACAAGCTTTCAATTAGGAGCAGAAGAGGTGGGAAAAGAGTGCATTTGGATTCCAGTTTGACTGATAGCAAGATGTTAGATCTGACACGTCTCTGGGGAACTGCAGGAGTGCAGATTGACAGTATCTATCTCTTTCCCTTGGGAAGCACTATCACATTCAGAAACGGAGCTGGAGAGTACTTAGCTATCCCCTGCTGCAAGGTTAGGTTCAATTTAATATTTTGAAAGAATTGCCAGGTGTTTTGGAAAAGAATGAGTGGGAGCAATATTTCATATTTTATCCCAGGTGAGCCATTGATTCCTGCTTTGCAGAAACTTTTGAGAATTCTGTGTTGCTTACAAAAATTACCGGGTCATTTTTGGTTAGTTTTCAAAATGGCATGTTTCCCGGTCATTAGTTTGCTTGCAATGACTAACTTTCTTCAGCTTCTAATTAGAATAGTCATTTAATTGGTGAATTTTGTCCTAATCAACACATGCCAACTGAAAAGGGTCTGTTCCTCTACAGTAGTCAACTGGATCCTAATTAATCTTATCCTAATTAAACTTCCATCATGGTGTAATTTACTGAGTATTTAATACGAGACTGGTTACTGGAGTTTCTAACTCATGCATGGTTGAGTGAGAAACATTTCATTCTGCAAATTACTGTCAATACTTTTTCTTCTGAGAATCTTAGCCTTCTCCATAGACAGCAAAACCCCAGGTATGTGCAAAAGGTGAAGGTGAAAATGGTTCAGGTTACCTAATTCAGGCAGGCTGGAAAATTTGCAAGTGCTTTCAGGTACCCAGCAGTGTGGCTGACTAAACCTGTGTGGGTTCCCCTTGAAGGGCTGGGTGAGGAGCAGACATGGAGAACCTGAGGTGGTGATATCTAAGTGTTGGCTTACAAGACAGGGCCTCCCAGCATCCCTGCTTCCTGGGATCACGCAGTGGGAAATGTGTTATAGGAGCACCATCAACTCTGGTCGTTTTAACATGGAGCCTCTGTGCAATGGACAGGCGTCCTGGCAGGGGCATAGGCTCTTTGCCCCCAGCCTGGTCCCCCTGGGCCAGCTGCTGACTTGACCACTCAGTTCTGCTGGGGCACCTATACCCCCAGGAGAAGGGAGGTGCTGGCGTTCTGTTGCCAGGGTAGGAGTTGCAGATGTCACAAGTTTGGAGTGGTACTAAATAAGTGTTGCTAACTAAGTCAACTTGACCAGTGTGTTAAAAATCCTCTGAGGGTGTATAGCCTGCTTTCCTGAAACACCAATTCTTCATTCCAGCTATTTCACTTCACCCTCAGGCTGCAGCAGCATCCCAGATTTTCAAGTGCTCTGCACCCTAATGCTCTGTGGCAAGCTGATGCATTTCCATTGCCGAACCTAATAAAAACAGTGGTTGTCATGGTTTACTCGTAAAACTTTAGTGCTAACTCAGAATCATGGCCAAGTGCCCAAATGGCCCACGCTCTGCATTCTGTACAGTCTCAGAGTAGTTATCAATAATTGCATCTCACCCACTCGCTATACATATACTCCATGTACCATCCAATTCTTCACAGTTATTATTCAAGGCATCTTTTTGTGAGACTATGGCAGCTAATTTACCAAGAAAAAGGGCTGTCAATGGCTTTGAAATACAGTGTTTTCTCTTGTTTATCTTTCTGCAACCCTGCTTTGTAATTCTGTTTCCTGAAATTGATTTCTACTTCCTTAATCCATGTGGGCTTCCAAAAGGTTAACTGATGTCACAGGGTCATATTTATAGTCTGATCTGATTCCCAACTTTCTTGGCCAGAGAACTTTCAACTTTTTATATACCTGAGCTCTATTTATGTTACAGGTAAACTCAGCAATAAAATACAATTCTACTTATATAACAAATCAGATTATTTTGCCTCACAGACAAGCACTATATGGGAAACTATATGTGACCTTTGTATGCAAATGAACATCTGTGTCCAGCAGCTTAGAATATTTATGACATGAGACTAGCAGAAGCAGTTGGGGAGCAGAATCTTTTGATTCACAGTGGTCATTCTGAAATCCAGAGCAAAAGTGATAGACTGATATTTACCTCTGACTCAAGATATTCCTCTCTGCTTCTAAATGTTTCTTTTCATTCTCCTAGAGTTCACATTTGCCATAGCTTAGTGCTAGGAGTTCTGTTTAATTCTTATTCAACTTCCAGTTGAGGGGATCATAATTTAATACATAGAGAACACGTCTGTTTTGGAGTAACTTAGTGAAAGAAAGGGTAAGTATCTTCCTTTTTGGAAGTGTTCAAAAATTTACATTTCACTTTGAGGGAAGTCAGAATGCTAAAGCTGTGAATGTGAAGGGGAATTGTGGCTTGAGGTATTTAGCATCCAGTACTAACAGTTCTCATTAATCCCCTGCTGTTAAAGATTCCTTAATGTTGCAATCCATAGCACCTTTGTGTCAAGGAAGACAGCTCTGAGCCACACAAGCCAGTGGTATTAAGCCAGCAACTGCATGGTGCTTTGGCAGGAGTATAAAAGCTGCACAGTGATTTGGCAGAACACATAAACGTTGCTGACATGTAAATTTGACTGGATACTTTCATCTCCAGTTTTAATGTCTACGTTAGAGTGCCTCCAGTCAACTGGGTATCTACATCTCCGTGGAACTGACCTCTGAATCTAATCTGATATGCTAAATTGTCAAAATTACCCTATAGAAAGTGACATTCAAGGGCTAGTCAAATGCACAGACTGGGCAAGAAAAGAATGCCTGCGGTAAAAACCTGCAAAGAGTTAGTGTTTGAATCACAGGAAATTAACCTACTAAAATAAATTCTTTATTTTGTTAAATACAGTTGAAACCCATAAGGTTAAACTGTCCCTCACCTCAGAAAGCTGATAAACTATAGAAACCCTATCTTAGGTTGATGAGGAGTTTGATATGCAGATTCTGTAAAGTCAGTGGTAAAGTACCACAATTCACTCTACTGAATAAAAGTCTCAAAATATGGTACAAAATAGGTAAACCAGAGAACAATTAGAAGAAGAGAAATATACCTGATGTCTTCCCACATAGGAGAAACTGAGGCACTGAACAATTGTAGAACTTCTAGCAATGACCTATGAGCTCTGAAGCCTATTGAGTCCTCTAAGGAGATTGCCTCTATATCAGATGCTGTGGCTGTCCATTTTCAGGAGGCTGAGCACCCAGCTTAGTCCACTGAGCAGACTACAAAACTTTCTCTCATCCTAAAAATCCTGAGCTCCGTAAGAGTTTTGTCCGTGGTGTCCACACGGACTTGGTGGAGAGGATGAGACATCTGGAAAAGCAATTCAAAATGTCCCTGTTTTGAATAGGGGATTATTTGGAGCTTACCAATGGGAAACCCTGGACATTAGCATCGGTCATGGTCCTCTCTCAAGCCTCTGTGCCTGAGTCAGGACTGCCTCACTGGGAAGGAGCCAGAGCTCAAGCCTCTGCCCTAAGGTGAGGGGTCTGTGCATGCTCTTTGGGGGGGGGGCGGGGGGGGAGAGTACTAGATACATGCACTAAGGAAGGGTACCTAGCAAGTAGTTTCCTGCAAAACCTATGAAATGGAAATTTATGCACTGACATTTTGTACTTAGGTAACTGAAATCTTCTAAATCCTGTTTAAACACGTGTGTTCTTCTCTGTATCTGGCTACTGAATTTCTGTGGCTGTGGCAGCGATGCAGGATATGAACTGATACCAAGCTGAATCCCTCCTCTTGCTAACACCAGTGTGAACTTCCACCCCCAAAAAAGCAAAAAACCACCTTTTAAAACTTCCTTTATTTTAATTTTCAATTACATGATCAAAACTAAAGGAAATATTAATTTTATTCTGCACTATAGTTCTATGGGGAAAATAAGTGACCAGCAAGACCTAGACGGTGTCTGTGGATTCTTTTTCCTTTCATTGCTTTTGCTATTAGCTCTATAACCTTCACCTGATGGCATTTTATATAAAAGGAAGATTTGGGGCCATAAATTAGATTGAACTAGTAAAAGCCATGTCATGTCTTTTATTGCATTTTTCATTTGTTGTTACTTTTTTATGAGTATTCAGGCTGTGTACAAGCTTCCAGCAACTGTAGATCTCCCCCTCACACTCACACATCCAATGCTGTTAGGAAAGTGAGTAGGGATAGAAGTGAATTGCTGTCGGTGTGGAAGCTACAATAAAGTTCAGCAGATCTCAGATCTTATAATTAAATTACAAATCCTGGAGAAGAAATTCATCTGGGGCTGCTTTGTATGGTAATTTCCAAACAAGACTGCAGTCATGGGAAGCAGGATTACTGCTGCTTTTTGCAAGTTAGCTAATACACTTTCTATCAAGAGCAACCACTGAACTGAATAAAAACAACATAGTTTCAGCCATCTTTGTGAGCACTGTTTACCTCTCAGGCAGACACAGCCCCAAACATAAACCTCTGTTGGGAGTAATCTCAACAATCTTATAATCTAACTTCATCACCAGCAGCCCTTCTATTTCAGAGAGGCAAGTACATAGTAACACATAATGACAATGCCTAGCTTGTTCATTCGTACTTCCTATTATCTTGGAGCAGAAGAAGCCGAAAGAAGACAGCAAAATAGTTATGAAGACCACTTCTGTAAGAGTCCATCAAAGTATTAGAATCCAACAGGCAAGGCCTGTTTATCTTTAAGGAAGTCATGCCATGAACAGACTACCATACTTGTCTATGAAGATCTTCCTACATCATCGTCATGTAGCCTATGGTCACACTGAGCTCCTGGGTAAACCATGGAAGGGTTTTTAATTGCAAAGAAATGTTGCACAACACAGCAGATAAAGATGTGGAGAGAACTTCAGTCAAGCAAATACAGAGAACTCTAGGATGAAATGATACATTTAACAAAGAGTTACTCAGTAATGTGGCAATATGCCATATTATTTATTTTTGTGAATTATTTTTCATCAACAGACATCAACTATATAACAAGACAATATTGCATGCATTGTCAGAGCTTGTTAGATCATGGCTATGTTGCCAATATTCTAAGGCAGGGCTCGTTGGAATAACATTTGGTTGTCTGGAAGACATAATTTCCTACTGAGTGTTTCCATCCTGAGAGTTTTTTGTGCCTAAAAATGTAGCAAAAGAGCAAGCACCAAATGTCACTGTCACCTTGCCAAGGTCTATCTTTGTCATTGCTAGACTTGGATCTTTCTGAATATATTAAAAGTAAATAGCTCTGAAACTGAAAGTGCAGGATATCGTGGTGAAAGATAAAACACTCGAGCTTACAGCACTATAGTAGTTTCTTTGCCTTTTTGAAGTAATTATAAATGGCAGATGTCATCTTGGCATGAAGTATAAGGCTTCCCATCTGCCAAAGAGGACCTGTTTGTTAATGCTGCAATCATTCAAGCTGGCAGTTTTGCTTACTAATACTTAAGGTAACCTCTTGGAGAGTAAGTATATAGTGTAGATGTCAATATATATTTTCCAAAGAACTGATTTTACTGTCAGCCTGGAGAACTCTGGTGTCCTAAGAGTTAAATAACCACTTATTAGTTTTGATTTTCCTTGAGCTAGCCATTTCATAAATTAATTATTGATTTGAGGTTCTTTAGAGTCGAAGATTTCAAAGGGCACATCAGTTTCTTTTAGGCTTGCACAAGCACGCTAGCCTACCACTGCCCATAATAGAACAGTCATAGTATTGTTTATGGTCGTGTAAAGAAAAACCTTTTGCAAGGCTATTTTTAGGTGTTAATGAAGTCAACACTGGTGTGGGAAACCCTAATAAAGCTTTATGTATGTATGTAAGTTCTATTTACATATGTACAGGCTGTTTCTATATATGCTCTAGAAACCTTTTGTTTAGTCTGCTCAGTCAGTATATTCTGTCTCCATTGTTTTTGTAATTTGCTGCAGTCAAAAACAGGAGGTCAAATAAAAGGCATTATGCTAGCTTCAAAACTTGCACATGCATTGATATGGCATGGATGGAATTTAGCTTTTGTTCTTTCTGTTTCTCCAGTTTAGCAAAAGTGTTAACCATTTATTACAGAGCAGGCATTATTAGAGGATTAAGAGAAGCGTATTACCTGAAAACTGCCTTTTCTTTGCAAAGAGATTGTCCATGATAGAATTCTGGTATTTCAGTCTCTGAACACAGATATTCACGTAGAATCAATCAGATGCCATAGGTGCTCCTTTTTTCTTTCTCAACATACACATTTTAAGCAGCTCTTTACTCAGACTGCACAAACTAAAATCAGTTGTTAATAATTCTCATTCATTTTCATAAAGCTGTGCTGAATTGAACTTCATGTAATTGGTGAAAACACTGTCATTTTTATTCTTACACTGCTTTTAAAACTCCAGTCTTACTTATTATGTTAGCATTGGGTTGTTACATTTCTTCTAAAGTCACCAACAGCAGAAGAAAATCTAGCAACTGTTAGTACAATTGAAATGCCATATAATTTAGAATCATGTCAGGGAAACCACTGAAAAGCTCCCCCCACTTTAATGGATCTTCATCCCCCCTCAAATGTTTACTTGCTTGTTCTGTTGTGCATCAAGTATTATTCATAATCTTTAGTCATGAGATTTTAAAAATCCTCTTCCACGTTGTTATTCTTAAAGCCATCAGTATTTGTTTGTTGTTGCTCTTTTGTTTCTTTTTTTCCTAGGGAATACAGTTCTGAAGATTCATGTAGCAAGAAGTATTTTCACTGATTTTATTGAGAATATTTGTGTATGACATTGCAGAATTATATCTTGAGATCCCAACCCAGAAGATCATGAGCACACACTTCATTCTAATCCTGTAAAGACTCATTAATATTTTTTCTCTTGTGGAAGTGGTTGAAAGACAAGTAACTTGAGTCTGTATTTGTCCAAGATAGCCCTATACACTCTTCTAAATTTTCCCTTAAAAAATGAATGCTCCAGTTTTTTTAATTGTTTTGTAATTGAAATCCACAATAATTATATTAAGGCCTTCAGGGGAGACTATATCCCTTCCTTAATTTGAAATGGGTTTTGCCGAAAAGCTGTGATTAGATTTATTCTCTAATTTAACTGGATCTATTCTCTCATCGAACTGAAATGACAAAGTGGTGCAGAAAATAGGTATTCAGAGATGGCAACCAGTGTAACAAATTATGAAACCCCCTATTTTATTCATTAATGTCTTGTTCCCAAATCAATGGCATCCAAATAAAAGATATACAAGGACTTCTGGGGTCTTCTGGTCAGATCAATATACATTTTCATGTCAGTGCAGTGACTGGATCCAATTCCTTTTTTGTTTGTTTGTTTTAAATGAAGCTGTTTGTGAATGTTCCATACTCAGGTGAAGTATTTCTTCCCAAATAGGTGATGGATAAGATGATCTGGTACCTAAATATAAGGAACAAGTGTAAACTTGGCTCTTGGCTATTTTGATGTGCTAAGAGTTTTTCCTCCACTATATTATTTATTTGAAATCTTACCTTTAATGTAGAAATGTGTCTAAACAGTAAAGTATATGCTGATGCACTCAATTCTCATAAATGGAATTTAAGAAGGAAGAATTTCATAGAATTGTTTAGGTTGGAAAAGACATCCAAGATGATCAAGCCCAACTGTTAACTCAGCACTGCCAAGTCCACCACTAAACCACATCCCTAACTGCCACATCTGCACATCTGTTAAATACCTCCAACGATGGTGATTCAATCACTTCCCTGGGCAGCCAGTTCCAATGTTTGACAACCCTTTCACTAAAGAAATTTTTCCTCAGCTCCAATCTAAACCTCCCCTAGCGCATCTTGAGGCCATTTCTTCTGGTCCTGTCATGTGTAACATAGCAGAAGAAACTGACGTTCACTTTGCTAGAGCCTCCTTTCAGGTACTTGTAGAGTGATGAGGTCTCCCTTGAACCTCCTTTTCTCCAGGCTGAACTACCCCAGCTCTCTCAGCTGCTCCTTGCAAGACTTGTGCTCCAGACACTTCCCCAGCTTTGTTGCTCTTTTCTGGACACACTCCAGCACCTCAATGTCCTTTTGTAATGAGGGGCCCAAAACAAGACAGGATTTGAGGTGTGGCCTCTACAGTGTCAGATCCACAGGGATTACGTTAGAGTAGAGGCTGATAGGTAAGGAAAGCTAAAAAGAATAATAATAAAATAGTTATAATGTGCTGGGGACAGTCAAACCCCAGCTGGACATGGTCAAAGGCAACTTTCTTCATCTGACTCTGCTGAAGCAGGATGGTGTTGGACAAGTTTATCTCAGAACATCCCTGTCAACATCAGTGGTCCCATGATTCTGTGCAAAGAAATAAAAGAACTGTTAGATCCAAATTTAGGAAATACATCTAAGGCAAGCATTAAAAAAGCTCTGATCCTGACAGAGAAACCCCTCCGCAATATGGCAGCATTTTTTTAAAATCATAGGAACATAACAATTTAAAAAATAAATGAGGAGACTTTAAATGAAATTCAGGTAGGGATTAGTCTGGAAGACTATATTTATATCATTCACACAGTATATTCAATCCTTTCTGGTTTTAGTGTACACAAGGATATATTTGAATTTCTCTAATTTTGTGAGAAAACTAGACCATATGTCCTTTCCAGCAAGCCTCACTTAACACTGGTGTATGATAATATGCTCTCTGGATATGACACTGTGGTCTGTTTATTATTTACTTCTTGCTGCTCTTGCTGGCATTAGCTGTATGAAATTAACAGTGTAGACAATTCTACAATTTTTAAATTCAAATTCCAGTTGAACTTAACTAATTCTGTAACTACACAAACATTTGTTTGGTAAAGAAATACTTAGGAAAAAAACACCTCTTGATCTCTCACATCTGTCAGCAACTGGCAAGAAAAAAACAATAACTTTCCTCAGCCTTCCCTTCATACTGAGGTTTGGTGTTTAGCCATTTTGAATGATAAAATTTTTCAAATATTGCAGCTGCTGTTCTCTTACATTTGGATTTGCTTACCAGCTATTAATTTCCAGGGGTCAGGCATAAAACCCAGCACTATCAATGTCCTTCACTCTTTAAACTCCTATTCAGATTTCTGTTTTTCCATTTTTGCCTTTTTGGCATTTGCTCTGAAACACATTTTGACAGTTTTTCTATGGATAGCATTAATCCAATCCATTTATTTCCTAAATCACAGCAAGCTCAAAGCCATTATCTTCCAATTTGTATCCCTGTCTCAGACCTGAACATTGAGCATTTTAATGAAGTAGTCAATAGATAAGGCAAATGAGAGTCTATTTCATGGAGCTCAGTCTTCTGATGTCAGTGCTTTACAAGCATGTCCTTATTTTCCATGCTGGCTCCTGCAGGTCTGTCAATGTGGAGAAGAGTAAGCCCCATGCAGTGGATTGATGCCAGTCCTGGCTGGGTTCCCCTGGCTAGATGGGTTCTCAGGCAAAGAAGCAGTGCCCATATGTGGCCAGGTGTGTAATTTTGTCTGCATATGCTGTAGCTCAGGACCAAAATTACTCTATGGCAGCTTTCATTCAGGTGCCCAGCTCCTTTTTCTTAATGCTTATGCAGCCCACATTAATTACAAAGTTAAACACAAGCTTTTAAGAAGAAAAATGAGTGATAAACCCCCTTCACTTAAACACAAATATTCATAATGTGTTCATAAACAGTATCAAAATAAGTATGGGAGGTATTCCATTGCTAATGCCTGCTAGGGATGGCATTATCCATGTTTGCACAAACTTTGTTTCATGTAGCCCAGCAGTATCAGGTGCATTAGTGCCAGAACAGCTCTCTTCCTGGTCTCTCTAGTTTTCACAAAGATAAATCTGAACTGATGATTTTATCTGCCCTATAAAAATATCACTGTAGCATTTATAGTTTCCACTTCAAGGTGCTGTGCCAGAGATGAGAGACAGACATGAAAAGTAAACAAAGACAACTGAGGGAAAATTCTCACTGGTAAATAATATGGACTAATATTGAGAGGAGATAAACCACATTTCATCCCAGTAAACTTTGCTGATTGGCAGACCAAGTCACCTTATTCCAGATCATTTCATTATTACAAGAAGGGGGTAGAAGAAACACTAGTAATACCAGTAGGCTGAATGTTAGGAGTAGCAAAAGATTAGATGAGACAAGGGACGGAATTGGCTCAGTTCCATGAGGAGGTCAGGCTAAGCCCCATGTTGGGGCTGTGATCAGAGATCTGTTGGAGGGAGAGGCAATGCCTGAGACTCCTGACCAACTCCCCAGTACCAGTAATCAGCTTGGTGTCTACAGGACTCCACTGCAGCACTAAAGGTTGTGTGGCATCCTCAACATTCATGACAATCAAGGTTGATTTAGTGTACTGTACCTGACCAGGCAGCTTTCAGCAGAGCTTTGCCAAGGGAAAAATCCTCAGTTGTTCCCAAACCCCAAGGTAGGAGTTCTGAAGCTTTTAGTGTTGCAAGAAATGTCAGTTAAGATCACTATTTGTGAGTGGTTCAGTTTGTTTTTTCTATAGCAATATGAAAGATGCCTCAAAAAAGCCTGTATCCTATTCTGAGCAGTAAAAAGCTTTAAGGGATTTACAACATTTTTCTTCTTAACTCCATTTTTGGTGCAGTGTTTTGGTCATATGCTTGAAAAATAAAAAAAATTAGGAACAGGAAGAAGTTCTAGGGAGACATAATCTCTTGCATTGAACCAGATGACGGTAGCTCGAAAAAATGGACATGCTTGAGGGTAGAGTAGTCCTTCACTGCTACAGCAGTGCTATTACTACTGCATTTTCAAAGAAGAAAACTAAAAATGGAGAAAAAATGTAATTACTTTTGCCTAAATTCCACCCAAATGTCTCATAGTACAGATAGCCAGCAACAAAATTTGAACTTAGGCATCATGTTAGATAGTGAAATTTTCTTTTCTCTAATAAAAAATTACAAGACTATGAAAAAGAAAAATACAAAGAACACCTTTGCTGCCATAAACCAGGCTTGCCTGCAGGATAGCAAACACTCCTGAGTTCACCTGGGGAATGATTTGGAAAGGAGTGGTTTGGAACTGACTTGCTGCTTCCACATAATCTGTGTCCTGCTTTGGGAAGAGTGTCTTACTTCAAGGTGATCTCCCATCCCACTCATGGCTGTCTTTGTTAATTGCCATTTGTATTGTACAGTGCAGGTCTGGGGACTTTATATTTATTAACGTGGTTGGTACAGTCAGTGAGCTGTAAGAGAAAGGTGATCCAAATGGGATGAGTTCATATGTATCAATAGGTAGAATAAGAGCAGAAATTATGATAAGCACTGGTCCTTTTTTCTCCTGGATTATGGTGAATGAGTTTGGAATAAAGATATCTGAAGAAGCACAATGAAGTTACTCAACAGATGTTTATCTCTGAGTCATAGAGTAATAAGGTAGAATAGATACGAAGAGAGTACTTATCAAATCCTCTGGGCACAGAAGAAAATACACCTGCTTCTATTCTTTCCATAGGCACCTTCAATGGTGGCATCTTCACAGCCATCCCAGGCAATCTGTTCCAATTTTTTCAGTGTGCTCCTTGCTGAAATTTAAGTCTGTTACACCTTGTAATTTCTGCAGTAGTTGTAAATAACTGATTGTAGCAGTCCTGTTTCACTAATCTGACCTAAATTGCATCCTATTTTCCTTCAGCCTTCTCTCAGATGGAATAGCTAATACGTATTTCCTCATAGTTCATGTTTTCTAGAACCTGATCATTTGCATTGCTCCAGTCTAGCACCCAAAACTGGATGCAGTAAGACCACTGGCTGAGGGTGTGGGAAATTTCAGCCTCCACGCAACTAAGTGTAATGGGAAGGAGTAAAAGATTGAATGTAAAGATGTGGGATGAAGGTGCTCCTTTGAAAGCAGACTGAATATGTTAGTTGGCATTGGCTCTACATGCATCAAAATTTGAAGCATATATGTGAAAGGGTTAGAAGTAGATGGAGAAGACTTCAAGCTGATTATGTTTCATGTTTTGGAGAAGGGGGAGTGAGAGAATATCTGTTAAGAACAGATTAATCATACTTGAAGTGTTAAGAAAACCATTTCTTTGCAGTAGAGCTTGTGATGTCTCCCAGAAAAGAAGAGACTTGTGAGGTCAAAAAGGCAAAAAAATACTAGCAATGCTGAGATATGAGCATGAGATATGAGATAATGAAGATACAAATTATAGATTTCTATGTATGGTGGAAGAAATATCAATGAATGTAGAGCTGAGTAACAAGTAGCTTAGAAGAACTTAATCAAATGCTTCCTGTCTCGGTTGCCTAAAGGCATTCACATTGCTTATTTGCCTTTTTTTGCATCCTGTTCTCCATCAGTCCCATTACCTTCACTCTTACTGCAAAGAAATTCTGAACATATTTGCCAAGGAAATGTGAGTCCCTGGAAGTCCATGAGAAGCAGTAGCTAGATAGAGTGGCCCACAGGGAGTATCCCTCAGTGCTAGTTCTGGTTTTTTAGTAGCAGTGGGCTAGGAGGTGACAGAGCCAGAAGTGGTTGAACCATAACAAACACAGATGGAATTTGCCTTTGATTTGAGAGTTTGGATAGATTTGTCTCTCTTAGGATGGGCTTTTCCATGCTCTGGGAATACCTGTTTTCCCATTGCTTATAGAGGGTGTGTGGACAACTAGTTCAGGTCAAACCCTTGCCTTTCAGCAGAGACCATGTAAGACAAAGTCCAGCTCAGAGTTCCTCATGAGTCCTAAGTGAAAAAGAGCAGAGGGAGCAGATGGTAGCAGAGTGCTCATGTGGCCTTGTGGTGGGGAAAGG
The DNA here is from genome assembly GCA_026770055.1 of Myrmophylax atrothorax. Taxonomy (NCBI): domain Eukaryota; kingdom Metazoa; phylum Chordata; class Aves; order Passeriformes; family Thamnophilidae; genus Myrmophylax; species Myrmophylax atrothorax. The sequence continues at coordinate 120,364,532 of JAOXXN010000395.1, forward strand.
CAGTCAAAAAGGCTGGAACTGGAGGAAAACAGAGAATAGAAGCAACCAAGAAAAGTGAAGACTGTGTGGATGACAGTTGAAGGAAAAACATTTTGTTTTGGTGACCTGGAGAGAAGTTGCAAGATGAAAAAGGCCCCATTCACAGAGAACAAAGCTTCAAAAAACTCACAGTATTTCTCCCCAAGTACTCTCATTGGTAACCAATTTCCCAGAATGACTTCTCCAGCCAAAACTTTCTACCTGCTGAGGCTTGTTTGCAAACAATCTGGTACAGTATTTGCAGTGCTTCTGAATTACATTTAACTGATGTTTCTTGTATACCACTGCATGTTAGTAGCGGTGGTGCCAAGTTCTGTAGAAGACTTGCTAGCTAGCACTATTGAGCTGCCACCCACACTGGAAAGCCTGCAAACATTTCAGTAAACATGGGAAGGTGTTGGCAGTCCTCTTTTAAAAGAAGCCTCAAAATGATCTGCTGCCTCTCTAAGGAGACAATGTAACAAATATCTGCAAAAGTATTTATTATGTATGAGGGGTGTCCAAACAGGACTCTGAAAGTTGGACTTGAATTTAATTTCTAATTTTAGAAGAGTCTTTTCATTCTTTAACTGAACCTTGGAAGCTTTGAACAGAAAGGACGGGAAAGATCAGTTTGGAAAAAGTAAGAGTTAGAGCAAATGCAAGCCAGTTCTTGAGCTATAGTCTCTATGTAAAAGGGCCTACTTCCTGTCTCCTGACTACTTATTAGTGTTTTGCCTGTATTGACATCAACCAAATGACACTTGTTTTGGACATTTGTAGGACAGGCTCCATGTCATGAGAGCAGAAGTAGTAACATCTGAGGCAAAGGATCTGGAGTAAGTAATCTCACACAGATAAGGATGGATATTTCAGGGGAGTTTGAAGCCATATTAGATACTATTAGGGCTCAGAAGGATAAAGAACAATCCACAGAGCCAAATTCATTTGCAGTTGTTGGAGCTTTATTGCAAATAAGCATTTCAAATATGACAGATTAATTTATCTACCTATTTCTGCTTAATTTTCCTCCTCAGCAGGCCAAAATCACCTCATAAATATATTGGAAGGCAAAATTTGAGGAAACTTCAATGGAGACAGAGAGTGCTGGATGAACACTGGTGTCCAGATCCTGCCCTAACAACTTCTTTGCCTGCATTAGTTACTTTAATACCAATGGGCTCACTCCTGTGACTAAAACAGATCAAAATATGTTCCTTCCTGCAAAATATCTTCTTCCTGCAATTTTAATCCTCCATGTTCATTAATTTTTGAATCATTTGCATCAAAACAAGTGAAAGAGACTTTCTAAATAGAAGCAGTTTTTTTTTTTTGCTATACTACAGACAAGTCAGAAGCAACATAAAATTATTAAATAATGCTAAGTCATTGCAGGGATCTGGTAGAATAATTCTGGCATAAAACTTTGTAAGACTTAGAACATATATTTTTGCAGTGGAATCTTTTAATTTTTAAGAAGAAAATGGTCACATTTATAAAATTCAGTTCGTGTTTTGGAGAAGAAAATTGTTCTCAAAAAGTAGTGAGTTTGGGATTGTTTGCATAATGTGATATTACATGTAGCATGTATTGTTTTTCCTAAACCAGAATGACAAATCTCTCAAAGTACCAGGCTAATAACTCATAAACATAAAGAATTGCAAAATGCAATGTGCACAAATAATCAGTCAACTCTTAAAACATCTAGCTAGCTAGCTCCGTTCAGAAGAACCCAATCTATTATTGTGACAGTAGATTTGCAATAGGCAAGAGAAATTGTTTATCATAAAAAAAAAAAGGAAGAAAAGCCCACCTCAACCCATCTCAGATTCAGACAGTGCTTATTTGATGAGTTCACTGTCTGGATTCCTCTTAATTTGTAAAAGTTGAGCTTATTTCAGAATTTTCAGCTTAGTGTGGGAGGTTAGCTGAAATCCTCTGTAAAAGCCCTTTAATTTTGTGTGAAGTATATGAGGAACATTCCTCTCCCTGACAGCACCAGTCACACTAGGCAGAAAAAGGTGCGCGGAGGAAGCTGCCCTACTGCGTTGCTCATCAGGGCAAATGAGGGCCATTCATCTGAGTCGGAAGAATCATGGCAATTTCAGCTGCCTAAAGGTCATACAGACTATCATAATGAAGAGGCCAAATATAGGTATTAAAGGGTTTGGAATCCTTGGTGGAAATCAATTATCCATGCCTGTTTCAAATTGGATGAGTGCAGGAATTCAGATCCCAGCATCTCTGGTGACAATACAGAACAGCATAGGGAGGTTGAACCATGAAGGCTGGTTGAAAGGAAACCTTGCCTTAGAGATTTTCCTTACAGAAATGCCTCAGCGTTTTGGTGACAGGTTGTCATGACAGTCCCAGAGCCACAGAGCGCGGGAGGGTTTCCTCTGAGATATATCACTGGATGCCATTGGAGATTTAACACTGGTAATAGCATTGAGAAAGAAGTGTAATAGAAAGCAGACCATCATAATGTTCTTCCTTCCCTCACTTTTTTGCCTTTTTCTGCACTGTTATGTTTAGAACAGTTTCAAACTTGACCTGCCATTTCCTCCAAGAAGGCATTGTACAAGCTGTCTGTAGAGAGCTGTTGTTTGTCTCTGTGAAGCAAGCCCCTCTGAGACTCGAGTGTGACATTTGCTTCTATAAACCAAACAGCAGTGAAGTAGTGATCATTTGAGTTCTGTTACAATCAGGCTGTGCATTTCTTTTTAAAGTCTTGACAGTTCACTGAAATGTAATCTTATAAAGTACCTAATTAAGAGATTCTGTGTGAGTTTTCAGTATTTTGGGAATGATCTGCATTTGACTTTCATACCTGGTGTTGCTGAATCATGTCCTCTAACATAACCTAGTACTTGGCTTTGGCACACACTTGTGCAGCTTCTGACCTCTGACTATCACCCTCTAAGTCCTTAGCAGCACTTAACACTTGGGTTTGTATTCAAAACCCTGCAGCACCTCAGTGCATGAAGTACAGCAAGTTCTGCCTGTGCCATCCCTGCACAGTGTTGCTTCCAGCTGGAGCAGGCATACAGTTGGCAGCGCTCTCCTCTCTTGATACAGTAGTAGGTACTCCTCTAAATTCCATGATTAAATATGGTGGTTGTTCAGAAATAATTCCAGTTATTGTCCCTATCTGATAACCTGATGCTTGTTTTGCAAAATGATAGGCATTGCTGTGTTGGGAAGCAATGTGAGCTCCTTCAGCACACTCTAGAATGGAAGCTTTAGAAATCATTGCCACTCTTAATGTAGCTTTTCTAGAGTTTGGGGAAAAAAGTCATCTTGCTGGAAAACATCACATTAATCCTCTTTCCAGCTCCTAGTTTGGGCTGTGGCCGGTAATCTTTCTCACCATTTACTCACAAACAGATAAAAGCTGCCCATTCCTTACTAAGACCTTTCCCTCAGATGCTCACCTTATTGACTAGTCTCTGACTGTTGCGAATTTGTGTTTAGCATGAAAAAGCCCTTCTTTCAAGTCTATTTAAAAGACCATCTTTTCCCTGGGAAGCGAGGGAGATGGAGTGGAGGAGTGTGTTTATTTCCATATAACTTGCAGTCATACTTTTTCTGCATGTCCGCAAGAATGAACCTGTGACGTAGGTGTACTCACATAAGCCTATGGTTTTCCTGCATTAATTCACTTCTCGTACTGCAACACTCTCCTGGGAAAAATGGGCCTATCGATATGAAATGGGTACCATACCATCCCATTGTTACTGGTTCTATTCCCATCAGAAAATAAACTCCAGTCTTGGAGTCAAACTGTGTAGCTCTGACTCAGGCAAAATTTTTTGTTGTTTCCATTATTTATTAATGATAATGAAATAATAATGCATCATTATTTATGTATTGGCTGATTTGAGTTTAGAGCAAGAATATGAATCTAAGTCTCTTAAATGCCAAATAAGCCGAGGTGTGGTCTCTGCTAAGTTTTATAACCTGATTTAAATGTATCTACATCCCTCTCTAAAGAATAGAGGGTAAGAGATGAGACAGAAAGCTGTTAGAAGATTGCTCAACTGGAGAAAGTTTGAATATTTGAATAATTTCTTTGCATTTTATCCTTCTAGAAAAAGCCACCAAAGCATGTTACTTAGTGTAAAAATGTTAAAAAATAATCCAATTAAAAATTTTTAATATGTAGTAGGTTATATTAAAACATGTCAGAGAAAAGGAAGACTAGCAACTTGGTTTCTTTTTAATACAAACTGGAGGTACAAGGTGCTTTGCCCCTTAGCTCTGTTACTAGGTTTATGCAAGGTTAGAGAGTAAAAAGTCTTATTAGCAGTACCAGTTTCAGGGCCACCCAGGTTATCTTACTGTTGTTTGTGTAGGATTTCTGCATTTATGTTTGGATGTTCCATATCTGCCATCCTCAGATGATACAATTAGTAGCATATAATTTAGTTGTTCTCCTTTGTTGAATGGTTTTCCTACATTTTTCATTTAGCAAAATGTTTTAATCATTTATCCACACCTGCACATATTTGTTTTGTTTACTGCCACCAGTGTGTATATAACCAGGGTGTAACCAGTGACAGTATATCCCTGGTTTCCAGTTAGCTCCAATGATGCTGTAGCCCAGTTTTGGAAACAACCTTTGTTTCTGGGTAAAGAGATGGATCAGTTTTAATATTTTGGTTAATACCAGTAAAAGGGCCTTGGAGTACATCAACTGAGTCATTGTCATTCATGGTAAGTCTTGGATCAGGTATGTTGGAGTTCTCAGAAGGAGAACATCTACCTTTAGTCACTGTATTCGTCTGTTTGATTTTTTTTCGTGATGTCATGCACTGTTATTGCCTCATCTTTTGTCATCTCCTCTTTCTGAATGTACAGAGTGAACCATCTTACTGTTTTTGTAGGAAAGCACTAACTATAAATTAACTATAAATCATTTGAGCAATCAGTTGACTGATGCATCATATGACCACTGCCCAGACTTAACTGATCTGAGAAGCTCATTGGCCTGAAGAAGCCTATTGAGGATTGAAACTGAACCAGAGTCTCTGGCCTTGTTGTTGTGGTTTGCTCTCTATTCTCTGGGCAGTCTGGGTTTTCTGGTTACTTCTTTCTAGGCAGTGGTATCCATATGCCAGATGTCCTCTTTCTGCCATGGCATTAAGAAGCTGCTGTGCCCTTCTTCATAGCTGTTCAACAGATTTGATCAATATCAAGCACACAACGGTAGAGCAAGAACAAGCTTCTTAATCTTGATACTCTTTCTCAATTCTCTAAAGAAAAAAATCTTTTAAAAATAAATAATGTCATCATAGAAAGAAAACTAACCCCATGCTCTGTATATGTCCATAGCAATAATAGAATTATTTTAGTCAACCATTTTTTGTCCAGTGAGTCATATGTGTTGTCCTAAAGTCACCATTAAAATCTGCTACCTGTAAGCAGAAACTTAAAAAGCTGGCTTCAGTGCTAGGTTTAGCATCCCTTAGGCTTCTCTTCATGAGAAGCCTGGCTATGGTTTTCACAATTTCTTCAGCCAAGAAGCTGAAGGGCAAGACTGGAACATCCTGGGTGTCATTGCTCATTTATCTCATTTGAGAAAAAGAACCTCAAAGCACTGCAGTGCCTCCCCCGTGTGTCATCCCTTTGGGAGGGAAATAATTAAGCTGAGAAATTAGACCAAAATAAGATTCCCTTAAGCATAATTTAACCTCAAGTTGTTGCCAGGAATGTGACAAGGAAATGGTAAGCATAGGCTGATGTATATTTTTAATTCTTCTTAGAATGTCTTCGAATCTTACAAAGAAAATGGTTATTCACCATTTGTTTTTGCTTTTTGAACTCTGGGGATTCTTCCAGTTTTTGTTCTTCCCACTCTTTCATTTGCAGTAGCAGCACTGGCTAATCAAGATGCAGTTGTCAGATTGCTGCATTTTGGCATTAGCCCTCATAACCAGTGGTGAACTCCAGCTCACAAAAGCATCAGTGCTCATGCATAGGACCAGTTTCTGTTGCCATGTGGTCTTAGTGTAGGTTTATTAACTTTAGGTATGGGCTTAAACCCCTCTGAAACTGACAAGACACACACACATGATGAAATGCTTTGCTAGACCAGAGCAGCCTGCTGAACTGGGTGCTGTTTACAGATGGTTGGAACAGACTGTGCCTGGCTACTGAGCATTACAGAAGGGGATATGCACAGACGTAAATCCATCTGCAGAATTTGGAGGATGATTAAACATTGTCTTCCCATAATGAGCCAGCCTTGTACTTAATGGTCATGGTGGTGAAAACAAACCTAAAATGCCATTTCATCTGTTAATTTTGCACAGCTCATTTTAATTGATTTTATGACCCTGTCATGTCTGACAAAAAAATTATGTCCAAAATGCAAATTTGTGAGTAAAAAATGTAAGACTGATGCAAAGAAATGATTGGTGAAAAAACGGTTTTAGAGGTTACAGATTCTATGACAGGATCCCAAGAGGAAAGATAGCATATGGCACCTGAAACATATTTTATGTTGTGGGTTGTTGAAAGGCACATACATTTCCTCTTTGTGAGAGAAAGTTGGCTGAAAGTTCTCTACTGAACATCAAAGTTTTCATTATTATTCCTAATTATGCTATTTATCTGATGACCTAATCAAACAGAAAAAGTAAATCATACCTCTGACTTTTAGGAAAGTCATAAAGTGCCTGACTGTCCTTGAATTTAGTACTTTCTGATTACCAGTTGTTCCCCCAAATAATTATATTGTAGATTTATTTTTATAGCCTGAAGTTCTGTTCTAGGACAATTTCACCTTTTGAATTTGATGTAGATGTTTTAGGAGAATTTTTAAGAAGACTGGTTATTGTCGAATTATAATAAATTTCATAAGCTACAGTGAACCATTTTATTCTCTGATGCGACCCCGAGAAGACAAAGAAATTACAGAACAGATTAATTTGATTTAGGATGTTTGAATACTAAGACACTGGAATATCCAGGATGACTTTGTTTCTTTGGATATTTAGAAGAACAATGCTATAAATATAGAAGAAGAATGTTATCAATAACATTAGTGGTATATACTAGATAACTGCTTTTCTCCAGATGGTGGTATCCATGGGCCCTGCAGGTGGCCTTGAGTAAAGGAGAGTTTATAGGTCTCTGCACTTTTCATGGATCACATGTGTTCAATGCTACACCAGTCTAAAGTTTTAATAAATTAACTTGTTGATTACTCAATGTTTTGGGGTAGATTTCTAAAGGTCCTAGTAGTGCTTTGTTTTGTTTTAGTAAGAGACTTCATGATATGCAGGAACCATCTTATTTTTTCCTTATATGAGGCTCTTACCTCTCTTCAGATAGAAAACTGTTTGCTCTATTCAGAAGTAGCTATCTTCTTTGTCTGGAGCTTGGGTAATATTTAGTAAATTGTTTATTATATGGCCTAAATACTTTAATCAGTTATCTAGCTTAGATTTGTGTAGTGAAACATCAGCTCTTAGAGCAGGATATCACAAGCATTGCCCAGAAGGGGACTAAATACCCATTGACAGAAGTGGAAGCTCCTCTCTCGCCTCCCTGCAGCACTGCAGAACTGAGCCCTGGGAGCAAGAGGGTGGGCAGGTGAGAAAGGTGGAGCTGCTGGCTGGTTTTGATAGCCAGTATGTCTCATCAGCAGCCCTACTGGCCCTGGTTGCTCAACCTGCTGGTACCCAGCATGGCACAACAGAAGGCAGTAAGGGGACTCACATGGCCATCACCTTCTAGCAACATGCAGCATATTTTCATACAACTTTCATGAAAAATTAACCTTTTCACTGATTTTAACAGTACCTGCATCAGATCTAAAAATCTGTACACTTGTATTGCTTCAGAAAAGTCTCAGCTGAGAAATCTATCCCAGAAAGAGGGTGAGCAAGCTATTGTACCTGAATTTCAACTGTCTCCATGTGGGTAAAGAGATCTTTACATGTTTCTCTGCTGTGAGGGTGGTGAGGCACTGAAACAGGTTGCCCACAGATATTGTGGATGCTCCATTCCTGGAAGCATTCAAGGTCAGGTTGGACGGAACTTTGAGCAACCTGGTCTAGTGGAAGGTGTCCCTGGCCATGACAGGGGACGTGGAATGAGGTGATCATTAAGGTCCCTTCCAACCCAAACCATTATGTCATTCTGTGATTCTTTGTTGCTCTTGGTCAGAAGGGAACAAGGAGATGATTGCTCGAGGGATGTACTTGTATGAAAGGGAGCTTCATCTATTTTTCTTGCAGTTCTTTGGAACACACCACGACAATTTCTGAGGGCAACTACTGACAGTAGTTTTGATCTCTGTGTCCCTGTCCAGTAACATTAAAAAAAAAAACCCTGAACAACAACTAAACCCCTGCAACAGGAAGTGATCACTTCTGAATTATTTAAAACAGTGCATTTGCTAGTGAGCTTCATGAGAAATGAACTACTACAGGAGATGCCTGGAGCTTTTTAGCAGATAACCTTGGGAAGAGTTTGCTATTAAAAGATTGCTAATCTGAAGCATGGAATCTAAAAAGTTATGGCTTTAGTATGCCTAATTAGGATCCAGGTGCCTAATTATTAATAGTTTAATTACATGTATAGATTTTAGCCCAAGAAGTGGGAAGAACAGAACTGTGCTATGCAAAGGATTGGTATGTATAATCACATGATTCAAAAAGTGTATGCCCCAATAGAATAAAGTGTAAGAATGAAAACATTAGGAGTTGACTTAGAATTTTCCAGCAGTGGGGTTCAAAGTGCAATATGTCTTGGTTCTAGCCAATTACTGTTCTTGAAAGCTCTTTGTAATTAGGAAGGTGAAAACAAAAGGATTAGCGATCCAAATTTGCACAAAAGATCTGTGGTTCATATGTTTCTGCAAAGATCAGAATGGGATTGCACAGATACATTGAGACTGGAAGATCTGACCCGAAGCCATATATTTTTATTCCAGTGTTTGAGAACATACTAGTTGTCTTCGTCTTGCACCTGATACTAGTATTGCCCTTGGCTAGCTCTTGCATCTCCACTTGTTCTGAGTATTTTGACATCAGAAGTAAGTTTGAGTAACTGTTAATCTGCTAGATCCATCTGTGTATACTGCAAGAAGCCATTCATTTCATTCTTATGCAGAAGTATTTGATACTTAGCCTTGTGGCCCAGTGATCCTAAGCATTTCATTTATTTTTCAGTATATCTTTGCACATTAAATTACAAGACAGCAGAATGTAGCAGGCTACAATGATAACCAATATTACCATAATCTCACAAGCAGGGTAGAAACAATAAAGCGCTTGCATAAGATCTGAACCACTGCCCACCTGAAGTGAGTTCCAGCAAACCAATTCATTTTCTGGTCCCATATACTCTCAATGAAATATGAGCAGTGCTGCTGAAATGCTTTGTAAAATAGTTTAAAAGCCATTCTAAAGTGCACTTTAAAATGTAGAATAGCTTTTTCATTTTATGATCCTGCAGTAGACACGGGGAGATGATGCTTGCCTTTCCTAGAACTGAAGTTGCTTCAGACTTGAGAGTCTTTGCTTACTTCCACTAAAACCAGATATTAAATTTAAATATTATACTAGGTGTCCTATTCAGTGCATAGACACATTCATAAAATATTTTCATTTAGATCTTCATCCTTAGTGTTATACAAAATAAAATTGTATTCTTTCAACGTTATTTCCAACCCTGTTGGGATAACCCTGTTTCTGTTCCCTCTCCTCCTTTAAAAACTTATACTCCATTCTGCATGAAATTAATTTTAAGGCACTTGGGTACTCAGTTCATCTCTTACACACACTCCAAATAGATGAGATGAACGTTGTAGCAATTGGACTATGTATTTCCTCGGTGTGGTCTCATCAAAGACCTCCTGAAGTTTACTGCTCAGGGGTCTTAGATGTCATAATGATGTCATGAGAAAGATGAGGCCAGTGGGGTTGAGGTCTGAGCAGACAAAGGGTCATTTAGGGATTACATTGTGCAGGAATCTGTTTCCAGTGAGATATTGAAATTTAGGTTTCTCCTTGGTGAAGAACATATGATGTGGGATTCTAAGTTGCCTTCCTCATTTAATTTTGATTTTAGTTGAAATACATCAGGAGGCAGATGCTGAAATAAAAGTGTTATCTGGGACACCCAGAGAGTAGTGAAAAGGAGCTTGACCAACTCACTCCCCTGATGGTCATGCTGCCACGATAAGCAGGACTTGCCATAATGTCATCCTTTTTTAAAGGTTAACATGAGCCCTGTCATGTGCAGGCAAGAGAGAGAGTGGGCATAAGTTACCAGAATTGCATGCTTAAAATAAGTAGTCAGTATCAGAAATGCGTCACTGTACCAGAATCATTTGAACCCATCTGATTTTATTACACACACAGACAGAGCATTAAGGTCAAATCTTGTGCATGGAAATAATCCAAGGGTTTGGGTAAGTATCATATTCTTTAGTCTCTGCAATCTGAAAGAACAAATAAAAAAGCAACTAAAGGGATTACAAATAAATCACACTGGCTTCTTTATCCTAAAGCCCATTTGGCTGGATATGTAGTAGTATTCAGAATTGCAGGAACAATTCCTGTCCTTATCTAGCAAACTATTTCACTTGACTGAATCAATGAGTAAAGTTGATTAATTGCCAAAGCTGCTAAGTTTAGCGCAAGCCACATTTTACTTCCTCTTTTTTGAGTATATCCTATGGCTGAAAGCGGATTTTGTAAATCCTACACTGAGATTAATCATGTGTTGTGTTCAAAGACAAAACAGAGCCCTGAAATTACAGATTTGGGGAAAAAGTGTATCTTGTGCTCATTCATTAAATTCTTTGCTATCTGATATTAGAAGTAGTCCACAACTAAATAAGTCTTACTTCCATCATAAGTAAGGGTGGTTTCTTCACCCTTATTTGAAGAGTTTATATGAGGTGTTTATGTCTGAATCTAAACCAAGTTCTCTCTAGTAATACACTTTGACTGAACTTTCAGGGATCTGAACAGAAACATATAACATGAAAACTCAAATAATCTTAGACAATTAGGACACATGATGTTTACATGTAGAATTGTTTAGAGTTATGATATTTTGGGGGACGGGGTATTTTAATTTTTTTTGTCTAAGCTTTATTCATCATACTCTCTTTTCTCTCCATTTTGAGGGAGTTACCTGTCTCTCTCTGTACCATGCATTCAGTGAGCCACATTATCTTACAGAGATACTACATTTCCTGAGAAAAGGAGAGGGTTTTTTCTGTTCATGTTATCCTCCAATCAGTCTTCTCTGTTACTCATATTCTAACCATGCTATTCATATTGGTCTTCCCATCTGTAGCCCATCTCTCCAAAGCACTGTTACTTTCTCAGATTAAAATAACTTTAAAGTAGATGTGATTTTTTTCAGCCAATGCTGTGACCATTCTTCACTGCCCAGTTACAAAACAAATCACCAGAGAAAACCAAAATTTGGTGCAATTACTGACTTTTTGAAATAGCTATGTCTTTCATTTGTATTTGTGAACACATTATACTGTTTTATACAAATGCATGCACACTCGCACATATACCTTTTTGTCTCTTAAAACAGGATGGTTAGAGGTAATTTTCTATATAAATTTGCATATATACCCACAGCTACACATGGATGTATATTAAGTCAACTGTGAATAGTACAATTTTCCAATACAGTGCCAGATGTGATCCAGTAATAACTTAACCAGTGTTAATATATAGTTGTGGAATGTAATAGAATGCAGCAACAAAAAGGTTAATGTAATTGAATGTAATGGAGAGAATCATGGGCTAGGTTTTGATTTGTAACCCCCAGAACACACAGGCTTAGCATCTTCAGGAATACACAGTTTTCTGCACCATGGACGACACTATGGCACAGTCACATCTCCCAGGAGCCTGTTGGCCACATCAGCAGCCCACAGTAGCTGGCAGAAAAGTGTCCAAATCCTCTGCTTCCTTTGGCACATTCTCAGACTGATGAATTCCTGGTGTTTTCCCAGACAACCAGTTGTTTGTTTTACCATTGAGTTCCTTCTCAGTGGTAAACAACCCTAGAAAGAGGGGATTAGAGAAGGGAATTGAGGTTCTTGTTGTTATTAGCACTTATCTCCACCAGTGAGACATTATATGGAAACTTTAAGCAATAATTTCTGTCCTATCTTCCCCAGCTGAGAAGAATGTTCTAATTAAACACTACTGCTGTTATAGTTGCTGCAGTGAGCCTGTCAACCTGAAATTAGCAGGTAGAAGCAAAAACATATTTCTGTTGTAAAATTCTGCAAAATCTAAGACAAAAAATAAATGGTAAAATAAAAGGATTAAAAGCAGTGTGACTAATGATTAATTAATGACTAATTTGATGTGGTTATTCCTGGTGTCTGTCTTTTGTTGATGGAGAATATCATACATGGAAAGTTAACTAAATGCATTGTCCTATTTCTTTATTGTCTTGGAACCACAAAGAAGGAAAAAGCAAAACTAAAATAAAATACTTCTCAAATGGGAACCAAGAGTTACTTGTATTTAAAACATACTAATAAAACCAGTCCTGGTAGGAAATGGTGTCACATCCCAACACCAGAAATATCCTTTTTTTCTTTCCAACCAGGAATAAAAAACCCAGAAGCAACTAATTTTGTCTGTAATAAATCTTTTTAGTGCATAACTTTCTGAAAATTATGCTACTTTTCCTCATATCTCTTTTTCTAGGTATGATCATGCTTCAAGTGTGCGTCGACTTGTTTATTTTCCTATTTCCTCCTGTTGCTTCAGTTCTATTTTAGACAGCAATGTTGGCATGATGGCAAAGTTTCAAACATTCGGTTGAAGATCATGGCAAGTTTTATTTTTGTTTCATATAAGTAGTTAAATTAATTAAGAGAGCTAAAGCCAGAGATAAAACTCACTGTCCAAGTATATTAAAAATTCTGTAGGAATTACACAAATCTTATGCTGAAGCCTACAGGTGATTTCTCTCAGCTAAGGCTTTAAGACTCAATATTTATTTAGTAAGTGATATGTCTGGAGATAAATAACAGAAAAAAGATCTTTGTTTCAAGAAAAGAACACAAATAAACTATTTGCATCATTAATGCAAAACAAACAAACAAACAAAAAGGAAGTTGTTAGGGAACCAGGTAGTTCTTTTGGCTGCCATATTTGATTATATTCCAAATAAATACATATTCAAGACTATATGTAAAGGTCAGAATTAAATCATAGCTCATCCACTCCCAGTAGAATTAAAGAGACAAGAATGAAGAATCTCAGAGAAAAGTAATATTTCAGAAACCACATTTGGTTTCATCAGTGACAGGTATGCAAGGGGCAGTTTTGACCTTTTCCTGAAAGCCCCAAACATCTCTACAGTCCACTGCAATCAGGTGGGTACTCTCTTGAACGTGGACCTGGGGATCCCAGGTGCCTTTCTCAGAGGCTGGCAGGATGAGTGGCTTATGCCCCTGGGGACCAGCACTGGACGGCTCCATGGGATGACAGGAGCCAAGCAGGGACTACTTGTTCCTTTTGCAGTTGTAGCGATATGAGGTGGTTCATAGGTCCCATGCAGTTAGCATCTCCTCTTTGATGACATTGTGGCTCTGCTCAGGTTGGTAAAGATGTCAGGACATATTTTGCTTTCAGAGGTCTGGTGTGATTTCCCAACTCTTCCTCTACTGTGTGGCACTTCTCAGTATCCTGCCCAAAGGTGGAGGGTATGAATAACCCCACAAAGAGGAACATTCCATCACACAGAGCTGCAGTTGAAATCTGTGAGAGCTGCAAGGCTGTGTGTGTAAAGCCTGTGTCAGCTGGGTGTTAAAAGTACCCTTCGATGTGCATTTGTGCTAACTGGCAGCAGCCTTGTGACAGCAAAATAAAAATGGTCTCTGTGGTGCACACTCAATAGTTGTATGACTTGACCCTGGCCTTTTGTTCTGAGTTTCTTTCACTCTATTCAAAATAAGACAATAAAAAAGAAGGAGCAAGTACTAGACACCAGAAACCAATGGACATATAAGTGAGTTCAGTATGAAATATGCTGATAGAAATTTGGAGGTGGTGTATGTCACAATGACATGCAGCTATAAAAACCACTCAATGCTTCAGTAGAGACAATTTATATCATTAACATTTACTGACTTATTAAGGAGGATCCTTATTCCTGTGCCACTCTACATCAGAGATGTTATTAAAGAGCATGTTTGCTTTCTTCATTATTAAAGCAAACAAGAATTTTTGCATTCATACCCTGTTCCATAATCTCTTTATATAGAGATACACAAGTTTGTACATCTTTTTACATGTATATAGATGTCTTACTGTTGTTTAATGTTATATATAACATATATAATACTTTTCAAAATAGATGCAATATTTATGTTGTAGTACTATCACATGCATAGTATTTACAGGCATGTTGTTTATGTATTTCATGCAGCCATAGAATTATAGAATGTTAAGTGGTTGGAATGGACCTTAAAGATCATCTAGTCCCACCCCCCTGCCATGTGCAGGGACACTTCCCGCTAGACCATAGTGTTCATAACTCCATCCAACTTGGCTTTCAATATTGCTGGAGTTGGGACACTCACAACCTCCATAGGCAACCTGTTCAAGGGTCTCACCACCCTCACAATAAAGAATTTCTTCCTAATAGCTAACCTATATTTTCCTGTTTAGATTTTGTACCCATTACTATTGTCCTACCACTACAGTTTCTGACAAAGAGTCCCTCTCTGACTGTACATCCCTTTCAGATACTAGAAAGTTGCTATGATGTCTCCACACCATCCATTGTCCAGGCTGAACAGTCCCAACTTTCTCACATCCTGTCCTCATAGGAGAGATGCTTCAGTTCTCTTCAGCTTCGTGGCTGTCCTCTAGGCTTACTCCAACAGTTCCATGTCCTTCTAATGTTGGGGACACCAGAACTGTACACAGCACTCCAGGTGGGGTCTCACAAGAGCAGAGTAGCGGAGAGAATCACCTCTTCGACCTGCTGGCCACACTTCTTTTGAACCAGCCTGGGATACATTTGGCCCAAATTTATAATTTTGAAAATTATTTGTAAATCTTCCCAATTACAGGAAATATATGTAGCATTTTCTAATGCTACATGGACTTAGTAAGAGCAGTATTGTTGCCTGTAATTAAGCTACTCTGTCAGTATATCTGCTTACACCAAAGATGAGCCCTTGCTTTAGAGCAGAGGGTGGTAGGTGCACAGTGACACTATTAAACAAGGAACTTCACAAGCCTCCAATTTTGCTGGTGCCAGTTTTCCTCTTCCTTCTGAAATAATCAAGTGCCAAAATAAGCTTGAGAAGAATGTGAAAACAATAGAGTGCAGAACTCAAAATAAGTGTTGCAAAATAATGATCTGACTTCTAAAGAAATTTGGAAAAAAATGCAAAACCTTATTGGGAAAGATGAGAGCATGACTGCATACAGTTTGCAGTATAAAATGTCTATAAAATGTAGTCATATTAGTTGCACAAACCAGTGTCCAGACATTATTTGTATATAGTTGTACTGTGAAGGTATTTGAAGGAACAGTACTGGTAAATGCAGTTCAGCTGTTTAGAAAGGTGGACAAGAGTTTTTGTTGCAAGAGCAACTAGCAGTCAGTGATTGGAAGAAAGGATTTTGCTTGCATGGCCTGTCTGTAGCAGAAGGCCATCCAAAGAGCATTGGTTTTGCTGGCTCCCAGGAGGCCTGCAGAGAACAGGCTGTAAGCCCACAGCTGGAGCTGGCAGCCAGCTGCTGACCTGAGTGAGAACTGTGCTCCAGCTACAGACAGAGTTTGGGAAAATCTAGGAGAAACACCATCCTGAATCTCCTGTCTTTAATCTCTGCAGCATCCAGTCTGGGGCTAGATTTACCAGTGGGAGGGAACATTTGCACCCTTTGCCCTTAGCACCACAGAGCACCCTGTGGCTCACAGCCTGCTGAGGGTGCTGAACACCTTCCTCACCCCATCTATAACTGCAGCTCTTACCAAGGTCAGTGTAGCAAATAGTCTGAAGGCAATCTGGAAAGGTATTCTTAACTCCATTCTGTGTGCTGGAGTTAGCTGGAATTGTCCCCACAGCTGAGAGGCCAAGAATTGCCATGGAAACACTTGCAGCAAACTCATGTCAAAGCAAATACTTCAGTGTTAGTTAACAGAGTTTTAAAAAGATGCTTATTGAAAAAGCAGCATGCTTTGTTACCTTTATGAGGTCACTTAGCTAATCTGCCCACTAAATCTGTTTGCTGCACGTGTTACTCTCTGCTGACCTTAAAAGTTCTTGTAAAAGATGGATTGGAGAGTTTAGAAATAACACAAAATAGTCTAAGCCATTTTCCTTGACTACATGATAGCTCTATGAAAAACAGGTGACTCTGGGAGAGTTCTTCTTTTGTAAGTTAATGTAAGATATGCCTGTCTAACAACTGTCCCAGGACAGGAAAATTGACTGCATGTTACCATCTGCATCTGTTTGTCCTGTAACAGCAATGTGATCATCAGAAAAGGCACCGTATTGAGATGCTGGCACACTCACCTTATGCTGCATGGGTCTGTGTTTTTGATGCTTTCCCTGGCTTGGGATACAAGCTTGGATGTGTCATGTTATTTCTTAGTGTCTCTGCTTCTGCCCACTGTCTATTTCTTGTCTGTGTTATATCATAGGCTCTTCTACCTGCCCTTTGTTTTATTTGCCTATATGGACAACCTGTGAATATAACCTTCAGCTTTGCCATATTCCCTTTTGTCCGATCCCTGTTTTGTTAACAACACTTAGTTGTTTCCAATGTGGTATTTTAATTCTTACCTAATGGACGTTATCTTCTATTTTAGTGTAATTTTCATTAGTGTACTACTATGTCTTGTGCTACATTTATTAATGATAATTTTGCAAGATCTTTTGTTTTTAATATGTGGACCATTCTTCTTTTTTTATTTTTTTTTATTTTTTCATTTTTTTTTCATTTTTTTCCCCAGACATATTGCTTATAAACACTTTGGCAGTGTTAGTGCAGCATATGTTTTCACATGAATAATTTAATAGTTATACAAGCCACTATCATCCTGGATATATCATTCTGAATATGCTGAATATACTGGGTACTGATTAGTATGGAAAACAGCACCTTGAGACTGAATTTAACACAGGAAATATTTCACATGAAAAATGCATTCAGTTTTCACAAAAATATGAATAAATATACTGCTTATTTTTTGAATGACTCCTTATAAATCATTGCTCTTGTAGAACAGTACAGCAAAACAGGATTTAAATTTACAAGTAGTACAAATAGAAACTTTGCCAAACCGTGGTTTCATACAGCTCAAAATCTACATGGACTTGGATCAAAATTGCCAAGTCAGTTGCAAAGATGTTTAGGCTGTTGAGGGGGAGTCATATCTTAACAGAGGGGCAGTTAATATCCCTTCTTCTTTTTCAGTGTCCAGTGGTTAATGATGTCAAGCAAAATGTGTGAGAGTGTTCAGAGCTGCCTGTATTGATTTGACTGTAATTCTCTTGCCTCAACAGAGTGCCTTAACCACCAGGGTAAAAAAAAAATCCCAATTTGTGTTTCCTTGATATTTACGGCTTTGAAAGACATTTTTATAAATAATAAAGCATCCACTGTCAAGAGCAAGAGAATGGCATAGCACAGTGGCTAGCTCACTACAAGATGGTGCAGATTGGAATGCCTTCAGTAACAGCTGGATTGGGAACCTGGAGTTCAGGTCCCAGAAGTGTCCCTATCACTGGCCATTCAGAAGAAGGAAGCAGTGGTAGAGATGCAGCCAGTCCTTAATTCCCTGTTGTTTATTGTATGTGTGCCACATGATGAAACATTTTGTTTCCGATTGAGATGTTCTGATGCAAAAAGTATTTGATAAGAACATTGTTTTCTTTTACTTGGCAGACCAAAGTGAAGAGGGGAAAAAAGATGTTCCGTTTATTCCAACTGAAATAAAGAAAGAAAGAACTGGGGGTTTTTTATTGGCACTCTCAGTCCTGATGTAGATCATTGGTATTGATGGGACAGTTGAGCCTTTGTTTGCACTGCTGCTTCTTAACATTGAGCAGAGAAGATCCCTTTCCCTTTATGAAGTGAATAGCCTGAGGAAGAAAACAGTAGAGCAACAGCTGCCACCACCATCCAGATGCTCTGTCCCCTTCCTGAGTAGCAGGGAAAGGCCAAAGCACAGATGAAACAGGTAGAGAGGAGCTAGAGTACTGGGGCAAATAACTCATGCCTGACTGGAGCTGATTTAAGCTGCTTCCTTCCAGTGCAGGCTGGCAGCTCATGGCCTGGGCTGTGGGGAGGTGGACAGCTGGCCAAGGTCCCACGGCTCCTCTGCCTGCTGCTGTGTGGGACATTGAGCCTGAGTGCCCCTCCAGCCCCAGCACAGTCCCTGGATGGCAGCTTCCCTGGGATGCTGCTGCTAGTGGTGTAACAGGAGCGACCTGCACTCACACATGGGTGCCTGCCCTGGTCAGTGTGCAGGAAAAGGGCCAAGCTTTGTCCACCTCTCTTTGGAAAGCCAAAGCTGCTGCAGTCAGTGGCTGCTCCAACTGCATCAACTACGTGCCTTTTGGGATTGCTTTTTGAGAAAGAAGGAGCTGAATAAAAGAGCCCCTGTCCCCATCCCCAGGGACATCTCAGTGTGTGATATGAATCACTGCCTCTAGTTTGACTTGGTTTCCTAACAGGCAGTTTCCTAGCAGGATCGACAGGGTTCGGCTCTTCCTCTGACTGTCACTGTGCAGCATTTATTCTGATGCCCAGGTGATGTGAGATTTACTTGCATGATCAATCTCTTCAAGTTTAGTAGAGTCTGCTTGTCTCAAGGAAGCATGCTTTGGTAAGAGTAGGTCAACCTTGCCCCTAGAGACTATGCAAAGGAAAATACACTAATTAAATGTATGTGGGAAGCCATGCTTCATATTAATGCTGAAGGGATTTTGTTTGTTATAAGGAGTATTGTTTTAATTTCCTTTAAAAAAAAGCCACCAGCAGTCTTAACATTCTTTGTCCTTGAAAAATTGTCTGGTTTTTTTGCCTTGCTGTCTGTCTGGACTTAAAATTATGCCTACTTCTCTTTAAACTCTAAAAAAACGCCCTGGTTCCCAGCAAAGAATTCAAAGGAAATACTGTGCCTTTCATAAAACAGCAAACATGCAAAGCAAGAGCAGACTCCATCAGCACACAGATTCATCAAAAAGGAATTGCCAGAGTGATGGAGGAGGGCATTACCACTCCATCTGATGCTTTTAATTGCAATTCTTGTGAATGGTCTTAATCTGTCATACCTGAGTTGCAACACAGAGAAATCTATTTTTAGCAGCTGTAGCCTAAAGCTACTGTTGCTACTCTACAGAGGCATACACATAGATGCACTTACTTTCCTGTGGTTCCAGGCTCAAGAGGTAAATTAAACTCATTACCTGATACAGCACCTTTAGTAGCAATTAACAAATATTCTACAAATATTAACTGAAAGGAGCCAGGAGGAAGATAAATGTAGCCTAACAAATGGCCTCCTCTTGTTCAAAGCCTCTGTAGATGCATAAAATCCAAAAAGAGACTCTTTTTAAAGATGATATAGAGGAAAGCTCTCTGAGATTTACCCTTCTGCTAAATACACATGAAAGGAATACCATTATTATGTATATATATTTTTTTAAAAGGAAGAGGGGGGTTTGCCATTTGAAAATAAAGGTTAAATTCTGCATGCAAAAAAAAGTAAAATCTTTTTCTACTTCCACTGGGGATTTTTACAGTTTTCAGTACAAAGCAGTTGGTTGAAAAAATTAGTCTGTACTGTAATGAATTAGGCAGCTTCTCTGTTCCAGAGTGTGTTTTCATCTGGGTGAACAATGGAGACCACGGGGTGGATTGCGACGAGTAGCTTTACAGAGAAGGACAAGCTGCATTTGTCTGGAGACAGTTCATGGGTTTATAATGGACAGCAGGGACTTTGTCTTTGCTAAGAATCTTCCTGTGAATAGCTCTGTGATTCATAGCCAAATTACAGTTGCTTCCTACTATCACGGCCATTTTAATAGCAAGGTTCACAAAAGGCTTTCTTCAAATGCTGTGTGGTACTAGTGAGTTTGCACCTCCTTTTTTTTTTCAGTTATTAGAATCAGATTAAATAAATAAGAAGTCACATTTTTTTCTCCTTGTAATATTTATGAAAGATTTTAATTCAGTATAATGTTTAGAATCTGTCTCATTTTTCTCTCAATTAACCAATGATAGATGCACTAGAAAATCCATCTAATCAAGGATAAAACTCTCATAGATGTGCTGTTGCAGATAAGCAGTTAAAAACATGTAAAGGTTTCTGAAGAACATCTTTTAAATATTTTGATATCCTTCAATGCAAATGACTGTATACTTTGTGCATGATAGCATCCTGTTGGTGCTAATGGTTGGTGTTCCAGACCTCAGCTTCCATAACAGAGATGGCTTTGGGGTGAATCAAAATAAATAAAACATGCAAAATGTTATTCACAGTAGTAGTAAATGTTATCTCATAGTGGCATGAAAGGCCTTATCAGAACTGAGATTCCTTTGAGTTACGCATCCACAGACAGAGAAAAAACATACTCTGTGCCTAAGGTTGTATGGTTTCTGTTTAATTAAACCACTGTTTTTTCAGGTTAATTTGTGCAGTTTCTGGGGCAAGATAACTTCTGACTAATAACTAGCTCCATAAGTTATTTGCCCAAGTTGTACTTTAATTAAAAGTGAGCTCTGTTTGCCTTGGAATATACAGAAGGCCTGTATGATGCTGCAGCCCAACTTTTCCCTCAGCAAATAGGCAGAAACTTTAATCTTCAGGTATACTTAAAGGCAAAGGGGATTATTGCTAGTATATGCCAGTAAATATATATTTTTTCTATGACTTTAGAGTCCAGAGATTTAAACCTTTTTTAAAATCATGCTGGAAGAAAGTGAGCAAGTTGGAATTTCTCAGCCTCACCACCCCCCTACCCCCCACCTCCACTGTGATCTACTCTGAAGGGCATAGACTTCATACACTTTATTCTTATCCCAGACTTGGATACAATGGGGAGATTGTGAGTCGAGAAGAACAGTGTTTAATTCTGGGTTTGGACAAATGAACACTGTAAAAAGTGGTTTTCTCCTTTTTCTTCTTTCTAAACTGCTTGGTAGTGGCCAAGGGCATTCTTGCAGCACAAGGACAAGATGAGAAAACCCAACACCCCACTAGAGAGTTGCTGAATTGCCTCAGATGGAGAATTCATTTCAGGTGAATGATTCAGCCTGGCACTTGAGCATGTAGCTTTGCAGCAGCTTCAGACAGAAGTGTAATCTAATGCTTTGGTCCACACAGTTTCTTGCAGAATATGCATATAATAGTTTCCACCTTGTGCTTGTCCCCTGCATTGAGATGGTTTGTCCTTTTGAGCTGCTTTAGGGAATGGACACAGAGGGCCAAGGAAGTTCACAATGGAATGCAAATTTCTGCACTGCCTGAAAGAAGCACAATTGTCTTGGATGCCAGTGCTAGGTACTCCAGATGGAAAAAACTTGATGAGTTCTGGAAATTATAGAATGGTTTGAATTGGAAGGGACCTTAAAGATCATCCAGTTCCAACTCCTCCTGCCATGGCCAGGGACACCTTCTACCCGACCAGGTTGCTCAAAGCCCCATCCAACCTGGCCTTGAACACTTCCAGGTATGGGGCATCCACAATTTCTCTGAGCAACCTATTTCAGTACCTCACCACCCTCACAGTAAAGAATTTCCTCCTAATACCTAAACCTACTCTCTTTCAGTTTAAAGCCATTCCACCTTGTCCTATCACTACGTGCCCTTGTAAAAAGTCCCTCTCCATTTTTCTTGTAGGCTTTCTTCTGGTACTGGAAGGCACCAATTAAGTCATCCAAAAGTTTTCTCTTCTCCAGGCTCTACAATCCCAAATCTCTCAGCCTTTCCTCATAGGAGAGATGCTTCATCCCTCTAATCATCTTGGTGCTCCTCTTCCCACTGATGAACAGTGAACCTTGGATATCAAACCTAGATGGGTTCTACCTGCATTATGTTCCATTTGTTCTGAGACTGCAGGCGTTCCCATGCTCCTATGTCTGTGTCTACAAGGGCAAAAAAAGAACTTTCTTTTCTTAAGGCTCAACCTTGAAGCCAGGTACTCTCGCACTACCCTGTGCCTCTATGCTACCATTTGTGTTCACTTTCTTGTAATCTCTATCATTCAGCCTTTCTTTTTCTTGCTTATGAGTCTTTCTAATTCACTACATCTCTTGTGGAAAAAACTATGCTCCTTTTCTTTCTGATTCTGTATCTTCTTCACCTACTTGTACCGCAGACTATAAAGATATCTTATTTTCATATTAAAAACAACATTGTGGAAAAAAATGTTGCTCACCATGACAATGCTATAATCTCATATTGCTGATAGTCACTAAGAACAAGAAAAATCAGACTTCAAGCAATGTAGAACTTGTCTTTCTACATCAGTATCATTGAACCAAATTTAGTTAAACAGACTATATGACAGGTAAGAGCAGATAGTTTTATGTCCCTATTAATCCTGAATTGTTGCCAACATAATCAGGCAACACAAGCAATTTACTTTTATTGACCTTTTGTCTATCAGGCATCTTGACTGTTTATTACTAGTAATGCTTACCCATCATTTATCATCATGCAGAACTGTAACCTTTTGGAAAGCAGAAGTCAACATCACTTTGCCAGTTTTCACAATGTGGACAGAATCAATAACAGAACAACTGTCTACATCAAAGTTCCTGAAGAAGAGGCAAACTGGGCTGTTTAGCAGAGGGCACTATGCAATATGTGAACTTCCTGAGCTTCACCTGAGATTCTCATTAGTTCTCCCATGATTTTCCACAAAAGTGGAAATTTAACTTCTTCTGTACACTGAGAAGGAGTCTTTGACACATACTTTTAGACACTAAGACACCCTATGTAGCTCTTAGACAACAGATGGGGCTGCAATAACAGATTTGTTCACTTCCACCCATTCACTACCAGGTATCAAGATTTAAACACATTCATTTAAAAATATTCATAAAAATATTCAATTTGGGTAGTTCAAATAAATTATTTCTGAATCATGTTAGTTTTTATTTATAAGGACAATCAGTAATGCTCTCCTTGGGTATTCTGGGGCAATGCCTCAGCAGCAGTTACTCCCTTCTGAGGCTGTTTTGTATCAAGCTCCTTTCAGTTTTTAAGGCCCATTCTATCATACTCGTGCAACTCATAATCTGGAAATGAACTGCGCACCACCAGCTGCAGGTTTAGACTAAAGCATTAGGATATCTCACTGAATCATTCCATGGATACACTTCATGGACTTAGTAATGCAAACTAGAATAGTACTTGCAGGTGAACAGGCCTAACTTCATCCCTCTACTTACACCGAAGCCCAGAAATGTTGAAGTCAATGGCTATTGACTTCAGTGTATTTTGGAGCTTATTTATTGGAAATTCTGTGTTCAGGGGATATTCTCTCTGGGACCAGAGGAACCATGCATGGGCACAAACTAAAACAGAGGAGGTTCCCTCTGAACATCAGGAAACACTTTCTCACTGTGAGGCTGACTGAGCGCTGGAAGAGGTTGCTTAAAGAGGTGATGGAGTCTCCATCCTTGGACGTCTTCAAAAGCTGTCTGGACACAGTCCTGAGCAACCAGCTCCAGGTGGCCCTGCTTGAGAAGTGGGGTTGGACCAGAGGTCTCTTCCATATCTGTGACTTTGTGATTCAGATACCACATAGCAGGAGCCAAGGCATCAGAATCTGGCCTTCAGTTGTTTTTGTGTAGGGGAAAATCATCCCATCTCTTCATATGTCCTGTCAAAAGGTACTCGTAATGAAGCACATGGAAATACATGGAAACATGAAATAGGGTTGAAATAAGCAATTTTGTTAACAACATTTAGAATGTAACATTTTGAACTCTTAATACAATTTCCTCAGCTCTCTGGAAATACCTGGTTTGACAGAAATGATTATTCTTCAGAAATAATGGAATCTTTCATTTCAGGCACCATTTGAATTATACATCAGGGGATTTTACTGTTTAGGGTTTTTTAATCTGGTCAAAGAAAAGCAATTGCATTTTTCTTTCTAGGAACAATCTGGTGCTTTTATCTTCAAAGCTTTTATTTACATATCAATAACTTTGTTCAGTCTCTCTGTTCTTTGGCCAAGTGTGAGATTACAATGGAAGGCAGAAAAAGAGGTGGCAACTCCATCAAGTCTGATCAAAAGAGGCAGGAAAGGAGTAAACAGGACTATTAGGAGGAATATACAATGATGATAAAAGAGCAAAATTGCATATTTTTGTGTTTTATTTAATTTAATTTTGAATTTTTCTGTTAATTGTAAAATCTTATCAGAAGTCTGAAAATAATTTTTCCCCTTTAACCAAGCTCATACTTTTCCATTTGGCATATACACCATTGGGTTTATTTTCCCCTCCTGTATGTTGAATAGTAGTCAAATAAAAATATTTTTATTATGGTTTTGTGTAGGAAAAACTCTTCCTGTATGTTTTTCTGGTAAAACCTTTTGTTGCCCCATGATGGCATCATGGGTAGCAACAGCACTTCTACTGAACTCCTAATGAAGTAAAAATTAAGTATGTCATGATTTATGAGCAGCAAGTCTGGCACCACAATAGAAATTGGCTCTGCCTTGATATCATTTTAAAGATGTTGAACCAGGTTCATATATAAATTAGGATTAAAAACAAAAAAAAGAAAGAAATCACTAAAAAGTGGAAGACAGTGATTTAAAGAAGAGAGTGGAGGCACACCCATTGTTTTAAAGTGCATGTCATCAGACACCAGTGCACAGTGCTGCTACTTCCATGACAAAACAAAGTGCCCTTTTCCACACCTTGTGGCTAAACATCTTCAGACACTTAATGGATTTAGAAGCACACCTCTCTTGGTAATGAGATCAAAAAAGAATTTATAGCGTTGAGACATAAAGCTGTGGCTGAGGAAGGAAAAAGGGAAGAAGGATGACAAATCAAACTGAAAGACTTAGAAAAACAGAACAATGATGAATGGTAAGGTCATGCTTCTTTCGTACTCGTCTTACCCTTTGACTTTCCTCATATCCAATCCTTGCAGTTACTCACACATTAGTGGTGAGATAGTTTGCCTAATGCAAGAGTGGGCTGAGTAATAAGGATACTACGTAATACTTACTCCAGGTGGGATACTAGGCATGAAGAAGGACCAAAGGAAATTTTTTGTCTTAGAGAACAATAATGTCTTTTAATGTTCTGTGCACGTCTCACTGACTGATGGCTGGGACAATTGGGAACTATTGTCTGTTTCTCCAGACAAGCTTACAAAGGGTAGTAGTGGTATCTCTGGACACAGAAGCTGTCTGTAATGATCCTGAGCTCTTTTTCTCTCCCTTTATGCTTTTCATTCCTTACTCTTTGGAAGGACTATCTATCATCTATGTGACTCACTTGCTTTTCTGTGCCTCTCAAAGCTGTTTGCAAAAGACGGTAAGCACTTTAACACAAGGCATGCAATAGCAAGTCTGTTCTGTGAAGCAAAGTCTGAAAGAGAATATGAACTCAGTACAAGGACTTTTTCAGCTATCAGTAAAGTACAGGTGTCTCTGAGGCTGGGTGTAGCTGTGAAATGATAGGCACCACCACTGTACAATGTGTCAGGATGAAGAGAGAATACATTGCTCCTCTGAAAAGAGGAATCTGAGCTGAATGCAATTGCTCAAATGGTCATCAGCCAGTTCACCTGGGCTCAGTCACCATAGCAAACCCTAATTCCTAAATAGGAATTCAAGAGAAATGTTCTGTGGCACTATATAAATTCTGAGAACTGTTTGTATAGCTTATATTTTCATTTTCACTTTCAAAAATGACATTTGCTCTTATGTCTAGCACCTAATGATCCATAACTTTGTCACGAATGTGCAGCTAATTGAGCTGAGATACCAAGGTGACAAATACTTTAATCCTTTTACTTCAGATATTTCAATACTGGAAAACACAATGGATCACAGGCTTAAATGGTGTACATTGACCAAAATATATCAGCTTGGTTTATGTTGCTTTTTACCAAATGAGTATCCAATCCACTAATCTGAAGAATATCAAATTCCTTCTTCTCGCACCTTGGGCAGAGTAATCTCAGTCCCACAGACTGGTGACTCACACATATTGGAGCAGGTGAACCAAAGTGTTCCTGCTCATCCTCCACAGTGGCCAAAGTGGCTAAAAAGGAGCCAAGACAGCATCAGACCTGAAGCTATTTTAGGGCTGAGTTGCGCCTGATAGCTCTTTACTGAGGAGCTAATAAACATCCCTTGGAAGGAGTCCAGTGGGCATTTCCTCTGTTGGCCATATTCTGGCACAAAAGCACCAGGTCTTCATCTTCTGGACAAACAGTGACACTCTGTGCTTTATCCATGACTACTCTCTTTCAACGCTGGAAGGACCTCCCACATGGGCAGGATCATCTCAGCTGCAAAAAGGAATGGTATAATTATGGAGATGCTCCAGATGAGGAATAATGTCAGGCCCCAGCTCTGAAAGAGTCTTTTTGTCACATGAAGTTCCAGTACTCATGTGCTGAAGTCAATTCATGTGGGGCTGCATTTTCAGGGTCAATTATCACCTTCATTACCAATAAACTTAGATGGCTAAGCCTCTAAAACCCAGAGGTTTAGATGCTCTAAAATCAATCAAAAGAAATAGTTTTGTCTCAATATGGCCTTAAATGTGAGTGCAGTTGAGCCTGCTACACAGCAAAGGAAAGTTGAAAAGTAAATAAGTTTCTGGAATTTTCTTCTGAAAATTGTCACAAAACTGAGTAGCTGCTTATTAGGGAAGATGGAAGTTCTTGTCCATGACAGTGATATGTGAGGTAAAGCACAGGGCACTAACTCTTGTAAAAAATCTCAGACAAATGTGAGAAGTCAAGTGAATGCCTTTTCAAGGAAGAGGAGGCTATGCTAGTGAGGGCAGCATTATCTCTGCCACACTCATTTCCTCCATAATTGAAGTCCTTAAAGTATACATATTGGGACATATACTGGAACATCAGATTGAATTTTTGTCCTTTTACCGGTTTTCCCTTAATGTTCTTTTTTATGATCAATCTGCAGCAATGGCTTAGACTAGAATACCTTGCTGTGGCTTGTCCTCTGCACAGACCCTGTAAGCAGTGTTCCAGCAGTATTGTACTTTCATTTTGTTTGCTGTTCCTGTCCTCAGACTGAATATCTAAACAGGAAGAAAATTCAAACAACAAACTGAGAAGATCTGTCATGTTTAGCAAGACAGCCAGTACTGGGCTCTGATAACTATGTGAAAAGGTGTCTTACCACTGACAAGGTTTAACCAAATTTCTAATTTTATTATATTTAATCAGTAGGTACTCAGAACTAGCCTTTGTAGATTAATCATATTAGGAATTCCAGATACTGGTATGTCTAAAAGCAGTTATATGTCTTGTGACTGTATTAAAGATAGGTGTCCCAGCTACTGGGAACTGTGGCATATTAGCTGACTCCAGTCTTTCTATAGTCAAATGATATTTGGATATACTTTTCTAGCATATTCTAATGATGTAGGACTGCTATCTAGCCCAGAAAAAATAAGGAAAATCAATGAATTTGAATCAAAATAACTCATTAAATTGGATGACAGTGCATTTCTATGACAATTAATCAATTCCCATATAGCATTTTGTATTTTCACTTCAGTAGTGTTTCTTATAAAGGTGGATGTGCATAGCAGCAAACTGATTGTGATGGCTAGAAAAGGATGTCAATCACACTAGCCTTAACCTGCCAAATTTAATTTACAATTTATAGAGTTCCTCCATTTACAGCCTGTGTATCTGTAATACAATGGTCTTTGGTCTTGAGATTAATTCTTTATCCTTCTTTGACCCACTTCTGACCTCACAGCAGTTATTCATTATATTTTACACTATTTATCTTTGGATTAACTGGATTTACAGGAAAGGAAAATGGAAAATATAAGAAAAGAATATTTTGTGAAGATGCCTTGACTCACATTGAGGTCAATTTGTGTAATTTTACTGAAGCTGTTCAGTTTACACACATTTACTTTTCTTTTAATACATAGAGCTTTCATTTGGGAATAATAAAACCTGACCTCAATATATTTGGCCTAACCAGTATAATGGAACATAACCTCATGTTTTGGTATATGTGTTAACAAGATATCAACAACTCAGGCTCATGATATAATGTTACGTACCATGCACTGCTTTCCATCTTAATCACAGCATCTCTGAGTGTTATTGAATCTTTGCATTTTAGAGAAGCTTTCACACTGTTTTCAAGAGCACAGTGTATGTGATTTCAACAAGTACTGGTTGAAAATCATATCTAATGTTTGAACTGCCATATTTTCATGTTTTCACTGAACCATTTCCTTATATATGTTGTCTCTGAGCACGACCTAGTCAACTATCTGAAGGCCTTCATATTATTACTCTTTCAATCTATTTATATTCAAAATTGTGTTGCAAAGCACCAGATAAATATGAATTATCCAGTTTGGAATACATCCTGCTGACAATAAGGAAAATCAATTGTTTGCAGGTTGATAGCATTGAGAACAGCAAACTCATAACTTGTCTGTGCCTAATGTTTTCAGTTGCCTTCAGGATAGTCAGTCATATCAACTGTTTGGTTTATATCTCACAGGGACATTTTCTCCAGTTTGTCCTGATTGAGCTTAGTACCAGCCTAAATACCTGTGAGATCCTTTCTCTGTAATGGATTCTACAAAAACAAAGGTATCATGTAGCTGTCATTTGGGGGGAAGCTGAGTCTCCAGATGGAAATTTTAAAACCTTGGTTCACCTCTGTAATTAGTATTCTGAGAAAGAAATGCAGGATTCATCCCAGACCACTTTAGAAAGCTGTGACTGAATCTAAGCCAAACACCTGTGGTCTTGTAGTAGCAGCAAGAGAGGTGAGGCTCTGAAGGGTCATGAACTCAGTCCCAAAACAGGTATCTCAAAGAGGAGCCCTCTCCTCTGACTGTACTATCCCCGAGGATAGTACCATCTGCCTAACCTCAGAAAGCTGGCATTAGGTAGGTTGACTTCATGATTAAGATGTCTCTTATATGGCTTGATAAAAGATGGGTAAATCTGATAAACAGAGCTACCCTGTAGCAACTGGAACAATAAATCATGAGTCCCAGTCCTACATGCAGAATATGAGTCTGTGCTCCCTGTCATTGCATAAAAAAGTTTTCTTTTTCTAATGGATTTACTTCCTGAAGAAAATAATGGTACACTGGAAAGACTGTTTTGCATTTCTTATGTATGAAAATTAAGTTACATGGGACATGTCAGGATTGACCATATAAGTTTTATGCCTCTTAATATGCTCATCTCAATAAAATGGCAGTCAAAGTTGGCTCATGTAAGGTATGGAGTAATTAGTCATTTATATAACTCACTATCCTACAAATCAAATCAGCTTCTATATAAATGTCTAGACAGCATATTAGTGCTTTGCCCAGCCAGCCCAAAAATATATAAGTGAGAAAGATAAAAGAATCCCTGCTTCCTAAACTTCTTGCTATCATTTACCACACTCCCCACTGTCATTAGTATTTTGGCAAATAAAATCCAAGTGTGCAGGTCCCAAATATTCCAATCTGTCTGTTAAACAGAGCTCATATGAGGTTAGATTTTGGTAAGTCCCACTGAAGTCAGTATTTGTTGTTCAGAGCATAGACCTCTGAGAGATTTCAGATGTCACTCAGGACTGTAAAAATCAAGGTCTGCAGCATTGTTATTTCAAATACATTATCGACTAGTACATAGTATACTTAACAGAAGACTGTTCAATGGGTAAGGTAACATGTTCTTAGACTGAATATTGCATTTCATGATGTAAGTGGACTGAGTCATGCAGTTTGAGCCAAAAGCTTTGTTCCAAACAATCAAATTCTTTTTCTAAGCAGCCCTCCACTCCTATTAAGGGTAGCATGCACAGCCTTGTCACTCACTGGGGTACATCTTATGAAGTTTATCATCTGGACAGGAAAGCACTAACTGAAGAGTATGTGCAAGTGAGTGTCCAGATCCAGTCTCGAGGGATTCTCTGTGTGGCACAGCACTGACATCCTCACTCAGGGCCAGGACTAGATACCTACAGTAACTGAGCTCTTTACTTCTTCCTCATAATACCATGTATTAGCACAAAAACATTGCCTTGACTAGGTTAGCATTGACCAGATCTTTACCTTAAATCACTGGCACCACTGTGGTACTGTGGCATTAAACAAAGTAAAAATTTCCTCAGTTGGATCTAATTCTTGTTAACCAAGGCAACGTAACAATGGATTTTTGGTTTTTCTTTTTTCCAATGTCCAGATCAAAACCAAACATCAGGCAGATCAATATGACATACAGACAATTCAAATCTTCTCACTCAGGTAGAGTTCTAGGTTCCATTCATTTCTAGCTGAAGGAAACATACTTCACCTGAAAACAGAGCATGTTCTTTCTTGCGCTTCCCATGAAAGCTTGTAGAAAGCAAGCTGAAGTCACAAAAGTTGTAGAGAAAAAAGTACTGATTTTACCCAAGAGTTTATAATTAATGGTGAAGGAGACTAACATTTTGTACTACACTCTCCCTCAAGCACAATTTATGGCACTTCTGATTGTTCATATAGTAAGCAGCATTTTTCCTAATTTATTCTATTAAAGAACACATTGGCAGGATTAATAAAAAGTTTCAATGGACAGTGGCAAAACAAAACTCAAGAGTACAAAACTCAAGAAAAAGCCAGTAATCTGGGAAATAGTAAATATTGTCAAAATGTGATTGCAGCTCAGGAAAGGTTTAGCTGCATGTCTGGAATTTTTCTTTACAAATTCTATACATGTCTGTCATTTGCACAACAGGGATCTATTTTCATGTGTCCCAAGTTGAATAATTAAAATTAACATTAAATAATTTTAAAAATGCTTTTAAGGCTCAGAGAAAACAGTTGTAGCTCTCTCAACCTCTGTATGTAATGCCTATACCTGGCTTTTAGGGGTTCAGAGGTCAGAAATAAACTATGAGAATACCTTCATTCTTCTGGTGATTTGAAACCTGAATCTGGATCCAAATTCTGTTGCTCAGTCCTATCTCTGTTCTTTCTCTGCAGATAATTGGAGGGAAAAAACTTGGCTATTTATTGCACTGCTGCTATCCACACATCCTATTCCTATTTTGGAAGACTTCCTAAATTCATTACACAGGAAAAACTCCTACTTAAGTTGTTTGTTTGCCTGTGCAGAGACCAAAACATAGACCAGAGAACAGAACTGTCCATTGCTGTAAAAATGCCAGTTATTGGCTTACTGAAACTCTGTGCTTTTCCTCACTCCTTGGGCAGAGTCCAGACAGATCTGAAAATTCAGGGAGAAATTATAAGTTAAAGCCTTCTTGCATATTTAGTGATCACGTTAGAATAACCAGTACTGCCAAGGGCCATCCGTTTTCTAGAATGAATGGACTTTCAAGGGAAAAAAAATGTTTATAGTGAAAAAGAAAATGAATTAATCAGACCTTTAGGCTTCAGCTGTTAGCACCAGAATACAATGTCAATTGGAACAAGAGTTGCCTTTGAAAAACCTCACCTGCTCTGATCAGCCCTGTTTGCAGTGCCTTATGCACGGATCTTTACAGGAACAGAGCAATGCTCACTAGCACAGTCCATTAGCTGAGAAAGCTGCTGCGTTGATTTCAGAATACAATGTTGCTGCAGAGGAAGAGTAATACTTCGGTGTCTTTGCTGTTCACTACACGAGGTTTGGTATTGATTTACTTCCCAAGAAATACTCACTTCAAAGGGTAAAATAAGCTCATTTACCTGATAAATCTAACAAGCTCCAACTGTGTTTAGGAAAAAACCAGTTCTCAAATATTGCAGAAAATCAGCTAGGCTGCAGTACCACTGTGCTTCTTGAGCTTCTAATTTGATTTTAAGCTGCTAAAACTAGGGAAGTATGAGACTCAAGAAATAGTTCTGCTAATGCTTTATGAGACACAGGGAGTCAGGCTTGCAGCAGACTTCAACTGCTCTAGGTTATTTGAAACAAGAAAAGATAACCTTAATCTTGTGCTGGGTTTATAATAGGGAGATAAATATTTTGCCTTTTAAATAGTGAAATTTCTGAAAGGGAGTGGTAAACTGCAACTGCACAAATTTGGGAGTGAGCATGTCAGTGAATATGCATCCACCTGACTAAGACTTGCTTCTCTATATGTGGGAAATCATGCTTAGAATAGATACACATCAAAATAGTTGTGTGAACACCATATCCTTGTTCAGTGCAGATGACAGCCACTTTGTTCCCTTTCTCCAAGCACTGTGGACTATGCAAGAAACTCAGGTCCTGTATGAATTATATTTATATTACATTTATTACAAGACTTAGAATTTCCATTTCATATTTTTAATGAAAAACAGGTTTGTAACTTTTGTCAAACTATTCCTGATAAATTCACAGTCTTTGGAAAGGGAATCTCTTGGACTGTCATAAGGAACTGTTACTTTGTGTTGCCATTCACTCAAGCGGAGAATTAAGTATGATGAGTAAGACTGCTGTTTGTGTACCACTGCTTCTGTCCCTGTGAAAGCTGAGATGTGGAGTGCGTAAGACAGAGGACTGCTAGACAAGGCAGGATTTGGTCCAAGGAAACGGGAGTCTTCCCTTAGTTCTTGCTGTTTCCTATGCTTTAGTGAGCAATTTACACAAATGAAACTTGGAATAGTCTTCAGTTGTAGGTTTCTCTGTACATCATCTGTGTCTTGCCTGAGAGCTGCATGGTTCTAATTTGGAGAAGTATGGGCAATGCCAGGCACAGTTTAACTTAAAAGAAGTATTCTGAGACTATATTAACAATATAATACAATATACAATAATAATGTATTATTTAATTATATATTTTATATATATATATATATGTAAAATTATTACCTGTAATGAAAAGTCAGTCCCAGGGCATGTCAAAATAAGTTTAAAACTAGTAGGTAGTCTTGATTTTAACCTCTATTTGACTTAGTTCTGTATCTGTAAAATGGTGCTGATATCCATTGCCTCACCTCACAGGTCAAGAAAATATATAAATAAAATTTACAAATCACCTGATGGTTCCGTGTGTACAACAAAACAACTCAGGAGTGTATCTACTATGTTTGTGAGAAGTGTACACAGTATGTTGAGCAAGGAGATAGCAGAACATCAAGTGCTGTTTAATGCATTCATTCAGTGAGATAGGAGGCATTTGGGAAAGATCAAATGTGCTCAAGCCATTAAAAACCATTCTAATGCCTTGAGGAGGAAGGGTAAATAAGGACAACTGCTGAATACAAACCACTAGTTCTAGTATTCCCTGAGTTCTCACTGCTTGATATCTTTACATTATGAAATACTTTCAATGAAGCAAGAAGTGAGTGTGCAGGCATGCCTACTTTCCACATTTCATGTTGCCTATTCAGCCTCATGTTCCTTGCTGACATTTCATGCTGAGATCTCTCCACCTCTCAAACTTTAGGATACTTACATTGCAGCTTGGATGGAGCTTGGCAGTAATTACATCCAGACAGTACTTCTGCTCAGTCACTGTACCATGTTCTCTCTGCCTGCACCCAATTAACCTTTCCTCATGAGTCCAGAAAGGAGAGTGGAAGCTGTATTATAATTTTTGTGGCATTAAAAAATCCCATTACATTTTTTGTAACTTTGTTAGTTCCCATGTCCTAAGTTCCAATTTTTTTCTAATTACTTATTATTATATTTTTATTACTTATGATTATCTGAGAATTGGGAAAATGTATTCATTGTAGGTTTACTGAAAATATGGAACATATTGAACAACATATTCAGAAATACATTTGTGAGTGATTCAGTTAGGCCTCTCAACTGGGCGTGTAATGGCAAGTTTTCAAAAATATTTTGGAATTAATCAAAAAGGGCTTTTCTGCAATCCATCTATGAAATTCCCTCTGGATTTTTGTCAGAAAAATGGAATATTTTTCTTTCCTTCTTCTGTGACCAGTACTGCAGTGTTGGTCAGGTTGTCCAAAATTGGTATGATTGTCTACATTACTCCTGGCAAGATTTCAGTCCCAGGGAAGCTAACACTCATATGGGAATCTTACCAAGTATCATTTTCTTGCCTTTATCCTCCCTTATTCTATGAGCAATCTGAATAATGGCACATTAATTCTTTACTATTTATGTAACTCCCTGCATCTCAGTAGTTCAACAACCTTTGAAAATGAAATTGAACTATTGACTTTTCCAACTCGCTTCGAAAGCCTTCCTTTTCTGTGTGATGTGTGGGTGAACTAAGACAATGCATATAATTCTATACAGAGCATTTGTAGTGACCAATCAGTACTTTTATTGTTTTTCCAAAACCCTGGAAATCCACTAGTTGTTCTTCGTGCTTCCTATAGATATTGTATCAGTTAACCACTCGGAGATACATAGATATTTTAAGAATTCTCTTATAACAGGATTTGCCAGCCTTGGGTAGTCAATGCACTGTGTTATTCCATTTTTATTTTTCTACAGATGCGCTAGGAGACCCATTTTATAAATGAGGAAAAAATAAATAAAATATTGATCCAGGCAATTACTTCCTGTCCCCTTGTATCTTCTTTCAGCTAGCAGTCACAAAATGAGTTCTTCATCTCATTTGCTTATGGTGATGGTAGGCATAAATTACTGGAATTGACCACTCTAAAATGAGTTTTGCAGGAGTCACTGTTCTGTGTAATTGCAGTGTCCCATGTAATGACATATTTAATAGCACTGCTTGACTGAGACTTAGAGTAATAGTTCTAATCTTCACCAAATGTCTATGTAGTAGCATAGTAGCATTCCAGCATTCAGAAGCATTTCTTCTTCTTTGTTTTTTTTTTTACAAATATTGTCTTTATCCTAAACCACAGCATTTTAAATGTATTATCCAATACAACATTTTTACCTTTCTGTCCTTTCCACTGCATAGTTATTCCTTCCTAAAGGGCCTGAGGTTTAGGCAGCCTGTTATCATTTTCAAGGTTAGCGCAAAATCATTTTCAGTTTGATAAGGATTGTTATATGGAAATTCGAACAATGTCTTTTCATGGAGTCTTCATTGTTGTTCTTTCTCACTGTTGAAAGCGAAAAGAAATGTAACTTAAATGCTCTTCTCTCTGAGTAGAAACTATACTTTATTACATGATCTTTCATCAAATCAAGATTAAATTTCATTTTTTTCTACTCTAACAAAAGTGATGACACTTTGGATGTGTGCAAAATACAACTATGAGTTTATATAGAAAACTCGCACTATCATCAATGTACATCTATAGGCTGTGTTGCTGAGAAAAGTTTCCCATAATTGCTATGAAAAGGAAGGAATGTAATTCCTTTAGGTTTTGAGCATTATAACTCAAGAGAAGTTTTATTTAACCAGAAATGGGGCTTAGACAATAAGATTTCCATATGGATTCCTTGGAAAGTGATGTGTGGTGGGCTATGGACAACATCCTCTCTGTGACTATAAAGCAGCTGTTTCACAAAAGAATATGTCAACAGAGGTAGTAGATGTATCACCAACTGTCCTGCAATTTGTAAAGAGATTTATCATCTTTGTGAGTAGGATTTTTTCTAAGGTTTTCTTTTCTGTCAGCATTTAAATGCTTCTGGTGTGCCTGTGACCTTCATTAATTGTTTTTTGGGGTCATTGCTTAGTACAGCCTTTTCAGTGGGGAGATCTGACCCAGTGGCATAGATTATTCAGCCACAAAATTCAACTGCCTTTGGAGACTAAGCAAACTGACACTGAGTAAAATGCCCTGGGCCACAGAGAGGGGTCACACAGTAAAGTCTGTGTCTAAGGCCTGCTTGTTTGATCTCTGTTTTTGCCTCTGTCATTTCCTGAATATAGACATGACAGAAGTCCAGGCACAGTTTTTCCAGTCGTCCTGTAGCCTGCTGCCCTGGTGACAGCTGCCCTAGTATAGGCATTCAGGAACTGGTTTTTGTATCACTTTGGGAGTGTAGTCACCAAGTCAGTGACATTAGTGGTTTAAGAAAGAAAGTAGAGAATCAGGTCTGCAGTTACTGAAATTAAACTTTTCTTATCAGGCCACAAATGAGACTCTGGAAGCCTTGACTCAGAGTGCTTCAAACTCAAATTGTATTTTACTTTCACGTTGCCAAGACATTTGACCCATATGAGAGCCTCTTCCCAGTGCTAAATGAAAAAATGCATTCTTGTAAATACCATTGAAATTGTTCTCAGCTTCTCATGCTCTCAGCCATTAGCCCCTTCCAGAAAATGGTTTTCAGTTTCCTTTTCATCCCTCCTATAGATATAACAGAGTTTCAGCCTCTGAAGATGTTATGAGCTGTCTTTATAAATCTCTTTAAAATAACTTGGCAAGCAATAATACAAAATTTCATATAGTTGAAGAAAAATATGCTAGACCATTCTGTATTAAAAAAATATGGGACTAAATGTGAAATATGTAGTCTAAGTTGCACCTAAGATTGCTTTCTTTACATACAGTATACACAGGGTGAAGTGTCTAAAAATACCCTAATACTTACTTCTTACCAACAATAAATATATCAATATTTACAGCCTCTAAAATGGAAGGTGCTAGCAAGTCAAGCCATTAATGTTACATGCAAAAGAAGTCTTCTGTACTGATCCAAAGAGTTCCCTTAATGCTCACAACACACCTGTGAAAGATTTCTTTTTCTAAGAGCTTTTTGCCCATAGACTGGCAAAGTGTTCCTTATACTGTACTCCTCAAGGGGAATTGAGAGCTGTTCCTCTGAAAACAGCTTAACCTGGTAAGAGTTTAGAAAGATGTGTACACCATCCAAATCAGAATTCAAAGATACTCCATGCTGGGATTTCATTAAATGTCCTTTAGGCAAGGTGGAAATGGAATATGAGTAATGAGACAAGATAAGCATATTCCCCTTGCTATAACTGGCATTGTGATGTGTGTGTCTATTTATATGTACATACATACACAAACACCCAAAAGTCCATTTCTGCAACTCAGAATAATTTAACCAGAACTTTTATGTCTTCCTGAGGAGGCTTACAGTTCTTCACCAGATGAATACCTTACAGGTGCTCAATTTGTAACTTACATTTTCCATTTTGCATGCATCTATCTGATAAGTTCTCTCACAGAAGGGGCAGATGCAAGTGCAGAAGTTGATACCCACATTCTCTATGGATTAGTCAGAAGATGTGGAAGGAAGGATGAACATTTTCTAGGGAAAAAATCTTACTTTCCCATTACTTAATTAATTTTCATTAAAAACTGTTAGGAAAATGAATTAAAACCTTTTAGATTTAACTGGAAATGTGATGGACCCTCCTTATTAGCACATGAATTACAGGCTCAACATCATTCTCTGTCTCCATGATAACTGCCAATCTGTTTAACTTGATTTGCAATAATTTAACCAAAATTAAGCAGCTTTGAGAAGAGAGACTGAGGGAGGCTCCTTATTGCCTATACTACACATACAGTCTGATGGCTAGGGTCCTGTCTTTGGAGAAGAGAGAAATAAATTCCAATTGCTGAGCTGAATCAGTCTGACAAGATCGGAACAGGCAGCTCCCATCTGTCTGGGAAGTGACCTGCTCATTGTTGGAGAGCTTGAGTTTCAGTGTATGGTGGTATTGTACATGGTTTACATAGGTGCATCTTCCTTGGTGTTTGAAAGGCAGTTGACTCTTGTATGAAAGTAGTCCATAATTTCTATATTTTTCTTACTTTTATCATAAGTGCCCCAAAATTATTACAATTCTCAAATCTTCTTCTCAGTTTACCAAAGAAAACACATAGAAAAAATTATTACCTGCATCAACTCAAATGAAGATTTTCAGTTGTGTTTATTTTTGTTCAGCTGTGTGGTTTTGACTCACACAGGCCTAGTTTCCATGGATAACTAAGGATACTTGATGCCAAGAGCTCCTAAATATGAGATACCATTTTAGTCGTGAAGAAGTTGTGTAAATTACTGCTTTTCCTCCTTTCACACCCTGACACTTTTTTCAGGCAGTGAAACTTTCCAGCAGTGGCCATAGTGCTATACCCTAACAAACCAATTAGTAGCTTTTACTTTTCAGCTACAACAGCTGAAGACATGCCACATGGTACCTTCACAAGTGCTTGTTCAACCTACCAGCTAGCAAGGTGCTAACAGGAACTAACACTGCCAAAGTGAGAGTTCATCCAATGGAGAACCTCAAGGGAGACATACAGTGGTGCAAACTCGAATGTTCTTTTTTTCTCTAATACTTTGGTTGTGTTATGAATCATACTCTTAAATACAGGGGAGGGTTTAGGTAGAATCAGTGGAGAATGAGACATGGATGGTGGCACAGCAACAAACTGTTACTTTAGATGAGTGCTTACAGTTGTAGTGGGATTTGGGCTGGTTTGAAGCAAATCCCTGCATCAGCTCCATTTAGTGTGTTCTAGTTTAGTTAGGAACACAGTTTTGGATTTTAAGTTTCTTTTGGAGGATGCTAAATTGGAAAATTCCATCCAAGTGCTCATGAATGCATGCCAGCTCTGAGGGGAGAGTC
Source organism: Myrmophylax atrothorax (assembly GCA_026770055.1). Taxonomy (NCBI): domain Eukaryota; kingdom Metazoa; phylum Chordata; class Aves; order Passeriformes; family Thamnophilidae; genus Myrmophylax; species Myrmophylax atrothorax. Next base: position 120,403,230 of record JAOXXN010000395.1, read on the forward strand.
CAAAACTGGCCATGAACAGCAGTGAACACCCAGCAGGTGGAGACTTTCGGTCTCAGGAACCAGAGAAACTGCTTCAAAGTTCCCTGAACTACATCTGACAAAGATGTAGGAACCTCAGCACCAAGTTGTTTGATCTACTGTTCTACTCCTGTCATGCCAAATTATTTGCTAATGAGATATGAACACTGTTAATTCATAGTTGAGGTATTAACTAGCTATAAATCTGCATTTTAAGCAAACTCTTAGGTCACTAAGTACTAACTGAATAAAAAATTTTGTTTAAAGGCAGATGAGCTTGCTTCTGTTCAAAAGCTTGACTGAGTTCCAGAAGAAAGATGATGTTCTATGCAAGTTTTTCAGGGCTGCAGCCTGAAAAGTATTTATCCCCTCTACTTGCTGTTTGCTATCATCATAGCTAGGAAGTACCTCATCATGCTCTTAGAAATGTCATTCTTGTGAAAACAGAAAAAATTTAGTTAAACAGTCCTGTCTTTAAAATATACACGGTTTACATAGAAAAGCCATTATCTATAGATTTTTTTTCCATATATTATAATAACCTTTTTTATCAAAGTCTTGCTATTTGTGCAATCCTAATTGTTTGGGGGATTTTTTTCTGCCTTGTATATTATTTTTAGAGGTTTTATTCCAACTGTTACCTGCATTTTTATGCTGAATTTTAGTGTGTTTTGAGCCAAAACTGTCCTTTTTTAGACTTAAGGTTTCCTTTAGGTTAGGTCTGTTCCCCAGTGCTCAGCATTCAGAGTAACGAAGTTCTTAGTACAATTTAGTACACCAGCCAATAATTTAAGGGAAAGTTCGAGGATTAATATTTTTACCATTGCATTGTGATATTCTGCTAAACACCATATTCTCTGTACAGGATAAAAGTTAAATTCTCAGTAGTCAGAATGATGGAATTATATGATTTTTTTTTCCTAATGAATTGCTATTTTTACCAGTGGATAGAAAAAGTTGGATGTGTCAGTTTACTTTTTGTGGGGTTTTGTGTTGAAAACTCTGAATAAACATCTCAGCCCTTTACAAAAATGCTCTTTTTCAGATAGTCTCTACCTGCTGTTCAAAAAGATACACAGAAAACTGAAAATCTATCAAAAACTCATTGAATCAAGAAATTATTCTAATAATGAAAATCACTTTCCAGAAGTGTATACTCTTGATATCTCTATAGCATGAAACTTGCAAAACAGGTCTTCTTGCACTGGCAGGAGTATTGTTTGGCCTTGTCCCTCTCGATGTCTGATTCATCAGTCCAGAAGGCAACCAAAAATTTCACCAGTAAAACATGGATAAAGTTGAAAGTAGAGGGGACCATGTATTTATTAGGAGAGTCAGACTGAGTGGGAGTGCTACACTGACATGATGAGTGGCACCTGGCTGCGTAGTGTCCCCTGTGCTATCAGAAGACAACCAATTATTCCCTGAGCTGCTCCAGTATCTGTCCTGAGCTGCCTCCCTCCAGCATGTAGAAAATGAAGGAGTCGGTGAAATCTGCCTTTGCATCAGGCTTCACAGTTTTGCCATGAGCCCAGTAAATCAAAGGAGAACAGATGTGTAAGCTCATTAATATCTGTTAGCCATAGCAGATGTCACGCACTTCATAGGGTGCAATATATTCCCTTGCAGTCTACCATATGCAACAGAAAATATGCAGTGATCATCTCTATTTTAAGGAGACAAGTGTCATGCTTTATTTCTCAATACTATGTGTCAGTGGTCTAAGGTATGAATTTAGCTAGTGTTTTTAAAGCTGGTTTTATATTGATGGAGTAGCAACTACATTCACTTGAACAGTAAGAATTCACAGCTACATAATAGACAAATTCAAATCAAAGACAGGAAAAGACAAAACACCTATTATAGTTGATAATCTTCAGTTCTATTATCAGTAGTCATCTAATCACTCCCAATACAACTGTCTTCCTAAATCAAAGTTAAATGCATACTGAGGCAATTATTGTGAAGAATCACCAAAGATTTTTATTAAACAAGAACCACATTTCTCACTTAATACCTGAAAATACTTAAATGTAGTTTCAAAATAGCCTTGATTATCCAGTTCAGGGCCTATTCTTGGCCAAACTTAAAGCAGGCAGCTCCAGTTATGCCAGAGACTGACCTAGTTAAAAATTCAGATTATTAAAATGCCAAAGTACATAAGCTTTGAAAATAGACAACTGAATAGCATTGTCTAAATAGGTGGGTATAATAAATGCTTATTTTTTTAGTGTTTGCCTGTCATTCGCTTCTTTTTACATTCTTTAGCCTACCTAGCATGAAGTTACAAAAATGATAAATAAGGTGAAATGGAGCAGGAAATGCAGTTTTTAACACAATTTCTTCTAATTGAAGTAGGTTTTCCCCAAGGGAGAATAGAGTCATTTAATCAGATTTTTCCTGACATTACATTTTACAAGACTGGGGTTTCATGGAGATTCATGTAATGAATAACAAATGTGCTGTTTTGTACTTAAGTTTCTATGAAATGTGAAAAATCTTACACTAGATCTTATATAATTCAGCCATTTTCAGTTACGTTAATATCTTACCTAAAAAGAATTCAAGGGATAGTGTTTTGTGCAGGCTTTCTGTAATGAAGGAATCTTTTCCTTCTTGTCCCTGTCTTGTGAGAGAGTGTTACTTATGAGACCAGGAATGAGGGTTTAAAAGAATTTTGATAGTTCTGTAGATATCAAGAAGTAAAAAATGCCAGTGAGTTCAAGTGAGGTTTTTTAAAAAGACTGGTCCTAATGTGTTTTTATGCTACTGGTTCATCCACCAATGTATTTTTCTGGAAGCTAATTGCAGCATGGCCTTGTTAAAGACCCAGTTGCACTGTAGGCTCTTGTGCAATGGGTCGTGCTCACCGTGCTGCAGGGCTGTGGAGCAAGGCGGGCAGGAGCTGGAGATGATGGTGGGGTGAGCTGCTTCTGCACCCATGACTGAGGGCCAGCCAGCCCCACCTGTCTACACAACAGTTTGGCCATGTGCACTTTACCCTCAACCTCCTTCTAACTTTCTGATTATGTTCCTAACATTCAGTGATAATCAGTATTTGTGAATTAGCATTCCTTGAATTAGGATTCAGAAAAAAACCCCATACCAACTCTCATCCATTTTCTGCCAAAAATGTTGCTAGTTCCAGTTCTCCATAAGAAAGCGTAGTTTTAGTAGAGTACAACTAAGTTGCTCAAGCTGTATTCCTGCTCACTCACTATGTCATCATCTCTCTGCTATTTCAGCATAGGCTCTGGGTTAGATAAAAGGCTCTGCCTGAGCTCAGAGCGCCACAGCCCAACTCTTCCACTGAAATGGTCTGCTAAATCCAACTACTAAATGTGTGCCTTGCTCATTTGGTAGATTTAATCACCTCGACTGGCCTCATCTGCTTGCAGTGTCTCTTGGCAGTAGCTGTGTACCCCTCTTGCTACTGAGCCTTGTCCCTCATCCTTCCCCTAGTAGAGCTGTTTCTGCTCCTTGATCCTTGCTCTGGCTCCTCCAGGGGATCGAACAACCAAGCCTTGCCTCCTTTTGCCTTTCTGGCCTCTGGACCAGTGCATCCCTCAGCGTCTTCGGCTGCCACCTCTGTCTTGCTTTGCATTTGGCTCCTGTCTCTTGTCCCTATGGTGCATAGGCTGGAAGAGACTCACTGACAAGCTGGGTAGCTCAAAGAGCAAACCTCTCATGTGCTCTCCACTCACAGGGCCTGATGCTGCTGAAGATGGATTCAGACCAGTTGTGTACTGCTGTTTTACAAAGGATTTCTTTGTCTAATCTCGGGCATGTTCCTCTGATGCTCACAGCAGCATTTTGGCTTTCTGGCAGAGTCAGTGGTCAAAACAGATTGAGTTAGCCCTCTCTGTAACAAGCAGGATAGGATATAGGCATATACATTGCAACTGAACAGGGGCAGCTATTGCTTTCTAAAATGCTCACAAATAGCTGGCAATAGTATGCTGAGAAGCGATCACTTCATTAATTTACTGTAATATTCCTATAAGATAGTTTTCAAATCATGCTCACTGTTGTAGAAAGGCAAAGGAACTGAAATGAACTCCAGATAGGAGCTTGATCTTTTTCCCTTGAAACACAAAATGGAGAGCAGCTGACAGAAACATAGACCACAACATGTGTTGTGGTGCTATTTTGCCAAGTCTAACACTCAGCATTAAAGATGAGACCACAAGGTTGCCCTTCACCCAGTTTGATAGGCTTCGATAGTTACTGATCTCAAAGCACAGTTGCTTTTTGTTGCAAGGCTTTCTCCATTACAAGCCAAACTGGACAGTGAAGGGAAATGCATCCCACAGACCTGAGGGGTTTTAGCTGTTTGAGGGCACTGTGAGCAGTGTCAGCACCTACTGCCTGTTGGAGCTCAGCCTGCCTCCCAATCTGCTCCTCCCAGTCCACATGTTTTTATAGACTGGATGCAGTTCAAAATCAGAGGATTAAGTTGCTTTCCACACATGACAGGTCAACCAGAGGGCATCAGCTTATATGAATCTTGATTTGTTTGATTTCCATATGTCTTAGGACTAAAGTCTTACTTTGGATATTGACTTAGTGAAAAAGTAAGGGAAATCCATGGCTGCAAAAATAATCCCGGAAGAGATACGTCACTGAGCGGGGTAAGCAATTTATTTGAAAGAGTACAGAAATCATACAATTTGCCACTTGTACAAATCTTTTCCCATCTTTATTGTGGTACCAGGATATCTTACAGGGCTATTTCTGAGAGCCATGAGGAGGGAGCTCCCTGAGTCCTGTCATTCTATCCCAAAAAATGATGGCAGCAGCAGCAGTGACTGAGAAGCTGCTGCAATGTGGCTTTCAGCAGCTGGACTGTTCTCACTCTGCCTGCAAGCACCCAGGTGGGGGGAAGGTATCCTGCCTTGCCAAATGCATGTTCTCTGCCTTTGGCCATCACATTTAGTTCTTCTTGTGTAACATGGCAGCAGCCAGTGCTCAGAGTCTCAGGAAACCCAGGCTGATTCATCTGAACAACTGCTGCAGTATGTTTCTTTCTGCCTTACAGATCTCTCACTTTTAACCTGTTCCAATTACTGATTACTGGGAACTCTGTAGGTCTCGTGGGCAAAGCTTCATCCCAATTATACTAATGGTAAGGGGAAAGAAATAGAGATAGGGAGATGAACTGTGTTTTTAAACAACATGGATTATGTTACAATAGACAAAGAAACAGTAACTAGATCTAATGAAGAGGGAAGGATATTCATTACAGATGAATCAGAAAAGAAAAGGCAGTGATGGAAGGGAAATAAGATTTGGGAGTGCCTGAGCTTGCTTGTCTTGATTGTCACCTACACTGGTTTTGTTGGCTTCTGAGAAATCAGACAGGCAGCTGGTGATGTATGTGAAAACTGTGTTTTTATTTCTCTGTTTTATGAAGGAAATCAGTGGGCACAGACATAAAATTGATATACAGTGCAAATATGTAATTTAAAGTGTTTATATAAATTATTGCAGGATATCAGTTTGAACAAAGACATTATCTTAGCAGTAGTCAGAGAATTAGTCATACCACAAAATCACTGAGTTACAGAAAGAAGAAATCACACCCAACTGTTGTGAATCAGTGCTTTTCATATGGGATGATTCTGTTCTGTCCATTTCTCTCTCTTCTAAGTTTTTGCAGATTTCACACAGCAGCAGTCATGTCATGAGCAGAAGGTGAATGCCTTTCCCCTGGTGACTATAGGTAAATTTCTAGGGTGTTAGTTTTGATTACCAAGGGATTATGCTGGGTTTCTAATAGGTGTGAAGCCACAAAGTTCCACTGACCTGCATGGATCTTGGCTGGACTTACATCCTTTAGGGAGTCCCCTACAGGAACATTGGGTTTAATACCTAGTTCCAAGGTAGCTTTCTCTGTTGCTTGCCCTTCAAAGACTCTTTTTGAGTTGCTGAGAAAGTAAACCATAAGCAACAACTCCAAACTTTGCTTGAATACCTCACCATTTCAGTAAAACTTCTGCACTTCCACAAAATAGCTGGTTTTCATACCACATATTTTTCAGAGTGTCTGTAGCACTGTCAATTAGACTTTTCCATTACTGAGCTGGGACAATCTCTATTGCTTCTTAGGATGCCTGTGTACAAGATGTAAGAGCCCGTTTGTGCCAAATTCAACAGATAAATTATTTTCCCAATAACCAGGGATGGAGTTAATACCATGCTAGGACAGGATATAGCCCAGAACAGTCATTTCAACTTGTGCTCCCCTGACCCAGTGATGTTGTGTGTCTAGCAAAAATTTAATTGTTTGTATAAAGATTTTAAAACTCTGTAGTACAAGGACTTCACCCTTGGTTTCCAGTGTCCCAGGTGATGTCTTGGCTGTGCTGTTATAGAGAGTGTTTCTTGCAATAGCATCTGTTGGAGCTATTCCATGTTTAAATAATTGAGTAGTTACCAAGGCAAAGCAAGAGATATCAAGTCTGTATCCTAGTAATCAGGAATCCCAACTGAGATGATAAAATAGAAGTCTCTGGCAGAAACTGGGAGCTAAAGAAAGTTTGTGTGGGTTATCTTTCAGTTCAGAGGAAGATCCTAACTTCTTACAATATCCTGAGATTTGGGCTTTCACTGAAAAGGTTATGGTTTCAACCCAGATGGAATAGGAAAAATGTAAAATCAGAAGCTTTTGAAGAACTGGAAAATTATAATCCACCATGCTCTAGGAATAATCATAATCAACTTGTATGGAAAGAAAGAATCCGTATGGCAGTGCTGCATATGTTCTATGGAAAAGAAAGAATTGCTGCGACTGCAGTGTTTCACAAAGTCGCTGTTAGTTAGCTACACAGACCAAGTATCACATGCTCCTCTGACCTGAACTGGCTGGTGGGGTATTGCCAGTGGCAGGATCAGGCCAAAGGTTTGTGGATTGCTGTCACTTTCATGTTTCAGGCTAGCCTTTTGGTGTACATGATACAGATAACATAAGCAAGTGGTGGGATCTTGTCCTTAAAACAGTGTCTTAGCTGTGGTAATGCTCCTGAAATCTGTTTCCAGTTAACATTTTAGAACTCAGCTCTCATTCAAATCCCCTCCTAGAAGATGCACAACAGAAGGAGGAGCAGGGATTGTCAGCTCAGTGATGGAATCTTCTTTAAGAGACAGTATATTAAATCAATCAAAATACCATTCCTTACTGCTATCTGCTAATAATTTCTCCATTAACTAGGCGTGCAGAGCAATAGGCAATGTGCTGCTCTGCATGTTAATTAGATTTCCAACTTCTTAAAATGTTTTCTAGTACAGTTTCAGAGGATATTGTTAGAGTTGCCTCAGTTGCTCTCTTTACAGTTAGAGAGACAACCTTGAACTCACCATGGTTGGTAATTGACAGGATTTAGTCCCAGAACTAATCATGATGGACAACTTTAAAATTAGTAGCTATGCAAAATGAAGATAATAAGACCTCAGCTTCTCTGCAGAGCAGAAGTGATCGCCAGCACCTGTGAAGATACCAACTTCTTCAAACTCACACAGAGAAACAACTATTCAGGCCAGGATTCATCATCCTACACACATGGGAGCATAGTCATCAGAGGCTAAATCACTAGTAAAGTAACTATGAAGAACAAGAGCTGAGAAGTGAAATGCTTGAAAAGCTACAGACAAGTATGAATTCAGATATATTTCAAAACCCAAAAGTACAATGTCAAACAAAGCAGAGGTTTGATGCTGGGGGTTTAGTTTCTGCTTTTACCAAAAAAAAAAAATCTGAGAAACAGACATGAGCATAAATGAGTGATATTGAGTGATATTGACTTCACATTTCTTGGAACTTGCACTCAACCTGACTTGTTTTTGAAATAATTATTTCTGTGTAAAACCTTAAATTTTAAAATAAATGAAAAGGGCTTCCTGTTTTCAAAAACAAACAAAATTCCACCTATGGAGAGCTTGCTATTTTCAGTATGAGGGAAAAAACCCCAAACATAAACTTTAAGAAGTTGAATTAAAATATAAATTATTTTAGTGAACACAGTATTATGCTGTTGTGGAAAAAAAAAGATATTAAAAAAGCCTCTGCATCAGTGTCCTCCACATGACCTCTGGTTCATCAGTACAGTCTGGTTGCAATCGCTCCCGCGGCCAAAAGCATCAGCAAGTGTGAGAAGGGTAGCCAGAGCCTAGTCTCTGCTTGAGCCACAGAGGACATGTCAAGAGAGATGCTTACATGGCTATGGGCACTAACAGGCATCAGCTGGGTGGTCAATGCTGGAAGGGTGTACTTTCCAGCTTTTTGGAGCTACAGCTGAATTTACAACTACATTGCTGTCAGCATCCTGGGAGGGATGCTTCATCTGGGCATGAAGGCTATCAGACTAGCTGGTGTTACTACAGGTCTCTTACCCAGACTTTGAAACTGTCTATTATAATTCTCAGAAGCAGGAATAGTGGAAGTTGTACGTCTGGATCAATCATGTAAGCTAGATAGGATTTGACAACTTTGGGAAAGATTAAATTTAGATATATAAAGTTAAAACACAAGACCACAACAAAACCAAGTAATTTTAAGTTTATTTGCTTCTTCAGGTCCTCTGAAAATTTCCTATGGAGAAGGGTTATTCATCTGGTCCCAGTTATCTTAGATATTTGCTGATCTTTTTTTAAAAAATTGCATGCCGTGCTATTTAAACAGCAACCTTTAAGCTGTTTAAAGGAGGAGAGTGCAAAGCACTGGATTAATCTGCTTACAGCCCATATGGCCAGATGTTCCAAGGACTGTGGAGGAGCACGGGTCACAGTTAACCCTCACTCAAATGGCTTTCTCAGCAAGAGAGCTTTATTCCACTTGATGAATCAAACCTGATGGCATTTTTATCTTTCAAATTGATCTCAATATTCTACTGTCAGAAAGAAAAATCAAGATGCAGTATGGTGCTCATCGGCACAGCCTTGAGGTGGTGGGAAGTTGTCGAGTACATTATTGAACTATCAAAAGTCAGGAGAATCTGAGCAAAAATGCATATTGTAGTCCAAATGTGAGAGGGAAAATAAATTTCTGCTTCTCTGTGGGAGAAAGGCCATGCAGAACTGAATATTCTAATCTAATGAAAAGTGGCAGAAGGGTGATGACTGAGGAGATGTGTTATTATAAATTAAAATGGGAACCTTTACAGGCTGATAAATAGAGCATAATGAACAACATTTTAAAGCATCAGCTAATTTATAAACGTTGTTCAGCCTTCGCCCCAGCCAATTTTTGTGACTTCCTCTTCTTGCTAATGAATTTGACCTGTTCTGTACTGTTTTACAAAACCACTTTCTTGTCAAGTGTGATCTTTTTGTATAATCTTATTTGTGGTATTCTTCACAGGCCCCGTCAAAATACTGACTACAGTTTTTTCGAAGTACAGAACAAACAGACTTACTCTTTCTTTGGTCTTTATTTTTTCATGTTGGTGATAGACACAGGCTATTAAAAACCAGTATGTTATTAATTTAAAGATGACATAACACTAATATTCCTGGTAAAGCCTTTTAAGAGGAGAAGAAAATCAATGCGAAGTTGTAATTTCTCAACCAACTGGACTTCACAGCATCCAGCCTAAAATAGATCACCATTTAAGTTTGCTATTGCAAAACTGTGGCCATTTCCAAGTCACCCAGAGGAACAGAGATGACATTCCTGCTGCAGCCCTGGCTCTCTGCCCACATTTGTTGATACTGGTATTTTGTGCACAAAATTGCTTTTGTGGCTCAGATTGTCTGCATTTGAAAAGAAACATTTCAAACAAGCTGGGGTAAAACCACTGTGTGTGTTGCTCATCATCACAAGATCCATCATAAATGTCTCTAGTGTATAGTTACAAAGTGGGGGTTATGAGAACTGCTGATACTTACTGTGGTGGTAATTGGGTTCAAAAGGTTTATGAGTAAGCAATCAGCTGTGGCCAAAGAGATGGAGTGCAGGTGAGAGCACAGCTAGCAAACATTTTATTAATGCATTAGCAATCAATGAAGAGTTCATTCTCAGTTTCTTTTATGTAGTGGACACCCTACTGCTCATTTTAAGCTACTTGAGAAACTTTCTTTCAAAATTTTGGAATCTTTGGATTTCTTTTTAGTGCTTGAATGAGCATTTGCAAATTGCTGGCAAAGTGGCACTGAGCAGTGGTGAAGTGTTGTCTAAGGATAAACAGGCTTGGCATGGCAGAGGTGAAAAAACACATCAAAGGCAACCTTTCAGCACTAGATAACAAGGCTATTTGAAAACAGAAAACCACCAACTTTTGAAAACCAAAATCAGTAAAGCCAAGACATTTGGCCTGTGGAAGAATTTTAAACATTTAGTACAGGATGGGACTTGTGATAATGAACCAAGACAAAGACATTTGTAAACTTTCAGATAATTTACTGGGAAAATATAATTAGGGTTAAATGTTTTCTCTGTTATTCTTCAATATAATAGGAAATGTAAATAGTCATGCCATGCAAAATTTCCATAGAAAAAGAGTACTAATCAGTATGCATATTTTATGTACTGCATCTACCAGTGGAATTAATTAGGAAATCTGAGACAGAACAATTTTCCATTGAAAAATACAGATTCAACAAAAAAACCCAACAAAACATTACTTTTTTAACCTTGAAAATTTTGGAAAGAAAAAAGCTATTTTAACACTAAAGTATTTTTTAAACTTTATGCAATAAATAAGAATTAGAAATTAAAATGGCTTAGTGCTGTCTAAATAAAACATTTCAAACGATACTGCTGTATTTATCAGCATGCAATTATGAAGTCACTATACAGTAGTCAAGGGTAGTTAGTAATTTGACCTTGCCATTGCTGAAATTGATAGATTTTTTACAATTCACTTCATCAGCAAATACTCTCTGGAAACATGGAATTCAAGTTACACAAACCACTGTGCATTCAGGATGCAAACAGCATTTTCAGCATGGAAGATGTAATTAATTGCCTTGAAATCACAGTAGAATGCCTCTGGTTTCCAAAGGAAGCAGATATGGATACATACCATCCTAGCCAGGGTGTCACAGTGTGTGTAAAATTGACTGAACTAGTTAAAAGTTATTGTCATAGTGGGCTTACTCAAAATTTTACTTTTATAGTCCATGTATCTCTCTTATTAACCAAATGCATATTTCTGTATATGTCTCCTCTTTTCCTTCTGAAAAAAATGAACTAAATGTTTATGATTAGCACTATAATAGCAAATTGAAGGTCAAGCAAAATGAACCATTTGGAGTTTTATATAGCTGCAACTGCATTTTTAACCTGGAATTAAATTGTAGTCTTTTATATTCACACACAGGACAAAATGCTTAAGAAATTCTATGCTCTTTTGTAGCACTTTAACTTTACATTGTTATCAAAATATTCCTTCTCTCTGGGTTTTGACATAAAACTTCTCTTTCATGTGAGGTCATTATAACAGCATTCAAATCTCTTCTCTAATGGTGTTCCTGTAAGTGCAGGGAGTGAATACGGAGTGGTAAACTGTACTGTACTTAATGTGCACTTTTCATGATGTAAACAACATTTACTGGAACATTTCTGAGACTGTGCAGTGAGTGAACTTAGTAATTAAAAACTCGTTATCTACACGATTTACAGTATTTTGCATTCTACGGAACAATATTTTCTAGTTGTGTTTTGTTGCTAAGTGAGATCTATGTGACATCATTCTTTGAAACAGCTGACCCAAATGGATAATTAACCCCAGTTTCAAAAAATATTATCTTTCCTCCTTTCTTCTTTTATTTTCTTTATGATCCTTCAGTTGTGAACCGCAGTCGGAGATAAGAATATAATGAAACTTTGAGCAAAACCTTTGGAACTAGTAAAAACAGTGGAAAACTTGATCAAATCTTGGCAATACCAGAATAAATGTCAACACTCCCTTTGATTTTTAATGTTTCATTAAATGTTTGTTCTTATTATTGCTATTACAACATGATGCATTACTAAGTGATCTGTAGAATTAACTGTTGTATGACCACAGGATAGTTAAATGTCAAGAAAAGGGGGTCATCCTTGGTCAAATACTTTTTAGTTATACCAATTATTAGAGGCTGAAAAGAAGGTTATATCAAGCCACCAGAAAAAAAATCCCACTTTTTCTCTCAGTAGCTTGTCCTTTCTTTCACAGTGTTGGTTGATCTAGCAAAAAATACCATCTCTTACTGCAACCTCTGTGCCGTGTATCTTTAGATTGTCACAGCTACAGTAGCACCAGTGCTATGTTTTGTAACACATTAATGATTTCATGCCAGTGAAACATCAGGATATACTGCTCTGAGACAAAAAATGATTTATAGGTGTGGAATTGGGTGGTGGTCTTCTTTTACAAGGATTCTAGAGCATTTACTAGGTAGGAGACTGCCCTTAACAGCTGAAGGTGCCACTTCTTTCTGAATTTTGTCTTCATGGCAATTAGAACTTTTTCCTGCCAAAAGACCTGACACAGGTTTCTTCCTGCCTAAAAGAAAATGTGAAAGAGTTGCTGTTGCTAGAAGTGATCTTTGGAAAGAGCAGATCTGAAGTTGTAGTTAAAGGCTGAACCCCCTTACAGCAGCCAGGAGTGCAGGGGCATTCATGCAACACACTCATTTAATGGGGTGAGGGCACTTGAGGCTCTCTGTAGGTATATCTTTGCAAACATTACAGAGACATGTTTAAACAATTAAAACTTATTCAGGAGGGTTCCCATGCATTTCTGTGGACACCAGGCTGATGCATTGGCATAAAAGTGCCTGCTTTTAATAAGTTCTAGAAAATGAACAATTACTGAGTTTTAAGCAGGAATATTAACAAATGTACGAATTGCATCCCCAAACTGCTTGTCATAGTTTAGAATAAGCTTCTAAAGCTGCTTCCACAAAATGTTTTCAGAGAACAATGGTAGAGCAAATCCCTGTCCCTGGGATATAACAGGTTTTGCTGTATTTTCAGTGGTATACTCTATGGAGAGGTAGTTTTCATAGCAATCATGGACTGAACTTCTCTGGTCCTGCCACAGGTTTTATGAGACCAACTAAAGGGGACTATCTGTAATTTTCTTTACTGGGTCTCAGACCATCAGGACCCATTTCTAGTCACCCATATGACTTGAAATACAGGAAATGGATTGTTGCTTCTTATAAGCACTGGCTAATGGCATCCACAGAGCAGTTCAGATGGCTGTGGTATAAAGACATAATCAAAAATAAGTTACAACAAGAAAATCTAGTGTGAGAATTGCTATTTTCTTTTTTCAGTGGAAGAAGTAAAACCAACTTATTTGTCCAAAACAAACGTGATAGAGATGGCCCAGATCCGTAACAACCTTATAGAAAGGATTGATTGCTATTCTCTTGTTGTTGCATAGACTGACAAAACAGCACTCTGTTATTATCAATTCAAAATTCACATAGCTATCATGATTCCTGTACCTCATTTTGCTGCTATTGCTTCTAAGAATATTTGAAGTCAATTACATTAAAAACGTAATCATATTTAAATTCAAACTGAAAAACAGCACTAGGAAAGTTAAGAATGGCATGTTCAATTATGTTAGATCGAAGTGCAGAAGTGTTTATTCTTAATGGAATGCCAAGTTCTTGTTTCAAATGTTTGGGCTCCTTTTGAGTACTTCAGATCCCCACTGCTGCTAAGACTTTGACAGGGGTTCACATAAAACAAGGCAATGAATATGGTAAGGTCAAACCATTCACAAAGCCCTAGTTGGAGGCTGCGTTTCAAGCTGAATGTTTGTACTTGGAGCTTCATTCCTGAATTAGGCTTTCATTGTCCCAAACCTCCTACCTTCTCCACATTGCCTTATGTATCCAGAACATATTCTCTCAAGCATTTGAGACACTGATTTCTGTTCTGTTTATCAAGCACTTTAGCCTATCAGTGACAAAAGAAAAAAGGACCAGTATGCTTGATGTAGCTTAGGCAAAATGCCACTGATCATGTTATTAGAGTAGACAATTTAGACCAAACTGAGTTCCTATGTTTGTAATTGAGGTTATGACTGATGTAGCACTATTATGTCCTGCAAAGTTCCCCTAATATTACTCAGAAAGGTACAGAGCACTGTATTTTTGGGGGAGGGTAATGTTGATAAGAAAAGGTTTTGAATGCTAACATAGTTCCACTTAAACTGTTCTCAGTAAATCTGTAACTTCTGGTAAATTGGTAGGAAGGCAGCAAGGATAAAACTTCACAGAATATTGGGTTATAAGGGACCCACAAGCATCATTGAGCCCAATTCTTAAGTGAATGTCCCATATAGGGGATTGAACCTGTGGCCTTAGTGTTATTAGCACAAAGTTTTAACCAGCTGTCCACTCTGCAGCCTTTGTGCCACTTCTACTTTCTCTCTCTGTCAAAAAAACCCAAGACATTTTGAAAAAAAAGGGGAATGAAAAATAGAAATTATGAAAAATAGAAATTTCTGTAACTTGTCTTAATAACTCAAAGCTCAGTTCTAGATCAGGTTTAAGGGCAGTTCATATTTCTTCAAATTTGGTAATTTTCATAAGTTGAGCTCTACATTTGGTTTTTGATCGCCCTAAAATAAAATTTCAACTTGACCCACATGTATTCAGAATTAAAAATGCTTTTGAGCCTCATTTTTTAGATTTTCTTATTTACAGCAAACTGAAGAAGCAGATATATCTCAGCAGACTCATCCAGGAAAGCTAATAGTTAAAAGGTTAAATAGGGTAGTAGATAAATATATAGAATGTAATCTTATCAAAAATAATTGTTCATTATCTCGATCTTTTAAACTGGTTTCTTTTTCTGGATCTTTCTACTAGTAAAATGCTGATACAGGATAAGTATATATTCTATAATTTTATATGTAGTTTATATAAAAATCATTAAAAAATACTGAACAAACTATGCAACGGGATAATTTATGGGACCTGTAGTTAGGGTCACACTTCTGTATCTGTTATAATTACCCACAGGCCTTGGGAGCCTTGGAGAGCAGCCTGAATACCAGGATGCACTCTTGTATACTCACACAGTAATAAACATATTCTTGGCACTAACTGCCCATCCTTCCCCACCATTAAGGAACTGGTTTCTAGGTTTTATCCATTTGCTCACCAGCATAACATTTGCTCTTGCTGTGCTCTTCTATCCTCTGACCTAATGCTTCATAAAGGGGGTATCAAAATACCTCTGGACGACCAAGCTGTAGGTCTGTGCTTCACAGGCATCTCTGCTGGCATTCTTGCTGCTAGCTGGGGAGTGGAGCCTTCTCTACACTACTGTGATCAGACTCCACTTGGGTAAAGAGTGAAAGCCTGCCAACAGGAATCCCATATGTTGTTTATTATCTGGAGAGCATCCAGGCAATGCTGCTAATGCCTGCTGTTATTACTATCATAAATACTCTGTAAAGATGGGTCAGAATTCTTAAAAAAAAAAGGTTAAACTGAAATGAAGAAATTGTCTTCTGCATGTAAGAAAGGAGACAGAGGCCATGTGCTGATGTCTGTAAGTTTATTTTTAGCAGGACCCTTGAACTGGTCACTGTTCACCATACATTTAGGAACTCTGAGATGTCTCTAAGATGTGGTGTCTGTGTCCCTCCCTGAGAGTGAAGGGTGAGAAGGTGTATGCTACCCTTGGTTAGGAATAGTGAACAGCAGGTTGGAGGTGTGATTTGTTGGATTCATTTCTGTGTTACTGAAACCAGCATACAGGACAGAATGTTGCTGATGTAGAGGCGATCTGAGGTCAGGTTCTGGTCACCAACTCATTACTTGAATAGTACATGTCCTTTCATAAGACTGCTGTCTCACCACCCTGCCACCAGATTGCATGGAAGGACAGCTAAACTTACCCAAAATTGATTAAATTCTTGAGTCTGGTTAAATTTAGGTCTTCCTTCTTAGCTCTAGACTTTCTCACTAAGATTAAGAAATAAAGGGGATTATTGTTTTCCATAGACATGCTGTGTTT
>JAOXXN010000395.1:120426676-120439314 GCA_026770055.1 Myrmophylax atrothorax
AATGAGATGTTTTTTTCATCTTAAAAACATGCACCATCATTGTATATTTCTCATTTTAAATTGTAACTTCCAAATACCAAATTTAAGCATTTCCTTAGAAAATGTCAGAAATAAAGGTCTTCAAGAAATGAAATCTGGTTTTTCTTTTGTACAAAATCCATGCAACTGAATTAGTATTTCACAAGTCTTGTTGCTGTATTTCATGGCAAATAAGGAAACGGGGAAATGTATTTAGGCACAGAAGTGTATAGATAAATGTTTTGTGCTGTTTAAAAAAATGTGTGAACAAGTTATGTCTTCAGCTTCCAATTGTCCTTGTAACAGATACTTTTTAAAAAGAGATTCATCTGCTATTATCTGCTTCATCATGTATCTACACCCAGGTCACTTTGTCTACCCCAACTGTAAGATGAAGACGCTTTAAAAAAATCAGAAAACAAATATTTTTTTTTCACAATAGATTAGGGGTAATCTGAGTGTGAATCCCAGACTCTCAAGCATTCAAGTTAAGTAGGTTTTTCTGTTCTTGTTAACTGATACATTATTCTCTTTACTCTTATTATTCTAATGCATTATTCTCAGCATATACTGAGGTACAGAGAAACACTTTACCTTGGTATTTTACAAATCATATTAAGCAGTCAAAAATATACTTAAAGTCTGTCTTTGAGGATTTGAGGCAATTCCTTCACCTTTGACTTGGCCCACGTTGGACATTCCACAATGGGGGTTGTTTTTTCATTGTTGGCACTTGATTAGTGCAGCCCTCCTAATCTCACAGTATTTTATAAGAGAAAGAGATTTAAAGCTTAAGGGTTTCAGTAGTTACCCAATGTAAGTAATGCTGGACATATAACAAAACACTATGCAGACCTCCATCTGCCTGCCCTTTCTGTGGATCTGTTTACCAAGAGGATCTTACATATTTTATTATTTTAAACACTGTGTATTGTACCACAGAGATAATGGCAAGCCATGATAATTCCCTTTAAATAACAAGTGACAAAAATGCTTAGGGTGAATCACTTACTTTTATCTAGAAATAATCTTGGTAGCTGAAAAACATCAGACAAAAATGTGTCTCCTAGTCTTTCCTCTCCAGAAGAATTTCACTTTAGTATTACCAGTGATACTAATTGCCTTTCACCTCTGTGCTTTTAAATGAAACATAACCTCTGGTAATAGGAGTAACAGGACAGACTGCCTGAATATATTTTGTTCCCCAGCAACTCGTGCTAGCAGAGATGCTTGGGGAATTTCCTGGGGACACTCACCAGGACTGAGCAGAGCCAGAGCCAGCACAGTCCCTGGAGAAGGCTGTGCTGGGAAGAAAGGTGCCCAGGCAACAGGGCTGCTGCTGCTCTCTGGTGTTCCCATGGCTTGTTGACCCTCCCAGTCCTCTGAAAAAAAGCCAAAGAGCAGATGTGCCCTGATGAATGCCACTCTGAAATAAGTTCAGTTATCTGAGGCAACGTTACTTGGCAGCTTGGTTTTGCTGCCGTTACTCAAAGCAAAGAACAGGTTACCACATGTACATGCTAAAATGGCAAGGGAAACAATATAAGAGATTTTACCATCAGAATTATTTTCCAGTAAGTCCATAGTTTATTATTTCACTTCACATAACAGCTATCCCTGTTTTTCCAACATCTTAAGACTTGAAAAGTGATGCCTATGAAGTGTTTCTAGTGCTTTTGTTTCCCCTCAATTCTGCTGGTACTTTTCAGAAAGTGTTGGACTGAAGAGTTTGCTAAACCTAGTTAAAGTTAGCCAGAATGCCATAGCCTTGTGTGCCACAAGTAGATTTTCATGTTGTGCATCCTGAAAGTATAATGTAAGCTTATTGAAGTCTGGGGAAAAAATATTTTCTCTTATATACTGTTAAACCTGAATTTAAAATGTGAGAATTTAAAAACAATTTAAAATCCATCCCAACAACTCTGTGTGGTATTTTCTTCCAAATTTTAGATCTTAACCTCCTCTATTTTCTGACTATGTTTATCATAGTATTGAAATCAGTTACAGAATCACAGAATAAGTAGGATTGGAAGGGACCAGAGTGGGTCATCTGGTCCAACCTCCCTGCTCAAGCAGGGATTTCTTCCAGGATGGTTCTTGAATATCTTCTTGAATTATCTTGCATTAAGCACTGTATCTAATGCATGATAGGCAGTGTTTGTTCTCCTACCCTTTACCTAGATACAGAAGGGAGTACTTGAGTGTTTGGATATGAAAATTTATATACATTAGCTAAGCAAAATGATTGCTACCTATATAAGAAGACAAGGTAAAAGAAATATGCTTTCTATTTCAGGTTGGAGGTGTCTGATACTCTTACTTAAATGTCTGGCTGTACCAGTCCTATTCTCTGTAGAGATGATCTTTAGCCATATTATTCTATTCCACCTGAGAAGGGTTGCCAGCTGTGTTCTTCATCCTTGTAGACTGAATACTTCGTTTCAGTGAAGATATTGAAGATGAAGGCTGTGACCTTCACTTGATTCTGCATTGCACAGGGAGCAATGTAAAGCACAGCAAACAGGCCTGACACATTTGCAGTGCCTGTAATGCTGAGGAAAACATGCCTCTGCATTCTGCTTTAGCTGGCATCCTTCAGTGCTGAAGTTTGTTGTGGAGGTATCAGACATTTCCATAGTCAAGGCCTGTGGGGAATGAAGGATTGAAAGATGAAAGTGGACTGTTAATCATAGACAAGGCACTTAGCTCTGCTCAAAAACTGGTACTGATTTAACTAAAACAGTTTGTTGGATTAAGCCTGAACTGTGTCAAATCATGTTTTTCCTCACAGGTTTTCACTGTTTTAAGTGATTTTGAAGTGCACTCTTAAATCTAAACAGTCAAAATTTTTCTCAGGAGGCTGCAACTGCCATTCCATTGTTTTTAAAGTTCCCTCTACTTTCAGCTCAAATATTTGATTTCCACATGGCATTTAGCATTTTCTTTCCTTGCCATATTCTAGTGCTGCATCACCATCAGAGTGAATCTTGAGTACTCATTAGTTCTGAGAAAGCTATTACATAGTCAATGGCATACATATTTCTTCATCTAATGGACTGCAAAATAATTACATAGTTCTGATTTTCTTTATTTTTAGTGTTTTTCAGTTAAGAAATAGGGATCAGATTTTAAAAGAGAAAACTAAATGGAAGTCTCATCCATCTCAGTTCAAGGTTTATGTCAATTAAATTGCCATACTAACAAACAAGTGCGGCATGCCAATATTATGAAGAGACTGTAACCTCTCAACAAACTGCTGTTTCTTTTCTTTATTGTTATGTCAAATATGCCAGACAGACCTATAAGTACTATACATTAGAGGAACAAAGGAGCACTGAACTCTTTTCCCAACTATTTTCATTATCTTATTTTTTCTGTCATGCCCTTTGTTCCATTTTGTTTGAAATTGTTTATTACCCTAGGCATAAAGCTCTAACCTTATTCATAATTTCATAATTTATAAATCATATGTCCTTTCATTTCATGTTTAATTTTATTTGAAGTTCATTTGGATTAGTTCAATGAGTCCTCATTATAATGCTAAGTAAAAAAATTAGGTACTATAAAAACTTAGCATGCAGTGAATATAAGCCCTATGCCTCAATGTGAAAGCTGAAACTTAAGTATTTGAATCAGGTTACCATTCTGATCATATCATAACTTCTCTTTGAGTCTCCTAGAAGTTGGCCTCTCCATTTAGATACATGGAAACATTTATCTTCCTAACACTAGGGCATGAATTGGAAATTTGAGATACTGGAAGCCTTAAGGACTTTGCTCCTTCCCTCCCTTTCCACCTATGTTGCTGCTAGTCTCAGGAAGAGGTGAGGAGGAGAAAGGTTACAGATGAAGTACCCCAGAAATAAAAGCTGCAGACAAGCTAGTATTTGTATTTTCAAATAGTCTCAATGCATAATTTTTAATATAAACTCATCAGGCAACTTAAGAACGTGTAAACCTGAGAGGGTGAACAAGGGCCCTTTGTGCTCCTCTGCTTAAAAATACTTGATTGGTAAACAGCTTAATTAATTAGTCCTTTCAGCATCTCCGCAGTATAGATAAAAGAGTACCTTTTTGTGTTCTGCAGAGTGGGAAACAAAGAGTTTGGGTGTCTTGCTGAAAAACAGAGGAACAGAGTAATGCTTAGAGAATTTGGTTGGTGGCAGCTACTCTGGGAGATGTTTATCCTTCTTACTGAGCTCACCCCACTAGAAAAGAGTTCTCTTTCCCTCTGTGGAAACTGTTAACTTCACTCATTAGCCTGGCAGACATATTTTCTAAGAATTTTATGTGGTTATGGTTCATATATAACTGATCTTCCTGTATGGTAGAGGCTGCTGGGCTGTGTCTCAGGGTGCACCAAAAAGGTACTCGGGCTCTTCACATAATGGCCCTTTCTCTAGTCATTTGAGTACCTGGACTAGAGCATGTGAGCTGAAAGAGGGAAGATATCTTTGTAAATAAAATAAATTATTGCATCTTATTTTAGCATTCAAGAGTGAAGCAAGTTGCAGCAAACTTTTTCAGTTTCTGTAGACTGGTTTGTCAGTGTTTTCCAATATAGCCCCAGACACATCTCTCTTCAGCATCCGGCCTCTAGCAGCATTTGGAAAGTAGCAGTCTTAAAGCTTCACCCAGTGTTATGCAGTGTGTCTCTAAACAGAGGGTTTAGAACAAAGTGCAAGACTACTTTTTGTACCATTTGACTTTGGGGAGCCTTTGAGCTCTCAGTAAGCATTTCCTTAATTTCTAGGCAATAGGCTGTAACACAGCAATGTAATTTGGATCATTTTTATTTTATTAATTTTATTACTATATTAAGGTTATATGAAGAACTCTTCAGAAGGTGTTGCAGTTCTAGGACTTTTTTTTTTGTAAAGTCCTTTTATAAGTCGTATTAAAGGATTTATTAAAGTGCTTTAAAGGTAACAAGTGATGAACTTGAGATAGAAAATCAGAAGTGATGTCTTCAGAAAAATATGAAAGGGATTAAAATGGTCCTTATATTGAATAACCAAACACAGAGAGAGAAGAACCTTGCAAAATCTGATCTGTTCATCAAATTTTTTTTATTATTATTTTCAAGGGTGCAAATTGGGCTTTGCAAGTATTTGAATGGTTAAAAATTCTGGAGCAAATGTCTTTCCCTGTGGGAGAAACATCCTCATTTACTTCAGCTCAGTTATTGCTGTAGGGATTAAGTTATTTGTAATGCAGATATTGCTCTTGGTAGAATAATTAGCTTTTCAGGGAACGTAGCTTACACCTTTTTGGAGCCTGTGTAATTAGGACTGAGGAAATAGCTTCATCACTACTGCTGGTATTTCATTACTGAGTAATCATTTGTATTTAAACACACCGCTCTTCAGAGAATGACTGTCTGTGGTCAGATATGCTAATTTGTCTCTCATTTACACTGCAGTGTGTTTAGCAGCATACTTTTTAAGATGGGCAAATAAGTGCAGCTGAATTTTTAATTCCTTGTGTTGCCAAGAGGTTGGTTCAGTTTACAAAATCAGAGGTATAATAAGCAACCCCAAATCATTTCATCATATGCTAAACAAGAGGTCCTTAAACAGAGAGATCTCAACAAGGGACACATATTTTCTGCTTTATAGGGTTTGTGTATGAGGAGATGTCTCTTGTTAGAATAACAAGAAGCTGCCTGTCAGTCTGGACCTCAGACTGCAGTTCAGCTGTCAGATGCAAAAGCACTTTCCTGCTTTCAGGTGTGGGTGTGCATCCCAGCTATAGCCTGACTACGTATCAGGGTATGACCAGAGTACCCACAGCCTTCCCTCCCCCTGTGTCAGAGGTTTTCTGTGTCTTGGTTTCTACTAGAAGGAAAATTTCAGTAGGTGTCTCTGTCACAGTTGGCAGAGAAGCAGTACAGCAAGGCACATTGTGACACTCTCAACCTGCTCTTTCTGGTCTTAAGCTTTGGTCTTCTTTAGAGGCAATTTAGTGTAGCAGCTCACACAGGGTCATTCTGCCCACATGCAATGTCTTCAAGAAGACTTTGAAGTAGAAGAGAAAGTAGCTAAAGAGTTTAGGTACCTCCAGTACTTCCTTAAGCAGTGTATTTTTTGAGTAATTTGGGGCTTCTGTGACTTATATCTACCTAAATCCAGATGTAGGTGGGGTTTTTTTGGCTTTGGTCACATGCTCCACTCTCATTCAGTACCACTGGGTAAAACTCTTGAATTCATTTCACTTCAGAAAAATCCTTACGTCCCACTGATTTGAGAGGCTTATTCACCTCCCTCACACCAGATGTGCTCAAGTGTTTTACAGTATTGGTACTCCATTCATAGTGAAGCACAATAGCAAAGATTAGCTTAGAGGTAAAAGATAAATAACACTTCCTAACATAGCTACAAACCTGAGGCTTATGGTCTTTGCTAAAACTTTGGAGGGTGTGAGTAGTTTAAAGAGACTGAAAGGGAAATGTATGCTTTGTTTAGAACCTTTTATTCATACACTGAGGTCTTTTACCTAAAGAATCTTCTTTGCCTGTAATATTGAATGTCTGCTGTGACTCTTGTATTACACAAAATAGAATTTAGTGTGCATGATCCCCAGAACACTTAATGTTGTGCAAAATAGTCAGCTTCACTGAATAAAAAAAACAAACAAACAAACAACAACAAAAAAAACCAACACCAAAAAAACCCAACCAGTTTTGTCCTGAAAAATATAACATGAAGATGGGAGGTGACAGTGGGTAAGAACCTGATTTCCATTAAAAGACCCAGAATTTTGAAAGGTTTGCTTTTTACTGTTCTTCAGTATAGTTTCAAAACTTCAGACATCTTCTTCATACAATTGCTGATTCTCTTTTGAGAAAACAGGAGCTAAATCATTGTATTTTTGATAAGTGGCTACTCAGCTATCTGTCCTATGGCAACTGTGTGGTCAGCTTTCAGCAGAGCTTTTGCCACACCTGGCTCAGGTTTGTTCATCCCACTGAAAGTTTCCCATTTCCCTAGTGATTCCTCTCACAGTGCTTTCTCACCTTGAAGAATATCTGCCTGCCATGGAGCCAAAGAGCAGCTGATAACAGGAGGATAAGAGGAGACAAAAAGCCAGTGACAAACGCTTCTTTCAAAGCAACCAGCACAGAAGATGCTTTCTTATCACAAACCTGAAAGGAAAATAGCAAGCATGTAATCTGTTCTAATAGATGAGGAAAAGGCAGAAAACTGCTGAGGTTAGAAACAAGGTTTCATGTATTTTTTTTAAAGCTAACAGGATACCATGATTTAGCTAAAGAAGCAAATCTTACTACACAAAGTAGCCGAGAATCTGTTGCACCCACTAAGTAAATGAAAGCTGTGCTTTCTTACAATAGCATATTTCCCACCACCTTCACTAAATAATCCCCAGGAATCAAAAACTTACATGCATAAGTGGCCCAGAGGTTTGAATTGCACTTTGGAAGTGAAGAGGAAACTCACTAATGAGCTGGCTCATGCAATCTTGCATTACTTGTGGTTTTTGTATTTCAAGCACTTATCTCTGTTCTCCACTCTGCCGAATAATAGTACCTGCTGATGGAAAACTGAAGGAGGTGGATATTAAGGAACCTTAGTAAACAAGCAGATTAAAACTCTCAATTTCATTTTAGATTTGTGAACAGCAAAAAGCTTCTAGATGAAAATGTTGGTCGGTGAGGATACGATTCCTTGCTGAAGCAAAAGTAATTGAAGGAAGGTCAAGGAAGCATTACTATTATAATCTGAGCAATAGAGAACCTATTCTATTGCAAGAGACTAAAGAACTTACAGAGCTTCCAGGCATGTATTTTACAAAAATCTTGATTTTTGAAAAATATATTAAGCAATCCCCCAAGTGCCTAAATACAATGACTGGATTCAGAAGGAAGATTGATAAAATGCAATGTATTGGCAAATATGACATGACATGTTCTTAGTCATTAGGATAGAAAAATAACAGATTGGATGCATGCCAGTGTGGAAAATTATTGCTATTTTGCTCACAAATCAATACAGTAAGTGGGAAATCTAAGGTCTCCCAAACTGTCTGCAAATCTAGCTGCTAATTGACTCAATTAATCTCTGATCCTGTTTCCACAAAATGATATGCTTAGAATAAGGAGAGACTGGCAGTGTTGTGGATGATTAGAGTATATTGCTTTAATGAGCCTTGCTCAGCCATGAGCAGTTAACTGACCATTAATCTTCAGAAGAAAATAGCAGGCTCTGCACTTACAGCAAGAGGAAAGACTTTGTCAACAAAGAAGCCTTTTAAAGAACTGTTAAAAATGTGATTAGATGCACTGGTGATTATTATAACCATTATCCCTCTGTGGCATATGCTAACATTACTTTACTAAAATCCACCTTCATTCCTTATGCAGGCTATCAATTCTTCACAGATTCACTTTATGAAGATATTAATGCTGCCTCACTCTCTTGTGAATACTTTGTATTCCAAACACAAAATGTGTCAATGGAATATACTCAGAGCAACAGTTCTGTTGTCAAAATGTAAAAATAGGTACAGCGTGAAGAACTGTTACTGCACATACAAACTGTGAAACAAAGGTGAAGGTGAGGATGAGGATACTACATATTTGCTTGGAAATTAATTATACACTAAAAGTGGATCAGGGTTGCCTCTTCTTTTTATATACACAAACAAACCCTGGCATCTTACTGTATTTACCTATGGAGGCACAGAGGACACAGAGGAAACTACTACAGGAAGGCAAAGGACAGTTAAGGGTAATTGTAATAGGATTTCTATATATAGAAAGGATGTGAAGCCACTTTTATCACTTACTCATTCTTTCCTGGTACAGGATGACCAACCATCTGATGTTTCTTCAGCAGTATTTTAGAACAGAACCATTTTTAGGCTTTATTAGATTGTTAGTTTATTAAATGTCATGCATTAGGTACTAGGCCATTAAAACAAACAGATCATCAGAGATATGATGTTGAATTTTGAAAGTTTGAAAATCTGAAAGAACAGAAGTAGAGAGGTAAAACAAGACTTCTGTGCAGAATATTTTTTCTGTTACACAAACCTGGAAATTAAATTATTTATGTATTCACTCTCAAGTGTTTAAAATAGATTCTTTCACTAAACTTACCCAGATTATAGCCTGATCATTGACTGTTGACAGCAATGAATACATAGGGACAGATGATTTTATAAAATTTAGCATGAAGAGTTTCTGCTGTGCACCAGCTAGAGACTAGGTGATTTTTATTTATCATTTGTATAGCTCCAGGAATATACATGGAGTTTTCCATAACAAAAGAAAAACTGCTAATCTGAAGAGAATAAAATTATAATGAGGCACAGCACCCCAGAGCCATGATACAGCACAGGAGAACAGAGCACAGGAGGAAAAGGGCTTCTCTGGTGTCAGTGCACAGTAATGTATAGCTTACAGACTGCTTTTTTACACTAACACACAGAAAAATGCATCAGCTAACGTGCTTGTGAATACTTCTCAACGTTGTAGGGAACCATCAAAGGGAATCCTCAAAAGACATGAAGGATTTTGTCATTGTATTATATTACAGAGGATGATACTTCTGATTCTAGAAGATGTGAAAATATAGCTTACCAGTTTGGCAACTAGCTCCTTGATACAGGTGTGCTTAGTGCAAGCCTGGAGGAAACAAAGTCTGATCCCAGCAAATCATGCTACTGAATGGCAAAGATTCTCTTTGTACATAAGATACTCTCTAACTGTCTTACTTTAACTGTGTGTGTCTGTCCTTTCCATTACACCATTTCAAGACTGTTAATATTACAACATTTATTTATTCTTTTGAATAGCAAACCATGTGACATAGGAAGATCTGTTTGATTTCTGTGGGCTATTAAAATAGGATGCATTTATATCAGTCACATGTAAATGATATGAAATGCCTCCTTGGTGTGAGTAGTAATATGCCACTTTAATTTCTCTCTCCTATGTCATCATGTTTTAGCCAGTGAAGCTTTAGTTCCAGACCCTCATAGGACCATGGGGTTACATTAAACACTTCTTGCCACTCTGCACAGGTTTTCTGGCAAAAAATATGTAGCTGACATTACAGGTATGTGAGCTGTGCATGTGCAGTAAAATTACACATAGGAGGTATGATCATCAGGCAAAGGCCTGAGGACAAGCTCCTATTCAGGACTGCTCATTTTGGCTTATACCTCCTGTTCTGGAAAGAAGCAACCAAGAGAAGGGTGAGGGTGTTTTCACTGAAGGATGAGGATGTTTTCTCTTGGTTATGGGAAACAGAGTCAGAATGAGGCACGATGAGTGACAACTGTGACAAACCTGTCTTCAGAGGTTCTGACTGATTTGATAGGATTTCTCTACCACACACCCTAATTAAGTTTGGAAGCAGATGTGAGCATAATGACATAGATTTCAAAGTGAAGCAAATCATTATATTTTGTAAAGGTATTTTTTCATGTTTTTGCCAAATTTTGTCACTAAGAATTTGCTTTTAGATCATCAAAGCAAACATATATGCCCGATTAATGATAAATTAAATCTGCAACTGAAGGTGGAAGGTTTTTTCCCTTTTGAAGATGAACTTATTGCTTTGAGAAGGCATTGGATTGATCGATCTTGAAGTGCCCTGTTTATTCATAGGACAAACGACAAGCTTCCCTTCATTGCAGTTTTCTTCATATTCTCAAAAAGAGCAGCCCAGCAAATCTACTTACAGCAATGATAAATATTTAAGGCACAAGGTCAGAAATATACTGTAATTTGTCTGGTGACAATGTTCTATTCTAGTAGCTTTATATCTTTCATATCAGATGATTAATGACCTTGGGGCTTTAGGTATGTGCTGTAGAGTGACAGTCCTACAATGTAAATATATTCAAAGGCTCAGAAAGTGAAGCATGCTCCAGCCAATGGCAAGGATGATCATTTCTAAGACAATATGCTATGGGGAAATATCCCACTGCACCAATGACAGTTCAGAAATGTCACTTACATAATTTAATAGCCAGAAGTTGCTAAATGGAGCTGTTTAGTGAGTACAATGGTAAGCAAGTAGTTTTTAGCCCTTCTTCAAACACAGGGTACTGTAATCAAGCCTCCAATTTTCCAAATAGGTCTTTTGTCTGTATCTCAAAGAAAAATAGCATATTGTTCTAAAACATGACATCTTTCTGCCCCAGCATATCTCTTCCTAATTTTTTTCTCTTTTGAGCCTCAACTGTTCCCAGCCCATACTTGTCTCTGCCTTTCAGGAAACACAGTCAATCCCTCCACTCATCCCAGGCCACATTAGTAGCTGTTACTTGCTGGCATTAACCACCACTGCTGAACAGCAGGACTCAAAGGGAAAAACTTTCTGTGACTGTCCAGCAGCATCCAATTCCTTTGGTTTGTGCCTGCCCATTCAGTGAGCCCCACTGCACAGGCATTGTCAGCACAGTTCCCCCAGAGCCTTCCACTGGCCTGCACACTGCAAACTTCTGCATTCAGTTGACTTTCTAAGTATCCTTTTGTGTATGACCTCTGAATTTTTTTGAGGTTTGCCTATCAATGATTTATTTCTGCCATATCAATAAAACATGTAAAAATAGCATGCAAAACCTTATTTTGTGATGATAAGACTTTGTTCTCTTGTTTAAAGTTCGAAAATCTCTAAACAAATGGGAGGTATATTCTGGTAAAGAGGCATTTGTTGCCTGATATAATATATTCTCCTTATAGTTTTCAGGTAACAACAGTAAAAGAAAGGTGTCTGTAAGAAAAAAGACAAAAAATTGTTAGCAATCCGGCTAGTACAGCATGGAAAAAACTACAAGAGAGTCTCAGGAAATTTCAAACAGTAAATATTTCCTAAGTTGTCTTTTATTTATTACTGTGTTTCTTTTGAATTTTCACTCTGACCATTCTCAGTTTCAGGAAACCATTTCAATAGTTACTCATCATATCTGCTGAATTGTTTCATTCCAAGGTGTGTTTGAATTTATTATCTGTATTACCAGTTGACACACACAAAAAAAGAAATGGTGCTCTTCACGTGCAATTCATGGTTATGATAATTTTGCGGTGGCTTTTTACTTTCTGGGCTAAAATCAATTTGTACCGTATCTAGCAAGTCAGAACATGTGATTTTCAGTACTTTGTGGTAGCAAGATGTTCTTCTACATGGAACATAAAACTGGCCTTCAGAGTAGATATTTTACAGCAGTAAAATAAAACCAAAAATTATGGTAACTGCTTTCCATGGCTTACATTACTTATTTATGAGCCAGTCTACACCTTTTATCTGTTTATTGAGGGAATTCTGTAATTCTGTAAAATAATAGGAGTTATTGTTGCATGTACAGAAATTGCTGGGTTTAATCTAGTTAGAACTACTAACACTGAAGATGTGGTAGCATGTGATTAAGTTTACCAAAGAACTATTCCTTCAAAGCTGCTGTGTATCCTGAGATTGCCTAGTCCCATATCTTCACCACATGCTTTGGAGTTCTACATTCAAATCTCTGCTGGTAGGGAAAATGAGCCTAGAATGTAAATGTCAAGGAAAATTATTTCTAACTTGTCCACTACTAGTGAAAGATTATCCTATTCACATTGGCAGCACTGAAGCTGCAGGCTGAGTCACCAC
>JAOXXN010000395.1:120443053-120453127 GCA_026770055.1 Myrmophylax atrothorax
GGACCAAGCAAAGTCATTTTACTTCTATTCATAAACTAAACATATTTTTATTGTTGTTTTGTTGTTGTATTCATAACCAAGCAGCATATGTTTGCATCCAAGAACAATTTTTAAAGTAGGATAATAAACCTAAAAGTATGCCAAAGGGAAACCAATACAACTGATGCACAAACTCAGACTCCTGATCTAACCAGGACCTTTGATGGTCTGGAGCTGATGTTTTTTCTCACCATGAAGTTCTGATTCTTTCAGCCAGCAACCCCTGTTGCACAGCTACTGCAGAGCCCTTCCTGCTCCAAGTGAGAGCTGACTTCCACAGCTCTGGAGATACAGAAAGATGAAACTTCTTGCTCAAAGGCCTTGAGATACAACCTTCCCTAGACCTTGATGTAGCATAGGCATATAATACAGCCCAGATAATTTGGGATTTGGTGACTGCTCCAGAGACAAACTAGCATAGAAAATCTGCTTAAGTGGCCATTAATATTTAATAAAGTTTATTCAAGTGACATCTGTCAACCAGATGAGCTTCATG
Source organism: Myrmophylax atrothorax (assembly GCA_026770055.1). Lineage (NCBI taxonomy): Eukaryota > Metazoa > Chordata > Aves > Passeriformes > Thamnophilidae > Myrmophylax > Myrmophylax atrothorax. The sequence continues at coordinate 120,443,589 of JAOXXN010000395.1, forward strand.
GGCATCTGTTGTTCCCTTGGTTGGCAGTCAGTTTGGTTTACCTATCAGAGATATGGATCAGACACCAATAGTCTTGGTTCAGTTTTCAACACTATAAATAATGATGTGTGCAAGCAATTGCTTAAGCTTTCAGCAGCACCATATGGGACCCTGTAAAGATTTGACCTCTTGTCTATCAGCATAACATCAGTTGTTCTCACATGTTTCAACTCATCATTCTGATGATCAGCTGTAAAAGGCATTAAAGGGGCATTTGTATTGAAAGGACTCAGAAGTTCCTTTCCTGCTTGCATTAAGGTCATTAGGCTTCTGCTCTTGTAGATGCTGTAGTTAAGATAGATAACCACACATAGATACATGCACATACAGGTTATGTCTTCTTATAATTTTCTGAAGTGGAAGCTTATAAATTGGTAAACAGGAATTGTAATGAAGTAACAAAATGTAATGAAAAGGTAGTCCTGTGAGAATAACTAATAATGTCAGTCTTCCAGCTTGGCAGGCAAAGGATGTTTGATTTTTTTCTAGTTCAAGTTTTTTAATAGGCTTTTCTTCAAATGAGATACTTACAGCTACTTTCTACCATGGAAGATTGTATAAAATAAATACTTCTTTTTTCATGGGTTTGGAGGAACTTCTGCAAACAAGTATCTTTTCAGGAGGGAAGAGAAGGAAAAGCCAATGATTTGTTGGAAATACTATATAATATTTATTAGATGTGGGAAAAAGTGAACAGAATTAATATAAGCCACTCCACCCAATTGAGCTATATGAACTCTGGATCCCTAGACCAGTTTACCCATTTCAGGCCTTACCTTTTCTTTAAGGGCTGTATTTATTTCACTGTAAGGAAATGAAAATTATTATTAATATGATAACTAAATTTTTATTTAATCTAAGGACAATTTTGCCTTTCTTACTGTTGCCAAAAGGTCTTACATATATAAATTGTATGCAAAAAAAAATCATTGAATATAATAAATTGTATTTTTAACCATGGAAAAAGCACTTACTGCTACAATGTGCCCAGAATTCATAAAGGTCCACATTCCCTCTAAAGACACTCATAGAGAAACCATATAAAGTAGATGATATGTGGTACTAGCTTGGACCAGTAAAGATAGTGTCACCATCTTCCTCTCTTTCCATTTTATTTCTTGTGTTCATTCAGTATTAAGTTTAATCTAGATCCAGTCAAGAGACTGCCAATAGTCTGTAAAGACCCCTCTTCAAAGGGAAGTGCATTCTTACAGCCATGCAATGTAAGCAGTAGTAAATGATTAATTATAAAGAAAACAAGCTATCCAATGCCACAAAATCATGTCATGTAAACTGGTACTTCAGAGAGGTATCGCATTTGTGGTTAATGCTGACTATTGGTCCAGTGTGGTATCATTTCCAGAACCATTTAAAACTGATAATAAGAATATCAACACAGACCTTCAGGCTATGGCCAGCAAACCCCTGGTGCCTGTGTGACCATACATGGACAGCAGTAACTCCATCTTTCATTCCTGCATTAGAAAGAGAGCCAGGAAGATGCTGTGATTTAAATAGGAACAGATCTCTGAAAGTTTATCAAATGCTAAACATAATTAATTTATTGTTGCAAGACCATACAAAGCTGGCAACTACTATACAGTAGGTTTTATAGGAAATTTATAGCTAGGAAAAGTGAGGCCATAGACATGATATTCCACAGCCTTCCCCAGGAGCTTTTTGCATTTGAATCTTTTGAAAATTAAACAACTTGTATCCAGAAAGCCTACCAGGCTTTCAATTTCAGGACTTAACTGCAAGTTTTGGTAACTCACAGATCATCAAAGCTTAAGGCAATAATAATGCACAGCAAATTCCATTCATAACTTTATTCCAGTAAAACTTCTGACATGCTTTAATAAATAAGAGAAAATGTTGACATTTTCTATAAAGTATCTATGCCTATATATTTCATACTTCTTTTCTTTTGCTTTAATGTCTACATACTATTTGAATAAAAAATGAGTGATAAATGTTTAACCAGATATTTCACTGAAAAAAAAATCATTCAATCACTAAATTTCAAATTATGCTGCTGCTGCCATAAGTCAACAGAGTCAATTTTTGAAGGTTTGGGTTGGGGGTTTTTTAAGATTTCAGTTTAAAGCAATGGGGTTCTTAGAGCTAGGATTACTATGGTGATCAGATTTTGAAGCATATCTTGATGTATAAGTTATTGATCAGAAATGTTATGATGATAAAATTACAGCAACACAAATATATTCTTGTTTTAGCTATTTGACCAACTCCAGCATTATTAACCAGCAAAAGGCATATTGATTTATCTGACATAATTGGAGCAGTATACCACATGAATTAAAAGGTCTTATCTACCTCTAACTTCTATGCTTCAGAGTAATTAAATTATTTGAAATATACCACCTCCTCCAAAAAAATACCTCAACAAAATCCCACCCAATAATTACTATATAGAGTCTAGAAAGAGAAAATTTAAGAAACAGCTAAAGGATCCCTCTTTTAAGCCTCTTTAAAATACATCAAATTGAGGTAGAATTTTAATCCCTGACACCTACTTTGCATGGGCATTTGGCTCATGAAGTTAGTGAGGATATTACCACTGAGTTCTGTGAATCAGGATAAGGATTTGTGCACTGCAGAAAACACATTAGACTAGGTATAGTGAATTCATTCACAGCAGGCACAGCATGTTGCAGTTGAATCTGTTGTCATCAATGGGCCAAGATTGCTTAAGTGCTAATACGATAATTCCAACTTCTGGTACCAACTGGTTAATATGATGCCTCTGCTTTAGTAATTGTTGCTTAAAATTGACTTGTACATTAATGGAAAATTGATGAAACTCTTTAGGAATTGTAACACTCTCTGGAAAAAAAATACACAATTCATTCCTAAAGTAAATCTGATAAGCAAATGATTTAAGTAATTTGTCATATTCAAAACCAATTGGCAGCTCCAAAATAAATACTGCTTTTCTTCCCAGTTACGAAGTTAGAGACTAAATAAATTTTAATAAAATAACAATGCTTTGCAATGGAGAGGGGACTGCAGCTTTTTCTTTTTGACAGGGTATTTCAGAGGAAACATGTTTTCCTCTCATTTAAAGATAAAAAACACAAGCACTTTCATCCCAGCTTCCAGATCTGGTGTGCAACTAGTGACCCTACTAACATTGCTGATGTTTAACACTTTCAGCGCAACTTTATTTGCACATGCTGATGTTAGCAATCCTATTGAAAAGCTAACTGTAAGTGGAAGGATCAGACAATGAAAGTACATCTGTTCCTTGTTTTTTTTTACTGGCACCATTTTACTGTCTGGCTCTCTGATTTCCACTGAGAGAGGTTTGGAAACTGTACTCCTCCTTTATGATTTCACATGCCTTTAGGGGAATCTCTTACCCAAATCATGCTGCTCTGAAATAAGCCTCTTGCAGATAAAATTCCACAGAAATTACTGTTTATCTTGTTGAGTTGCATATAGTAAGCTTCCCCCAACAGACGCATTAAATATGTACAGTAACATCATACAGTTGCTATATGAGTGCTTTCTCTCATAATTCAGATTTGGTGTCAGATTGTAGCTATAAAATGTGTATTTGAAAGTGTATTAATGACAGGGATGAAAACATCTGTTCTCACTCAGTCCAAGTACATAGACAGGTCACTCAGAAGTCCTTCCCACTTTCGAAGTGTCAGAAGGGGCACCTGTGCAGAGGTGGAGGTCATGAGGAAATGTGGTCTAACCATCCTTGTCCCTGCTTTTAGACTTCAGTGTTCTGTTCATATTACTCTTCTGGAGTGTATTAAGAATAATGATTCCATCTCAGACAAAGGTGATCGTGTTCTTTCCTTACCGAAAGAACCTGGAAGTGAACCAGGATCTGGAAATGAAGCAGAGAGCTAATTGTTTGAGCATAAATGTATCCACAAATGATGATGTTAGGCCTGCTGCAGGATGATGTATTTCCTTCAATGACTGTGAGTTAATATAGTTCCCTGTTTCTAAATAATTCCAGTCTCATATCAAACTAGATTGTCATTTTCTGTCTTAATAGAAATATCTCAAGAGGATATTATTGGTTCTGTAATACAAACAGGAGCTCAAAGATGAGGAGTGTTTTCTTAGATGCTGAAAATGAAATTCAGAAGTCAAAATCACAAATTTTGCAAAGCACCTGAAGTATTCCTGTGCTTTGACTCCTTAATCTCCATATCACATGCATTTCTCCATCTTGAATGACAGCAAAAGCAGTATTGTCAATTATTTCCTTTCAGGCTAGCATTAACTTTTCTGTCATAATGTCAAATGTATTGTACTGAAGGCAACAAATCACCTCTGTCCTGTTTCTTAGCCTTCAAAGGAGCATAGGACAATTACAGGAGCATGCGCTTCCATGACTACTAAGATAAATCATTTTGAAAAAAACCCAAACCTCAGCCATGGTGCTGTTGCTGTGTTTCTATTAATAGTAGTGAAATACATCGCTGTCAGTTAGCTTCTAGGTATAGTAAAACAGGTATTTTCCCATAAAAATGTGTTTCTCATTAGCCTGCTTGCAGAAAAATAATTGGGCACAAAGGACCCAGAATAAAGCAGAAGTAGTTATAATCTGCAAGGTCAATAATAATTAATCCTTTTTAAGGAGTATAGCTGTATGTTCACATCTCAGAGAAACCATATATAACAGTATGTAGTAATATTACATATATTCCTTATACTCAGTGGTTCCAGTTTATTCCAGGTGTAGCTGCTTGGTGCCTGAATTATACTGTCCTCTTCCAGTACTGCCATGACTCTCTGCAAACTACTAAAAGCCGCATGGTTTTGTCATATATATTTCACAGTAAAAGACTTTTCAAAACTATTTACTTGGTTTTGATTAACACTTAGGACTGAATAATAACACAAATCTTTGTCACCATTACTTTCTCATGCAATGCTATCCCTTATCATAAATATCTTACAAAATAAAGAATCACATTGCCCTTAAAGCAAATTTTTGGTTTTCTGGTGATCGTGGGGTTTTTTGTGTGGCTTTCAGGAAGTAGAAATATATGTAATCAGTGTGTAGATAGAAGCAGTTGTAAATACCCCAAGGCCTCCATTTCAAGTCTTTATCATAAATTGCCAGATGGTGGCAGTTAACATAAAAAAAATGTATGTATTATGAAAGTGTTGGCTAGGAAAGATTCCTGAGGCATAGCCAGAGTATAATGTATTTGTTCCATGTTCAAGGGTTCTTTGAAGATGAATTTTACTGTCCATAACGTTGCTGCAGATAGCTGCATGATAGCTGTTTGTACCTGACAAATTTAGTTTTAGGTTTTTTTCTTGTCCTAAGCCTGACTGAGCCATAGAAACTCTGCTGTATAGCTGCAGTCATGGAAACCTCTGGGGTTTCTGTGGCCTGGCCATCAGTCTGACAATCAGGAAGATTTAACAGACAATTTGGTCCTTCTTTTGCAACTACTCAATGCTTACTTCCACTTCTACAATCAACTCCTCCTTGTTTACACACAGGGGGAAAAACTGTCTAATAATAAACCATTCCAGGGTAAGGCCTGATATTTCTGCTATGTAGTGTTCTACTTGGCTCCCAGGAGTGGCCACCCTGTGAGGAGGTAGAACCAATGACACAGGACTGATGACTCAGACACTGGCCATCTATGCCTCTCATTACAGTGCATTTGAAGCATAAATGTGGGCAAAAAACCAGCTCACCCATAGTAAGCATAACAGTAGGAGAAACAGCCACAGTGTGTGAAAGTATGAACATTCAGGGGAACTCTAACACATATTTGTCCTTGAGGCACCATGCTCCCTCCAGCTGGAGCAGTTTTGTTCCCAGCATTGACTTGGGTCTCAGTGGGAAAAAAAGCCCCAACATACTGGTTTGATTCATGTGGCAACAGCTGTCATCAAAAGTAGGCAACATATTTCTTCTCTAAGATAATATGCTTGTGTAATTTCATTAGTATGAGAGACAACCACAAATCCAAACAGTTTCTGTAGGGATTTCTCCCAAGGGAGCACCTGACCAGGATGGAGCAACCCACAAACAAAAAGCTCTGATGCAGTTTGGGGCTCAGTGTAGGGTGTAGGTCCAGTCTAGCAATTTTTCTCCCTGATGACCTAATCCAGGATCTCAAATATAAAGATACCCAGGAAAACAGAGCAAGAGAACTAGGTCCTAGGATTTTAAATGTATGGATTATTGCCGTAGGACAACAAGAATAAATCTAGGAAACAGCTGATAGAAATGTATCACATTCTTAGATAATTACTAAAATTCAAGAAGTTATAAGTTCTGAAATTACATATCTTCATTTTATATATATTTAAAACAATAGAATTTGAATACAATGTTGAAACTGCTGATCTTTTCTGAAAATATTTTGTAATAACTATATATATTGTACATGTTTCTCAAGTGATGAGAAAAATACAGATATCTGAAGAGAATTGCATCATTTTCAATTATTCAGTTATTCATCACATTGAATGTTTCAAATAATCTGCATTACTACTCTTGATACCTATAGATGCAGACATAATATCTTCGTACACATTTATGAAGTAGAGAAGTTAATTCATCTATCACAACTTGAAATTTCCAGAGACATCGTGTAGAAATTAAATACTCCATATTGTTCTGCAAGCTGCTTCTGAGAGTCTTCCCATGGGATAAAGAAAGCTGTACTAAATTTATTACATTTTTTAGATGAATATCCACAGAATCTCACCAATTCCCCTTTTGTCCTCTTAAAATCCTATGGGACATTTCCATAAAGATTATTTTCAAAATTGCTTAGCAGCCAGTGCTCTCAACCGAAGCTTCTGTCAGCTTAGGTTGGTCAGAAATCATCAGGGTATGCTGAGAGCATTAAGTCGGCATTTTTACATTCACATATATTCATTTCATGCGAAACAAATGGGTTTTTTTACTAAATATTTGTTGTAACAACAGTAATAGTGTCCTTCCCAACAGCTGCATGATAAAACAGAGACATCTACTGGTTAAAGTATGAAGGAGGAAAAATATCAAAACTTGTGGAACACTAGCCGAAGGCTTGTCAAACTGCCTTCCTTTGCTCCCCAATAAAGCTTACCAAAATATTCAAACTCCACTTGTGCAGTCTGGTTAAAGACAACAGCAAACTTCTCTTTGGTTTCTTGAGAACAAAACTAGGCCCTGTGACGCAGATGGACCATAAATCTTTGAAGCCTAATAGATGTTTATTTGTGACTGGACAAAAGCAGTCTTTTGTGTGCATCAGGGAATATTCAGCTCTTCTTCTGTCCAACCCACAGTTTATGATAAAATAGACACTCTCTGAACACCCTGTTCAGCACCTGCTCTGGTTATTTGTGCTAAAAGCAGTCTGAATTATAGCGCTAAATTGAAAGGTTCACATAACTTACAGGCATTTTCTCGGAGAGTATCATGTTAGTCTGAATTCACAGAAGCATGAGCAGTATCTTTTAATAGTATTTTAATGATAGATAATATATTTTGTGCATCAGGTTTTCATTTAATTACAATTTCACCTTCCTAAATATATGATGTGAGGACATTTATTTATTTATTTGAAGAGCATTGGTACTCTGTGGATATGTTACAGCATTCATCACACCTTAATAAGGGCTTGAAACTGGAGTACTACAGGTGAAGTTTCAAAAGTAATTCTGGAGTGGCATCTAACATAAGGAAAAGTTTCTAATCCAAATTCTGAATCTGGACTCTTTTGCTCAGGATCCAACATTGCCAAAGAACTGTTGCCAATCTGATGCCTACCTTTGCAAATTTGGCTGTGTAGCCACAACAGGAGGTAAAACTCCTAGTAGCACAATTGTAAAAGTCACTGAAGAAAACGTTCTTACCACGTGAAAGACAAACTTGAAGCGGAGGGTAAGGAAGTCTACTGGAAATTTGCAGCTTGTTCCCACATCTGTCCTGTAAGTCTTAGCATGGTAGCTTTACTAGCAGTGTGTTCCCATGGGTGGAAAAAAAAATCCAGAATAGAAGCACTCCAGTAAAATGCAGGATGGATATTTGTTGCACCTTCAAAGTCTCTCCACATATGTGTCTAGTTTACACCTTTCGTGAAGTACTGTGTTTCCCACCAAGCTGTCTAATGCACTGGAGTGCCATTTTAGCTATCAGCATCAAAAACCATTCTTCCTGAACAACATCCTTTCTAACAGAAACAATATTAAGGCAGAAATGTTATAAAACATCCATCACCCAAAAGAATTTTTTTTGGCTAACTCTCACCCAACTACTTCAATCAATTCTCCAGCTGCTTTGGATTATGGTAGGGGAAATCAAATGTTGAGTTCCATGGGTTTCTTCAGCTTTAGTATTGCTTACTTGAGTTCTCCATCTGATTTCTGCTGTTGTTCATATTTAAGCTGCTGAAATATTTTATGCAAGATTCACAGTTCCCGTGCTTCAACAACTACATTGGCTTTGCTGTCCTCGATGGTTTATTTTGAATTAATCTAAGTAGGGCTCCACTCCATCTCAGTCTATGGTGTAGACATAGCCTACGAATCATGCCTTTTCCTTTAGAATTACAAAATACTTTGGCTTTACTAGCTATTTGGTTTCTCTTCCTCTGGATTCTCAAGTTCTCAGCTTTTCTTCTTAGCAGCACATCTTCATGCTGCTGAAACTGGTGGGAAAATTTTATAACACATCTACATCTAACCAAATGAATTTTCTTTACTGATTGTGTTATGGTGAACTAAATTGCTGCATATTTTTTATCCCCTAGAATTGACCTTCCCTATCATTGTATTTAACTTTTAGTGTTTTCTTTAAGAAAAGAGGTTCTGAAATTCAGAACTTAATCAAGAGCAATATGCAGTGAACCATGGATAGAAAAAAATACTTCAAAAAAGCAGTAGAAGATTGAACAATTCATTTCCTTCTTTCATAGGAAATTATGAATGGATTAACAAGGAATAGAAATTGGCATGAAGCCAAGATAGAAAAATTATTCTAAAAGTGTGAGTGAAGATTATGTTTGAATTTTGTGCCTGACTTCATTTCAAATAAGTCTGAGTAGCAAATCTCTGATAGATAACAATTGCCTTCAGGTGGGAGGCCATCCATACTCACTGTATTATATGGCTAAAACAAAGTCTTAATCAATGGTAAAAAAGATGATGGAATGGGAATATGGGTTTTTTTAAAGTTTGGTGTAGTTGTCAGCAAATTAAATATACAATCCTGGTTAATAACCTGAGGTCTCAGCCATAAGCAAATTCATTTAAAACTAAATGGCAAATACAAACAGTGAGAACCAATAAATTTAATTTCCAGTTTCTACTTTTTAAAATCAGTTACGTCCAGCTTTCTGCTTTAAATTGAATGTTAATATCAAAATTAGTAGGGTCAGAATAAATCTGTATGTCAGATATGTTGATTTCCACAGAACCACAGAATCACAGACTATTCTGAGTTGGAAGGGACCCACAAGGATCATCGAGTCCAACTCTTAAGTCAATGGCCC
>JAOXXN010000395.1:120453227-120479701 GCA_026770055.1 Myrmophylax atrothorax
AGTGGGGCCAGTTCTGCGCACACTGTGCCTCACCTAAAAAATCCACTGTGCAGGCTGGAAGGGCACACCCACGTGGGAAGAGCCCTTTCCAAATCTTCGTTTGCGAGGTTTGGCCATACATATGGTGACCCTGTGCACCGGGGCAGTGCTCTGCCGCGCCCTCTGTGCCGCGGGCGGGCCCGCGTTCAGCACCGCGCCGGGGACAGCTCCCGTCCCGTTCCGTCCCGTCCCGCCGCGCCCCCGCCCCGACCCCATCGCGTCCGGCCGGCAGCCCAGCTGAGACGGCTGCCCCGGTTTGCTTTGGGAGCTGCGCTGTTTTGTCGTGCGTGGTTTTTTTTGAAAATGGAATTCCTGTAATGAAGCCAATGTTTTTGTGCGTGCATGCAGCACAGAACAGATGCGTGTGGTCTGCTGTGCAAAAGAGTTGAAAACTGCAAGCTCCTTGTCATGACTTTGATACAAATTTTGAAGATTCTAGTGCATTCATCTAAGTAATAATACTCAGCTTTCACTACCCGAAAATTATACAGCTAGTACAAAACACAACCTAATGTAAGAAATATGTCAAAAGTTTAGAAAATTTCTGAATAAGAGCTGGCAGGGACTTTATTAAAGACATCTCATTCATTTTTTATACATACAGCTGACTTTCTGACACACAAGGGCAAATTGTTCCATTTAAAAATAATCTTTAGGAGGTCAAAAAGCTATATATAAATAAAGCCTTTTAACATTACTCCTGATGTTAATTTTTTTGTGTTTATCTGTAGGGAGGATTTAAATGTGTCCCGTTGTTTTAGAGCAAAGAAACCATTAGTTAGCTATACTTTTTATTTTCACTGTAAGCTCCATTACATTAAATTGTTTAATTGATTAAACTAGTCACACTATAATTTCATGCAGGTACTTGCTCCACTTATGTCAATAATATGACAGACATTCATGGGCTTATTCAATTCCTAGTGAAAAAAATAAAGCAATTCCCATTCTCTTACATTTACTCTGGTTCTGCCATTTCTTCTACATTGAGTCCTAGGGGACGGTTTGCCATTTATCATAAAAGAATTGATTTAGTGTCTCCAGCTGAGTTAGCCTCTTTCTGTTCAACAACAATAAAAAAATACTAGAGCTCACTTGATACGGGTTTTAATCTATTGAAAAAGAAACAGTAATGCCCATTAGTTTTGTGCTAATTCAATATTCGGTGTTGTCTCCATTGATGCTGAACTGAATACATATGCCTCTTCCCAAACTATGAAGACTGCCTTTATCTGTGACTACTTAAGGTCTCCCATCGTCACCAATCTAACAGATGCCCCCACTATTATCCTCAACTTTTGCCCATAATTAATTACAGCATGTTTCTTGATCAAGCTAATAGTCACATTTGCCATCCATTGCCTATTACTTGTGCATAGTGCAATTTCTCTGGTCTCCAAGACTACTTTTTGCTCTCAATATGTAGGAAATACATCCTGCAAATTTCTGCAGTGTTGTACTTAGTTTTCTACTACATAGCTAATGTGCCTCTAAATGTTGTAAGAAACTTTTAATGGTTCCTGTGTTCAGATTCACAGACTCAATCCATTCTCAGACTTCTCATTTCCTGTATTACCCACTAAGGATTGCCTTATACCAAATCACCTCCATATTCAGCCATAATCAAATTCTCAATTTTACTGAATTCTTATGCTGAAATTCTAGGTAGTACAAACCCCAAGGTCATCCTTCCCTAAAGCAATAATCAAGTCATTAAGTAAACACAGTTGGTCCACCACAGAATGCAAGAGGGATTGTATTCTATTACTGTTATCCTAATAGCATAAATACAAAACCCAGTAATTTACCTGTATGAGAATACAGGAGAGATGCATTTTATTAGTATTAATTTAAACCAGAACTATACTCACTGATCTCAAACAAAGGATCCTTTCCTAGGCAGATCTATCCTCTCTGAGATTCTAGGTCTTCTAAAGCAAATATTAGTCTATGGAATGGGAAGGTCAGCACAAAGTGGAAGAGGGATAGATATGGAAAGGTTTTATGAAAAAATAAAAAAAGGAGTTCATGGAGGGCTCTCAAGCAGAAAGGATATCAGCTACACGGAAAGGCTTTATGACTGGCCCCACCCTTTACTCCTAAGGTTCATCTGCCAGGGTCTAAAGGGCTTGGATGGCAACAGAAAATACCTCAGGACATAGGTTTGGTTAGAGTATCCTTCTCGTAGATGGATGGCCTTACAGGGCTAAGTGAGCTCCATCTGCATGGGTTTTGGAGTTGGAGTTGTCCTTCTCTTAGGATGGTTGCCGGGGGGCTAACCAGCCCATCCTGCCCATGAACACACTTTGTCTGACTCTTCAGTTGAGACCTGTCTGGCATGAGAGACCCTACCGAAGGCACAAACCACCACCAGCATAGCACACAACCTCATGAGGGCACGCAAGCTTCTCCCCCACGACAGCAGGGTGTCCATGGAGAAGAATGAATGCCTCCGAAAGAGCAATAAAGAACATTCAAATTGAGTCCTTAAAAATATTATTAATAATAATGATCTAGGAAAAAGTGGAAAATGAAAGGTCAGAATTCTAAATAATGTCATCAAGGAAGGAGATCAAGAGTAGCAGAGAGAAGCTGTTCAGTGATTAGACATGCTGTCAGAACCATTATCAGATACGTTCCTGAAAGGGCAACCACAATAGAGCTGTAAGCTGAACTAAATTTATGTTATTCTATTAAATTATTCCCCTCTCTTATTTTTCAAAAATTAAACACTCTGTTCTATGTCAAGCTGTTAGACCTGTGCCAGGAATCTACAATCAGGGCTTGTTCTAGAGAGGTAATAAGAAATGAAAGTAGTACTCTGAAAGGGTTCATAGATGGTAGGAGTTTTCCACTTGTAATGAGTATTTGCAGGCTCTGTAAGATAACTGCAAAGGATAGTTACAAAGTCTGTTTTGAAACTTTATGACTGAATGATATAAACTTCTTTTTTACTGTATCATGAAATTCTGTCTTGACTCTTACAGGTACTGACTCAGCTCTAATAATGACAAAGCGGAGGCAGAGGTCAGAGTATCTGACCCAGCTGGAGACTAATGTCTTACTTATTTCTGAGCAAAAGTTTTAGGATAATTTTGTTACCTTGGTCTAATTTTATTACCTGGAAATGAACTTTTTCAAGACTTAAGACAAGGAGCATTTGCAAACATATACATCTATTCCTAGGAAACTTTCAGTGTTGTAGGACTTTTAAGGTTTACTAGAATTGACATGTTTAAGACTTGCCACAACTCCATTGTGTTTCAGTTTGGAGAAAATGAAAGAAGGATTTGTCCCTATTTGTCTCCTTTTTCATGTCTCCTGGCCAAGCACCTTATGTTAAAAATGAGTATGAGCCATCAAGACCAATGCCCTGTTATCAGTAGCAAAATGTCTTGGCTTTTTGTTGAACTTTTTGAGTTTGGCCTGTTGAAACCTTAGGTTCAAAGTAAGATGTCTAAGTCTGTCAGAGTGATCATGATGTGATCTGTGACACATAGGACATGTGTTGAGTGCAGAATTGCAAGTGTGAGCTGAGTCCTCTCTGCAAAGCAGCACCATGTAAGAATTGTGTGTCAGAAGTAAGAGGTGATGCTTGTAACTGGGAAGTCCCAGGGACAGAATGAAAGGACACAATGAAAAGATGAGGGACAGAGGTGCTGTCTCATGACCTTGGTCTGCAGTGTCTAGTAAGGAACAGCAGTGTCAGCTGCCAAAGGCAGAGCCTTGGTGCTATACTGATGAGTGCTATTATTAGCTGGTAAAATGTTTCTCCAGTTTATACAAATGTAAAAATATGCTTCTCCTTTACATCACTGAAGGAAATTAAAATGGCCCCTTCTCCTAAATATCTACAGACTGATGTCCTGACTAATCTTTAAATTCCTCATGTGATAATACTTATAGCTGGAAGGCAGCTCAATTTGTAGTGTTGTCTTTGCTGCTTCAATGAGCATCTAATTTGGATAGTACCAGATGTCAAGGACAGAACACACACAGGTTTGGCCAGATGTACAAGACAGAGGTCCTACAGAAGAAAACTTTCTGTTCCATTCAGTTGCACACTCAGTATCACAATCTGAAGGCACCTTACAGGAAAGGATACTGCTGATATAAACCGATTTCTATGAACTTCTCATCAAGCCTACCATTATGTCATCCACTTTCATGGGCTTACTCCCTCAGAGAAATGAAAACTTCCATGATCTGACCTTCTGCTCCTGCCAGTGTGGCTGTGAGTCAGTGGATTGCCTGGCTGAAGCTGGCAGCCCTGTGCTACAAGCTGAGGATGCTTTCATGCAAGATACAGCAGGGCCTGCAGGCTACAGCACTTTGTAGCTCTCCAGTTGATCTGAAGAACCTAGACCAGCTCCAGCTGTCTATCTGCCCAAATGTAGATCAAGACAACTCTTTTCTGAGAGCAGATGGTTCTGAAAATATATAGCTAAATATCCAAGAAAGTTGATACAGTGCTCCAGAAAGCTTAGAAAAGTTGAACAATGACTGGTTTTTCTGAGATTCTCCAAAGGGATACCTAAAGATACTGCCAGAGCACTTTGTTTGACAACAATATCATTCATTTAAATGCAGAAAGAGAAGAGTGTGTAATGGCCTGATGAATTTCATAGCCTATGGAAGTTAAAAATTTGAGAAGTAATGAGACTGTATTGCTGTCGGTTATTTAAATGATCTAGATCCTACCCTAGATCCATTCCTGGAACAGAAAGACTAAAGAAACATCATTGCTAGTACAATCTTACCTGATTCCAGATTGAAATTTATATTAATCAAATATACTCTACTGGCTCTTAGATAGAACTCAACTGAACTTCCTCTGAGCAGCTATATTTCTGTGTGAAACTTATACACACCTTTTCTCTGCTGTGTATAGCAATAACACTGCCATATCAGTTATGCCAAAAGCCTTTTCACATATCATATCATATCATCGCAAATATCATATCAGTTGTTTCAGAACAGAAGAAACAATTTGAAGGCTCTTCCATTACACCTTTATTTGCTGCCTCAGTTGTATGCGGATTTTTTGCAGAATTCCTCACACTGAGGGCAATAATGAGCAACGAGATGGATGCACAGGAAAAGTGCCATTTTTTGATGGCAATTTAACACTGGGAAACCACTACATTTTTGAAAGATTGCTACCAATCTTTGCCCCTTAAAAATCAGAAACAAGAGCATCCGGAGGACCCTGTTAAGACTGCATCATTAACTCAGGGAATGTTTTACTATGCGTTGCATCATCAGCAGGTGCAAATGCCTCATATCCAGGCCATAAGAAAATAATTTAAATCTTTAATCTTAATCCATTCTTTTAGAAATACTTTGCCTTTTATAAGGAAATAAATTTACAGTTTAATAAGAGCTGGATTTTTATGTGCTTTTGTAATACCAGAGCTAAGTAACATAAGCTGCCAGAATCTGTCATTTAACAAAGTGTTGTTCATATTCTGAAATGCAGGTTAAAAAGACTATGTCAAGAACTGTGGTCATAGTTTAACTACCTCGTGTATGCAAATTTTCCAGGCATTTCAGTCCAGAATACAGTTCCTAGAAAATGGGAACACACACCTAGAAAATAGGAAATTTTGCTGTGAAAGAGTCAGTCAGTGGATTTTTTACTCTTCTGTATCATCATAGCCAAGCCTCGCAGATTGATACAGGTCTTTCTTAAAAAGTCTGTGCTTCTGCTAATATAACCCACATCTGTTTTCTAAGAGAATTTATCAGCATAGGACTATCTGCAAAATGTTCTTTATGCAGACTCAGAATAGGGAGTTCCCTTTTTTCTTCTTTTTCTTGTAGTTGCTCTTGTTCTTCCTAGTGTTCCCTTGCCATTTTTTGCCTAATGTGTTGTGAAATCTAATCAATTGCAATAATTAAAACGTACTATGTGTGGAATGATGCACAACTTTAATTACACAACAGTGTCCCAGACGAATAAAAGCTTGAGATTCTTACTTTGGAAGAAACCAAACTATTGTACTTTGCTGTATTTTTTTTCACCAAGGACAGACTCATAGATGATGATATGCATAAAACACCAGAAGTTCCAGGCTTCCTATACTGTATATTTTATTAAAACAGCTGGCACAGTTCAGACTTGTGTGTTGCCAGCATATGAATGAAAGGCTGCACCAAATAGATAGATGATTGTTTTCAATAAAACACCCTGGGTGGTAACTCTAAACAGGGAAGTTTTGTGTTCAAGACCTATAAAATGCATGGAGCTTTAGTGATGTCACATGGTGTAAGAAGGGGTGCTATTCACCGACTCACCTCTTTTCTAGAATCTGTTGTATGCTGGTAAACATTTAGGCATAAAGTAAATTCCATATTACAGACCGAAATGCCAGTGTTTCCTAATTAAAATCAGTTTGATGACAATTGGGCAGATACATTCTTACAGTTTAGGGTTTTTTTACGAACAATCCATGTCAACTAATTAGGTCCTGGTATTATACAGCTTTTTCCAATGCTGTTATTTGCATTCTGATGCTGGCCCCAATGAGCTTGACAGAAAATGCAAGCTCTACAGTTTAGACCTCTGCTTTGTTCATTTGTTCTTTGAATTCTGAAAATATAATTATGTTATTGAGTATTTTAGAGAACTCAAGCCTGCATTAGCTATTTCACAGTGATTTCAGTGAAGTGAATAAACTAGTGTACCTTATTTAAGCTTCCAATTTTATTAAAGTGAAATCTGATACAGGCAACTTTCACAGTTTGAAAGGCAGTTATTGCTCTCTTACAGTGTTGCCTTTTGTCTGCCTCTCTCCTAGCTACAGGACATCACAAATTTCATTAATCAGCCTTGCCCAGGTATGCAGTGTTATTGCCCTCATCCTTTAATAAGATTGCCTTTTTTTGCTGATGTGGGTAGCAGAAATTGTAAATGAATATATAGCCCTCCTAAATAGGATAGATTAACCTAAAGATGTTTTCTGCATTGGTTATATGAAGGATGAAGACAGGTGGTCCACAACTCACTTGGCAAGATAAATGAATGGATCTTATTTCTCCAATAAATATGAGGAGGTTTTTGGTTTGGGGTTTTTTTTTAAAGGCAGAAGCAGGAGTGGTAGGGAGAAATACAAATAAATACATTTGAAATAATTCAGAATATGAAGGTGATACCTGTTCTGTACATTTAGTAGCTGGAAAAGGCCAGATAGCACATAAGTACAAGATGATGCCAAATACAGACTCTCACACCATCGGCAGTTTCACTTTGTGCTTAGAGAGCTGAATTTTGCTTAGTAACCCATAGATGAAACAAGTTGTTCTCAAAGCTGCAATAAGGTGGTCTTTCCATCTCTGGAGCCATTATCACCACTGTGACCAGTCTCTCTGCATCCATTCTTCACACTTGTGTTCTGCTTAACTGCATTTCACTCATCTTGGGCTTTCCAGCAATTAGTGTGTCCCTGGAACCACTATCAAATGGATTTAACAGTACCATTTCTGAGAAATTAGAGTAAATGATTTTATGAAAGAGCTTAAACCAAGCTTTTAAACACAAAACGATTTATTTTACTATTTGTAATAGAAACCTGGGTTTACTTAGGGCTGCCAACCAAAACAATGTATTTTTCCCAGGTAAATTGTTATAATAATTTTTGCATCACTTTAATACTTTGCACACCATCTCAAAGCTGCTTATATTTCTTAGAGTATAAATACCTAAACTTTATGGTAAAGCCATTACCTTCTTTGATGTTAATTTTTTCTCATAATATTGGTTCAGTAAATAAGAATGACCAGCTATTCGAGCCAAAATGGAAGTTTGTGAGATATGCAGATGCATGAACTTTATTAAAATGGCTTTTTTCCATAATGAGATGGTTTATATGGTACCAGACCTGCTGGATATGGATAGGGTTCACCATAAAAAGTGGGGGAAAGGATTTTAGCCCATGCGTTTGCAGGGCTGATTGAAAGGGCTTTAAACTAGGTTTGAAGAGGGAAGGAAATAAGACCAGGCTTGTAAGAGATGAGCCTGCAGGTGTTATGCCAGTTCTGAGTGTGAAATTGATAGCCTGCCTGAAGTGCATCTACCCCAATGCATGCAACATGGGTAACAAACAGGAGGGTCTGGAGGCCACTGTGCAGCAGGGAAGCGATGATGTAGTCGCCATCACGGAAACATGGCAGGATGACTCCCGAGTCTGAAGTGTGGCAATGGATAAGCTCTTCAGAAGGAACAGGTGAAGGAGAGGTGGTGAGCTTTCTCTATACATTAGTGAATATTTCAAGTCTATAGAGCTCTGAAACAGTCATGGTAAGCTTGAGTGCCTGTGGGTGAGAATCAAGGAGAAGGCTGGCAATGCAGATATCCTGATGGGAGTCTGTTACAGACCATCCAACCTAGATAAAGAGGCAGGTGAAATGTTCTGTAAGCATCTGGTTGATGTTTCACCATTACTAGCCCTTGTTCTTGAAGGAAACTTTAAGTTGCTGGATGTCTGCTGGAAACTCAGTGCAGAAGAGAAGAGGAAGTTTAGCAGGTTCCTGAAGTGTAAGGAAAATAACTTCCTGATGTGGCTGGTAAACAAGCCTACCAGGGGTGGTGCCCCACTAGAACTGCTGTTTACAGAAAATGGCTGAGGGAAGATGTGGTGGTTGGAGGCTGTCTTGGGCAGAGCACCCACAACATGATAGTTTTCAGTACTTTCTGAAGGAAAGGGGTCAACAAAGCCTCTATCTTAAGACTTCCAGCGGGCAGACTGGCCTGTTCAGGGCACTGGTTCAGAGTTCAGAGACGTTCTTAGTAACAGTGGAGTCCGGGAAGTCTGGACATATTTTTAGACAAAAATCTTAAAGGCACAGGAGAAAGCCATCCCTATGTACCAAAAGGCGAGCCAGCTGGGAAAAGACCGGCCTGGCTGAACAGGGAGCTTTTATAGGAACTCAGGAGTAAAAGAGATTATATGACCTTCAGAAGAAGAATCAGAAAAGTCAGAAAGAGTACAAGGATGTCATTAGGTCATGTAGAGAGAAAATGAGAAAGAAGAAAGCTCAGCTAGCACTCAATCTGGCCACTGCTGTGAAAGATAATGAAATGTGTTTTTATAAATACACCAACAACAAAAAGAGGGCTGTGGAAAATCTCCATCCTTTATTGGATGCCAGAGGTAACATTGTTACCAAGGATGAGGAAAAGGCTGAGGTACTTAATGTTTTCTTTGCCTCATTCTTCAACACAAAGACCATTTATCCTCAGGGCAACTGGTCTCCTGAGCTGGTAGACAGGGACAGGGCGCAGAATAGGCCCTCTGCAATCTAGGAGGAAGTAGTTAGTGACCTGCTGCATCACTTAGACATTCAAAAGTCTGTGTGGCTGGGTGGGATGCACCTGAGGGTACTGAGGGAACTGGCAGAAGAGCTTGCCCATCCACTCTACATCATTTATCATCTGTCCTGGTTAACCTATTCTGGGTCCCTCACTACAAGAAAGACATTGAGGTGCTGGACCTTGTCCAGAGAAGGAGAACAGAGCTGGTGAAGTGTCTGAAGCACAAGTTGTATGAGGAGTGGCTGAGGGAGCTGGGGTTGTTCAGCCTGGAGAAAAGGAGGCTCAGGGGAGACCTCATCATTTTCTACAAGTACTTGAAAGGAGGTTGTAGAGAGGTAGGGGGTGGTCTCTTTTCCTAGGGAACTAGTGACAGCACAAGAGGAAGTAGCCTCAAGCTGTGCCAGGGGAGGTTAACGTTGGACATGAAGAATTTCTTCACTGAAAGGGTTGTTAAGCATTGGAACAGGCAGCCTAGGGAATCATCATCCCTTGAAATGTTCAAGAAACGACTGGCATGGCACTTAGTGCTGTGGTTTAGTTAGCTTAGTGGTGTTTGGTCAAAGGTTGGGTTTGATTATTTTGGAGATATTTTCTGAGGTTAATGTTTCTATGATTCTATGAAAATGAATAACACAATGTATCAGAAAACCTATAGCCTTAGACAGAAATCAAAACTTTATTTTTAGGAAGCGTTTGTGTACTTAGGCATTTTAATAATTATGAGATACTAGGATCACCTTCACACTACTTCCTTTTTAACATCTTGCTCTCAACCTAATTCAGGGCCAATGTCTTCTATTCTTGTAGCATCTGAAATTTTTCTAGATATCATGATTAGGCAGGACTAGTCTCCTGAACAATGATTCTTGTTTATTCTTATCTTTGACTCTCGGCTCATAAATTTTTTGCTGGTCTACAAAGGTGTGCATGATGTAGTACTAAATTAACAGCTTATACACAGTCATTCTCATTCAATTCTCTGCACTGTGTAAAGTTTTATGTAATTACAATAATGAAGAAAATTAATAATGTTCAGCACATTAGCAGGAACTACATATTCACTTGGTAACATGCAAAAATAAATGTCACATCCTATTGTAATTTTAAAATGGTAAGACCAGTCATGGCTTGCTTTCTGAAATGAATTGGCTTACTGCAGGCAATAAAGCAATCAGGTTTTGACCGTGTTTAAGATGATTCTAATGTTTTCTCTCTGTGCAAAATTCAAAACAATAGAACAAAATAATGAATGCAACAGGCAAAGCAGCTTCCACGATTCTGTGTTTATTTGATACATGCGTGTTTGAAAGGATTTAAGAAAGCCCTGACAAGTACATTTCTATCAGTCTAACCAAAATATTGTTTATTTTGTTTTACAGATTTTGGCCATTGTGTCTATTCTGTTCATCGTACTGTCCACTATTGCTTTGTCTCTTAACACACTGCCAGAGCTTCAAGAAATAGATGAATTTGGGCAGCCAAATGACAACCCTCAGCTAGCACATGTTGAAGCTGTGTGTATCGCTTGGTTTACCATGGAGTACCTTTTGCGTTTTCTGTCCTCACCAAATAAGTGGAAGTTCTTCAAAGGCCCATTAAATGTCATTGACTTACTGGCCATCTTGCCATACTATGTCACCATTTTCCTCACAGAGTCCAATAAAAGTGTCCTGCAGTTCCAAAACGTCAGACGTGTGGTTCAGATATTTCGTATTATGAGGATCCTAAGGATTCTTAAGCTCGCCAGACATTCAACAGGACTTCAGTCTTTAGGTTTTACACTCAGGCGGAGTTACAATGAATTGGGCTTGTTGATACTATTTTTAGCCATGGGAATAATGATATTTTCAAGTCTTGTATTCTTTGCTGAAAAGGACGAGGATGCTACAAAATTTACAAGTATCCCTGCATCATTCTGGTGGGCAACAATCACAATGACTACTGTAGGATATGGTGACATTTATCCTAAGACTTTATTAGGTAAAATAGTTGGAGGACTTTGCTGTATTGCTGGAGTGCTGGTCATAGCCCTACCCATACCAATTATTGTGAACAATTTCTCAGAGTTTTATAAGGAGCAGAAGAGACAGGAGAAGGCAATTAAGAGGAGAGAAGCACTTGAGCGAGCTAAAAGAAATGGCAGTATTGTCTCCATGAATCTGAAAGATGCCTTTGCCCGCAGTATGGAAATGATAGATGTAGCAGTAGATTCAGGTAAGCTTGGAGAAGCAATCAACCAAAAGGAGACACCTGATGACAACCACCTGTCCCCAAGCCGGTGGAAATGGGCCAGAAGGACAATGTCTGAAACAAGCTCAAACAAGTCGTATGAGAACAAGTACCAAGAAGTTAGTCAACAAGACTCCCATGAGCAATTAAACAATGCTGCAGCATCCTCCAGCCCACAGCACCTCAGTGCCCAAAAATTGGAGATGTTGTATAATGAAATTACTAAAACTCAGTCTCAGCCTAATCTTAATGCTGGTTACCAAGACCAGTCAGCCAAGCCACCCATGTATGAAGAAGAAATAGAAATGGAAGAAGTTTCAGGTCAGAGAGATCCGTTGCCAGCTGGACCTACGGACATCGTAACAGACATGAGAAGCACATCCAGTATCGACAGTTTTGCCAGTTGTGCAACTGACTTCACGGAAACAGAGAGGTCTCCCCTCTCTTTGTTTCCTGGCTCTCACTTTCAAATGAGATTTCCAGCTGATGCTGTTAACCTGGAAGAAAACCAAAGAGCAAGGAGTTCTCAGTTTATACCATTCACAAAAGACAGAGGATTTTCTCCAACTGATATCACCTTTGATTATAATCCAATCAACAGAGCTGTTATCAGTGATGGCAGTGGGTCCCAAACTGTTTTACATGGTCATTTGCATTTTGACACTGCCATGGAAAGCCCCAAAAGTTCCCTGAAAGGTAGCAACCCATTAAAATCTAGATCCCTTAAAGTTAATTTTAAAGACAACAGAAGTGGCGCTCCACAAACTCCACCAAGCACCGCAAGGCCACTACCAGTGACAGCAGGAGCAGACTTCACACAGGCCACCCCTCAGCACATCAGCACCATTCTCCTCGAAGAAAATTCCCCGCAAGGTGAACGACCTGTATTTGATGCTGACGCATCTGCACTTTGTCAAGGACCTGCTAAAAGATCATCCCCTCTCTTTCCCAAGCAAAAGATTTTCACTTTCCCTTCAAAAGAGAGAAGGAGCTTCACTGAAATAGACACTGGAGAAGAAGAAGAAGAGTTTATGGAGTTACATGGTATGAAACATGAAAAGCAACAGGATATCAAGACAAATTGTTGTGGGGATAAACACAGTGATGACAACAGTTTTACAGAGGCGCCACAGGTCAGCTCTTCACCCAAAAGCATGAGCCACAACTGTACTCAAGACATTTACCATGCTGTGGGTGAGGTAAAGCCAGACAGTAACCAAGAAGGTCACAAAATGGAAAACCATTTATTTGCCCCGGAAATTCATTCAAGTCCAGGAGAAACTGGATATTGTCCGACACGTGAAACTAGCATGTGACTAGTTACAGAAGCAATAAAAATACCTTTTCCTAAAACACTACTAGTAATGCCTATGAACTAAAACATGGAAGCCTCAACAAAAGTGCATAAAATGTTATTTTTGCATGGCATGAAGAGTTGTTTAGTTTAAATACTGTTTAATTAAAAAAAAAAAGACTGCTTTTTGTAACAAACTAAAAAAAAAAAAACAGGGAAAAAATGACTGAAGAACAGTGAATAAAATAAAGAGAGCTCTGTTAGGAGCCAGTATTCTGCAACATCTGACATTTTTGATCCTTTCACCTATGATTGTAGACAGGTTTTGAACTCTTTTAACTTTTTTTTTTTCCTTGGTTACAATGAATATTAGAATTTGCACATGAAAGGATGAAATGTCAATGCATGCATTCATAAAGATGTGAAACAAGGTGCTTCGAGCTTGCAAAATGCATATATTTGTAAATAGTTCGGGGTTGGGGGGACAGCTACTGTTAACAAGGATTTATGGAAAAAGCATTTCCTGGGACACAGGTACTTCCTTCACAGCGTGCTGCCTGGAGGTTTTGTATAGACTTATGTTGCAAAATTGCAACTTCTACTTAAAGCATCTCACGTATCTTGCTTTCTGTTAAAAAGCTCATGAGTATATCTGTTAATTAATGACTACAGTATTTTAGTTTATCTGTGCTGTAAATCATGATGGGTTTTTTTTATTTGCATAACTTCAATTATTGCATTTGTCAGTTTATTTAATGATTCTGTGAGGAAAAGCAAAGATTTAATGACCAGAACTTGAAGCATTTGATATTTTTATAGAAAACTGCCAACATTTCATAACTGAAGAAAAAGTTCCATTTAAAAATTTAAAAAACATAGTTATTTCTGTGGCAATAAATAGTGCCAAATGGCTATCAGATATATACAAGTTCTCAATCTCTTAGAATATAACTTGATATTAAAAAACTATTTTCCACATTCTCTTTTTTTTCCTTTGGTTTAACACTATTTTCTTCTACATGATCTGTGAGCTCTCTTTCCTTTTGTTTTACATGCAGTGCTCATACTTCAGTAATGGCAATGTTATTGAAGCAGTTATGGTGTAAGGACATAAGGTTTGTAGAGGAAGTACTACCTTTCATTACCATGAATCGTATAGCTGGAGAAAAACAGGCTTTAAGTACATGTGATTTGCCCCAGCTCTTCCATACCCTAAAGCTTATCTGTGTTTTTGAGTTCAATCATTTGGACTGACAGAAGATATCAGTTGACTCACCAGCTTTGCCTCAATGCATTCTTCCATGGCTGTTCCAAAATGGAGTATAGGCTTTCTACTTGAATAAAGGGAAATGTCAGTCATTCCACTGACAGCTGCCAAAGCATCTTTGGTTTCTCTGACTTCTCCAGCTTTGTAAAACAAAGATGCTGAACTTAAGCCTTCATTACAAAGCACCCATCTCACCACTGTCTAAAAAAAAGCTACTTTTCATTTTATCCATCATCCATAGCTTCCTATGCTACAATACAAAAAAAAAAGCTTATAGATTGCGTTAATTCCATAAATCACAAAAAGCTTTTCAATTCATGAATTCTAATCATAAGGAAATGTATGCAGTTACACAGGCATGTCCTACAAAATACTCCCTTTTTTTTCCATTAGGAAGCCTTAAAAGCACTTTAGACCAAGTAATAAATAGTTTCAAACAGCAGGCTTCTCCTTACCATTGTGGATATAGGTTAATTTTTACTCATGTCATTTTCTGTCACTTAAATAAGTAACAACCAGGCACCTAATGCATTTAATGTAAAGGAGCAAGCATTTTTGTTGCAACATTGCCCTTTGCTTGAAATGGCTGGGCTGATGCCACAGGCCTCTCTCAAGCCTGGCCCGTGGAAAAGAGGCAAGTTTGAAGAGCCCCAAAATAAGGATCATGGTGGCTGGGCCAAACAATGAGCACAGCACTATCATTTGGTTAAAAAAAAAAAGTTTTCTATATTTCCATAAGTTTTCTTATTTCTGTAACAAGATAATGTTGAGGTGTCTCTTCAGTCATTTGAATAACTGAGAATACAATGTCTTTTTTTTTTCCAACCATGTCTGGTCATTAATTCTCAAAATAAAAATTGTTTTGTCTTTAGTTGCAGTTCATTGCAACTTGTTGCTGCATTCAATTTTATGTATTTATATGGCATTCTGCATAACATATTTCAATTATGTTGTATCTCACTGTCCCAAAATTTAGCTCTTGAATATTTTATAGGCATTAATCTTATATATTTATTTTTTAGTTCCTGGATATTTTTGGTGACTAAAACCGAATGCCAGACAATTTTTATATGCCTGAAGTGTTGGTTTGTATTTTCTATGTGCAGTTTTATGAAATCACATGGGCCTGTTAGATCTGCCTTTACATCCTAGTGAACTAATGAAGACCAAATTAAGTCCCAGTGGGACCTGATCCCATGCTCTGGATCCACAGAAATTTCCCGTTCAAGACAGTGATGTTCTTCTGGCAAGTTTGAGGTCTATGTCATGTTCCTTCGGTGTGCTTCTTCTCCCAGGTGACCCTTACGCTTTGGAAAAGCCCCCTCGGGCTAGTGCCATTTGATGGAAAGGGAGAAGTCCAGCCATAGAACAGAGGTTGCAGGAACAGAGATTTGATCCCTTAAGCTCTGCTGAGCTAAACTTTATGCAAAGCTTATTCTGCCCTATTAAAATCACTAAAAATTCAAAAGTGGTAAAATCAAGGCCTCGATCCTCATGCAGATGAATTTCTCCTCAAACCACTGGGAATCTGGAGGAAAAAGGGACTGAGTGAAATATAAATGACAATGGCAAGAGTCTCTCCCTCTTGATGAAAATCAACAGGAGCTTTAAGTATATAAATCAAATGAAAGACCAGGCCCTTACTGGCTGCCATATTTTAAATGTTTTCAGAGAAAAACATTTATTTTGAAAGCAAAAGAAATGCAATTCACTTTATTAACAGATGATATATTTTTTTTAAATCTTGGAAGCAAAATGATCAAGCTTTAAAAGTGTTTTTGCTATAATTTCATTATATACTTTTGACTATGCTGAATACTATTTCCAGAAGCACAGGTGTAGACATGTAGTTTCTCCAGTCTTGACTGCATGTACTGGATCCCACTTCAGGATACCTAGCTCGTGTATAATTCCTGATTAAAACATCTACTTGAGCAGTTGCAGGACTGGATCTAGCTTTCAGTCCAGTATAGCAGGTGTAAGAAGTGCAGTCCAGGATCATTTTGTTTATTGTGAATCAATATGCAGCAAATTATGCAAAATTACACCAGTATATTTTTCTGTTCTTCTGAAACTTTGAAGCCATTTCAGACGTGTTACCCATTCACCACAGTAAGGGGAGAATGTGTGTGAGTTCTGGAGTCAGTCTCCAGTTCCAGCTGTGCGATTTCAAAACAGCTTAAGGAGTCATAGGAAGAAGCAACTCCCGTGTGCAGCTGAAAGGGGTCTGATTCCTCATATCACTGGAAAATGAAGAATGTTCAGGGAGATAGCTTTGCAATTAATCTATTTTTTATATTTTTTATGAACTGCAGAATCCTGAATCAAAGTTTTAATTACTTTTCAATAATGAAACCAAATACTCAAAAGAGTAACTAGAACAGTTTTTGAGTAATAGTCACATTAATTCAAATTTGGGGGGAGGGAATAATATGTCGCACAAACTGCAAAGGAAGTTCCTACAGGAAAGCTGTTTACAGGGGAAGCATACAACATAACGTAAAGAATGTAAAATGGTGTAGGAAGTTTTTGCACTACAGAATTTATATAAAGTACAGTTTTTTAAATGAAAACACAAAAGGCCTTTTAATGCTACATTGTATAGAACATAGGAGCCTCTGTGCTAATGCAGCAATCTAATGCACTGTGTCCTCACTTCACAATTGGTCTCAAAATTCAAACATTATTGATGTTAGAGAGGTGATATCTGATCTAATACTAGAGCAACTGATTTGAAGAGCTTTTTAGCACACTATTACATAACCCAAAGTGTGTACAAACAGTTATAGTTTTACCTACAACATTAAGAAATAAAAATGACAGTTGGCTTCTGGAGTAGTTTCCTAACAGATAACACCTGGCCACGTATTTTTATTCCTTGAAAAATGAGTTCTTTTAAAAGTAGGCCTTTTCCCCTGCATGTTGACTGAGTTTCTGTTTCCTTCAAGGTTTACCTTCAAATTATTTAATTAACTTCTTCAACCTCAACTCTAAGCCACAATCCAGTACAAAATCCAGTTCCTTTTTGAAGCCCTACTGCAAATACATTCTGACTAGTAAAAATATCCCAAGGCTTACCTGACTGGCTTTTTCATTCAAATAACTTTTGTATCACTTGGATAGAAAATAAATTTTTGATCACGCAAAAAATACTTTAAAAGTAAAAAAATGTGACAAATACGCCTGCTTTTTTTTCCAAAGTAGACAGCACAGATCAAGCAAGAAATGCAAATTTAGCAAAGGGAGAAGGGCAGAAAACTGTAAGTAAACAAGGCATGATTTAGTATACTATATAAAACAAGATATAATGCATCGTATATGAGATAGTCCTTGTTCACATTTAATGATGAAAAATTCCAATAGTAAAAGATTTAATTCCAGTCCTACTCCATCATAATTTTTATCTTAAAACCAACAGGTCTCTACTGAGTTTTTTGTTGATGCTATTACCCACCCACCTGCCACATGAACATCTGATCTGCAATTGTTTTTCAGACTTTTCTGAAAAAGAAGATACCATGTGTTGCTATCTGTGTTGATCTTTTGATCTCTTGCCACTGCCCTCCAAACACCAATCATCTCTTCTTACAGTTAGAAGGCAACTCACTCAACAAATGATAGGTGTGTCTTGTTTGTCAGGAAAGCGTTTTGATAGTCTGGTGTAAATAGCCAGATGAACTGTGTTGCATTTGAACCAAGGAACAAGAACTGAGTGTCATTTCTCCCTGTTATTATTGCAGCCATACCATTTCACAGCTTCATGTTTTCTAGTTTTAAACTGCTCCAAATCCTCCTGTGTCCCCCACAACATCCCCATGCTCCATGCAAGATGTTTCAGTGTTCTTGCAAGAACTTTAGTAAAAGCAGTTGGCTGGGAAAATGCTAGTAAGAGAACCATCAGTCTAAGTGTATTTGTCTCTTGTCCAATCTGGTTTTATTACTTAGTGATACTCAGTTTAAACTCCAGCTGAAATGTTTTATAAAACAGATCAGGTGTTCTGGGAGCCAAACCCTTTGCAGGTCCTCTATCAATTTCCTTACCAAAGAAAGGTTATGTTAGGCAGGCAAAAATTAGAAACAAAATTGTTTGCATCATGTGATGTTTTGTTTTTCTGTGATTATATACCCTGAGACATGTGCAGGTGGGATAATGTACTTGTATTTATTTTGTTGCAGGTTTAAACAGTACTTTTTGAAAATGTTACGATATTTAGGAGGTATTACCCTTTAGTAAAATGGAAATTTCTTCCAAAATAGCAGTGATACCTTATAGTCCTATATTATTATTGATTTCTATTTCATTTTCTTTTATGACACCTAACATAGATCCAGATGAATTCCATTGTGGAACAAGAAAGAAGTGGATAAATATTACTGCACTTTTTACTTAAAAGTAGCTAAAGAACATGATATTAGCTAACATTTAATCTAAAAGAAAGTTAAGATTATCCCAACTAAACCTATCAACAAAACGGAGTGGTGATCTGTCATTACCTCAGACATTGACTGTAATCCCATGATTAATGCAAACCCTGAATCTAAGAACAATCTGTTTAATTAATTTTATTAGGGTGATTTTTTAACTCATATAAGTATATAAATACATATTCAACACTAGGAGGAGTAATGTACACTTCTAAATCTGGAAGCCTATGACTGTTTACACAGGCACCTGAGTGGAAATCAGGAGAGCTCTCTTGACATGAATGTCAAGGCCATGCAAACTGGATTACTTTTAGGTGAAGCTGAACCAGAAAACTTCTTCCCTGAGGGCACCTGCTGTGCTGCAATCAGGACGAAGCACTCAGGTCCCGGTACCAGACGAGAGTTAGTCCAGAATTGTACCCTGCTAGACATAGTGCAAATTGTCAGTGCAAACTGTTTTCCTCGACGTATCTGTTCATGTTGTACTACTTGCTAATGTAGACATAGATTATCTCTCCCATGGTTACTGTCTCCAGTCCATGTAGTCTAAAGGCTCCATGGAAGGCTAAATCCCTTCCTCAAGCAAATTTTGTCATTGTCATCAGTAGTATTGCATAAAAAGAAAAATATATAGCCAAAGATGAAACTGTTCCCAGTGTGTTCCCCAACTTAGCCCAGGTGGAATCATTTAAACAATAAATTCTTGATAACCTTTGAGTAGTTGTGGTTTGTAGTTGGACAAAACTCTTATATACTGCATAGTTCTACAGTCAATTTTCTTTAAAGCTGGTGTTATATTTGATGAAGACAGTACAGACAGCACTAGACTGACTTACTCCAGAACCAGTGGAATTATTAAAGTGACTGCAAGTAGACCTATTTCACTTAAAAGTAACTTTTACTTCATATGGTATGAATAAAAGCAAATTGCTGTGCAATAATGGAGGATCAGAAGCCCAGCTTGAGTATTTTGGGCCGATCTACCATGTCTGGATATCTTTCCATTTGGATCACCAGTTGAAATTTATTTGAATTGAGGAACTAGTAGGGTTTTCATTGTGTGCTGAGTTGCTCTGATGTCTAGGACATACTTTGTAAAAAGTAATGCAAAAAAAACAAAAAACCTATTTTTTTTTAATGATTTCAAGGTGAAGGACATAAGCTTTATAGTGATATTTTTGTCCTAAATTTTGCTCAGATAGCACCTCTCAGTGGAGGTTCAGAATACAAAACATTTATGCCTGTTCTTGAAGTCCTTAAGCAGAACGCCAGTGGGAATTCTGCCTATGTAAAACTGAAGGATGGAGCAATATATTATAGCATTAGGCAAAAGGAATAGTTTCTATCACATTACAAAATGGGGGAAAAAAAAACCAAAAACCACTGTTGGGGACAATCATGGGTACTTCTTCTAGGATGCAGAGTTCTGGACTTACACATCTAAATTTTCAGAGTTCTGAAGAGTTTTACCTATATAGCTCTTTTAAAAAAGTCAGAGGAGCCATGCTGATAAGATGAAACATGGAGGGATTAGTGTACAAAGAAGCTGAGCATTGAATACATAGCCTATTGCTTTAAGATCACTGTAAATATAAAATGTGTACTAATTCATGTTTATATGTTATTACTGTATTAGTTTCATAGATACAGTCGCATGATTATTATTAGTTTTACTGAGTTTAATGAACTTTACTTTGTATTCCTCTGTGAATGCTCTGAATGCTGCAGACAAAAAAAGCACAACAGTATTTTTTCAAGTTCTCTTGGGGCGATCGTAGTGTCTTCACAATTGTTCAGTTTTACAGATTTAGCTACATTTCATCATAAATTGCTGTATTAATAACATATCTTTCTTTAAAAGTACTGTCACTAGGAGATAAAAGCATATGTGATAAGTCTTGTCTAATCTCATTCATGCCTTTACAAAATGCCCCAGATATTTTGTGGAAGAATATGCTGCTTTTGCTTCATGTGTTGTTTGTATTTGGGGGTGGGGCAGGGAAATAATAGGGCATTTTGCAATGGTAATTGCATCAAACATGCTTTTTTCATTATTATTGTATTTGTTAGAAACATTTTGATTTAGTTTCTTTCTGTAGATAAAACTTTGGCAATAGCTTTATTTTTTTCAACTAATCATTTGATTTCACTAGACTAATAACTTCTCACATTTAGTGGTATTCGTATTAATGTCTCCATATCAGCTGCATTTTAACTTCATAAAAAAGGAAATGTGATTATTATTTTTGTCATAATAGATTTTGCTGATCAACTAAATATTTCTGCACCAACCTACATATTAATATGCATGTTGTAGTCCGTACAATTGTTCAACATCAAAATATCTGTTTAATTTATGTCAAATGTCTGTAAATTAAATGCATTGTTCTCCATTTCAGTCTAATAGAACAAGCAGGATAGTAAATAAATGTGTAAATGAACCATCTGTGTCTCATTTCAGTTCTCTTCATGAAACCACTTTACATTGAACATTGCATATATACCAAAACAATAATCCATGGTGTCTTTAGATTTCATTACTTAACCATACTATAAAGGGATCTCTGTCAGACAATATGTACAGAAAAAAATCACTTGGCTATGCAAATAAAGTCAGAATCCATTTTTTTTTATTAAATGCAATGCTTCTAAGCCTTTTTTTGTCCTCTCTGTTCAGAATTACTTGCACTGTCATAGGTACAAAACCTCAAATGACTTTACAAGGATGAGTAAACATTATTGCCTGCAGGATGGAAAGCAGAAGCATGGCAAGATTTAATAGCCTTTTTTTGGCTAGTCAAACCTAGGTACCTCAACCTAAAATTCAGAGGTAGTAGATAAACAAATCTCTTGTTCAACTTACTAATAAGCAACAACCCAGCTTGGACCCCATCATCTTCTTGCCTAAAGTGGACCAATTTTTCAATAGGCCAAAATCTGTAAGAGAAAATTTAAGTTGTAGTGGGAGTTATTTTATTCCTTTGAGTCAGGGAAATAACTGATTTTTTTTTTACAGGCGAAGCTTTGCATCAAATCCACCTATAGCAGAGCAACTCCATCATTCAGAAAATAAGCAATATGATTCATTCACCTTCAAATTATAAAGTTGGGGGTTTTTTTAATTTCTACATCTGAAGAGCATTATAAGGAAATAAAAATGGAACTCCAAACTCGTCCCTTTGGTGACCATGTGGATAATAGTTTTTATGAGAGAGCACAGACACATGCTTTAGTTTTGTAACCTCACTGTGCTATATATCTCTTAAAACACCATTCAATGCACGGCAGAACGTCTACTCTTTCAGCTTTTAATCTAAGTGTTCCCTCTATGCATGTGCAGCACTATACATAAGTCTAAATTGGTTCCATCTTTTTATTCTATCTCAAACATATTCCCAACCTCCTCTTCCCTTAAAAACGAAATCCACATCCTTCTTACTGCTTCTCCCAGTCTCTTACCATTGATCCAAATAATGGCATCCTAAGGAAAGCATTTTGGGGTTTATATGTTATTCAATAACCAAACAGTGTGCAGCCCACATATCTAATGACGGTACCCAAAAGTATTTGCAAAACTGCACTTCTATATGGTTCCATCCTGCAGCAAGAGCTGGGCCTTGTATACGTCCCCTGACCCTCCAGATTTTGGCTGCACTGAAAGGCCACATAGGAGAAAAAAGATGGAGCCTTTTCCAAAAAGCACTGTCTGGTCAGTCAAGGGACCAAGATACACCACTGTAGTTCCAAGCTCAAAATCTCTTCAGTCATGCCGTGAGCTTAGGAGAGCTCTCTGTTCTAGCTACTTCATCTTTTCCCATTTTCTCCTCTCTCTCTAGTCTTTCTTGGGGAGCACATTTCAAAAAAATGTCTAGCACCCCAACATGTCATCCCAGCTCCAAAGTGGCCTAAGAAAGGAACTGATTCAGTGCTACCAAGGAAAGAAAACACAGAAACTCTCCACTATTTTATTGGTGCCTATGGCTGACCACAAATGCAGCTAGAAAGCAGGCAAGCTGTTTTATAGTAACCTGAAATTGTGATATATGGTTGGGATTAGGTCCTAAAGAAGAATTATTTGTGGCAGACTGGGAATAGAGCAAGACAACAGAGACCATACTGACAAAGTACTGAGATGGTAGTAGGTTAGCATAAAAGTATCCTTCCCTAATCTATTCAGAAAAAAAATCAAACATTTCTAGATATAAATATTAGGAAACAACCTAAATATTCAGGATATAATGTTAAATGTTAATTTACTGTATAGGCTTAAATTGTGTTGTTTCTGCTGATTCATTGAATGCAAATTTTCATTGAGTGTAGAAAAAAATTATATCAAAAGTCGAGTAAAATTGGCTCAGACCATTTTTTGTCTCCAGGAACTCATGACCATTTGTCTATCTCAGAGAAAGATTCATGTAAGTAAGCAGGCACTTTTCAATATTTCAGCACTATTTTCTCCTCAGTCATACACTGAAATGATACCAGAACTGCAAAATGTAAAATCATCTTCATTTCATCAGTATATGATAAAAACACTAATCAAAATCATAACTGTGTCTTGTAAGAATCACAGAAATTTTGACTTACATTTTTTGTTCTGCCCTAGAGCAAAAAATGGGAACTTAGACATTGTCACTGAAAACCCATACAGCACACATCAATGGCCTGAGTAATACCCTTTCTTCACGGGCTTACCTGTCTGTTGGCTAAGTTGACTTAAAGCTACAAACACTTTGTCTTTATGAGGATTTTATCTGTTACTAGTTGCTACAGGTGAGTTAAGATGAAGTTAAATGTGTATTTTCCTTTCTCTAATGAAGATACAGCCACAAGGAGCAAGACTAGAGAAATAAAAATATTTGTTAATCACCAATGTGCCTTCAAATGCATTAACCTCTATCTTAAAAAGCATTTAATACATTTTATTTGCAGAAAGTAAAGACATATCAAACATACAGCCCCAGAGGGAATACATTTTTATGTTATTATAAGTAAGAATTATTTGTTTTGTTATTTCTCACCCTTCATACTCAACGTTTTCTATAGATCATCATCTTTCCCACACTGGAAATCATCATAGCAACAATTTATTGCTAGTCTCTACTAAATTACCATTTAGGTATTTCTACTGTAAAACATTCAGATTGAGTTACATTATCATGCACTGTTATTAATTACTAATGTAACTATTGTGTTTTGCAGAAGAAATCTATTTTTATTATTTTCTTTCTTATGTTGCAGTTTTCAAATGGCAATTTGCCATTATTCTTCAAAATCTCTTCCAGGTCAATTTGTTCCTACCAGATGGCAAGAGGTGTGCTGTCAACTGTGCAGTATCAGTACCTTATCTATATCCATGTTATTGAAGTTAAAAAATCTTCCTAAGATATTTTTGCAATTTAGCACATTCATTATGGAAGAGTTCAAAATGACCTTTGCCCCAGTTAGTCTCTGGACAATCCACAGCTGAAAGAGCCATTATGAATGCCACAACTGCAGAAAATGGTATGACTTACTAAACACTAAGGCATTCAATGACAAAACACAGATCCATAAAGGAGCAGAATTCATTTGCTCAGCCACTCAAGGAACAATCTGTATTTACCACCTTTTCCATTTAATTGCCTACTGTTTTGTGTTCAATGATTTAATTAAAATATATAAAGAAGCTGGCATAGTTGTACCATTCTTGGAAAGGAACTGGGTTTTCAGTTCTTCAATCCCTTACCAGGCTGCTGTATGACAGAAACATCTTATACCTGTGACTCATCTTCCAGTGACAAGTCTGCTGACCACCTGAGCAAGTGACTCCTCATGCACATATATACAAACACCCACACAAACACAGAGCACATGTGGAATCCGGCGCTGTCTTAGCACTGTAGACTGCAACCCAAAACTCTGCAATACTTTGCAATATGTGCTGCGATACACCTACAATCTAGAGAGATTTCTCAGTTCACCATGGCACAGTAGAAAGATCTTGCAGTTCCCACAGTTCTCGTTCACAGATGAACCAAAATAAGCCATATACCAGGACATCATTTTCCATGCACACAGGAAAATGGAAGTGTTAAGACTCTCACTTCACTGTGATTGTTATGAGGCTTGTATACCTGGCACTAAATTGAAATGTACCTAGACTAGAATAATTTAATTCTGGCATTTTACATCTCCAAAACAAGCATTTTCTTACAGCAGCAACAGTACAACTGCTGGTTTAATTGTTACCCTCTCTTGCTGGCCTGACTGCCCTTCTCATCAGGAGCATATAAGAAAACCCTGTTTAATAACTTCAAGGAAGTTTCACAGATAGGTTTAGCTTTTAAGGACAGGAGAAAAGCTTTAACTTTTCAATGAGATATTTCAAAACTAAGTTGAAAGTTACCCACATTTCTTGGGGAGGATGAAATAAGATTCCCAGTATTCAGTAGAAATAAAGACCTTATTATACAGAAAGAAAATCAATTTTATAGTGTTAATAACAGAAGAGAGTAACTGCTGTTTTTCATGTCTGAGCCCTCATTCTCAGCCACAAAAATGAAGAAAGAAGAAACTAATTTTAACAGGCACCACCACATAAATACGTCACAACCTCTGCTATGTGTGAGTAAAGCTTCATTTCAGTATTTCCCCACAGTTAACAATGAAATTGATTTTTGGATAATTAGCATGTTTTGTTCTCCTTAGAATTTCTAGCCATGACTTCTGCAGAATTAAAACAAAGGGACTTTCAGCATGTATCCAGAGCTCTGAATGAATAAAATTGTGATTTCAGGAGTGTACTAATATTGCAAATTAATTTGACATTCATTGTGATGTCTGATCAAAACAAACTACTTGGTTATTATGCATGTGTTCAGAGGCATTGTCTGTCACATGAGCTATTTAAAACAGTGTTAGAAATTGAATGAAGTCTACCAACCTCCCATTTTTAAAAAACAGTTGGTTGGTAACAGCATCAGATTGAGTTTCATCCATTCAACTCAATCTCAGATTTTCTGGTATTCACTGTACCTCATCTTCTCTGACACTTCTACAGATACATAGTTAAGTATGTCTGTCTTTAATATTTTCACTGTATTTAAAGCTGTTACAAGTTCATCCTCTTTCTTCCAGTTTGCTAAACATGTACAATGTTCAGCTAATCCAGCAGAGCTAAAGAATCATATTCCCAAGACCTTATTTTCATAGTGGGAACAGTTGCAAAGCTGTTCGTTCCTAGTGCCTGACACACTTAGCAAAATAAACAAACACATAAATAAATTATTCCTTCTAAACAAGCAAAGTTTCTGAGATGGTTCTAATGACCATTTCATGGAAATATAGTTACCTAAGATGAAACTGTGTATCTTAGGTATAATTCCACCGAAAACAGTGCCAAATGTCAGTCATTATTCAGTATACCAGAGATACCAGTATCCGGCCAGTAACTCAGGGACAATTTCTGCTATCTTTATCAGGCAATCTTCATCCACATAAAAGGCAAGCCATAAATATAATTTAAATTAATTAAAGCATGCAAACAATATGGATTTGTTTAATTGACCTAAATGCCTTGACTGATGGAGAGGGCTGGAACACCCCTCCTATGAAGACAGGCTGAGGTACTTATGGTTGTTCAGCCTGGGAAAGAGAAGGCTCTAAGGACATCTTATAGCAGCCATCAAATACCTAAAGGGGCCTGCAAGGGAACTAGAGAGGAACTTTTCCCAAGGGCTTATGGTGATAGGATGAGGGGGAATGGCCACAAGCTGAAGGAAGGTGGTTTTAGATTGGATATTAGGAAGAAATTCTTTATAGTGTGGTATATGTATGGCCAGACTTCACGAACAAAGATTTGGGCAGGGCTCTCCCCACGTGGGTGTGCCCTTCCAGCCTGCACAGGGGATTTTTTAGGTGAGGCA
>JAOXXN010000395.1:120486891-120506618 GCA_026770055.1 Myrmophylax atrothorax
TGGAAGGGACCCACAGTGATCATCAAAGCCCTACTTTTGGCCCTACACGGGACAGCCCCAAAAAATCCCACCATGTACCTGAGAATGTTGTCCAAATGCTTCCTGAACTCTCTCTTGGTGCTGTGTCCACTTACCTGAGAAGCCTGTTCCAGTGCCCAATCACTCTCTGTGTGAAGAACCTTTTACTAAAATCCAACCTAAACCTCCCTTAACATAACTTCATACCATTCCCTCATACCTGTCACTGGTCAGCAGAGAGTAGAGATCAGTGCCTACCCCTCCATTTCCCCCCACAAGGAAGTTGTAGCTGCAATGAGGTTTCCCCTCAGTCTCTTCTTCCCCAGGCTGAACAGACCAAGTGGTCTCAGCTGCTCCTCATACGGCTTCCCCTCAAGGCTCTTCACCATCTTTGTTGCCCTCCTTTGCATGCTCTCTAATAGCTTAATTTCTTTTTTATAAAAGTAGAAAACAAACAAAAAAGTAAGTCCAGTCACAGAAGCTCACAAGCCCTGAAATAACACAAACAGGCCCCTTCTCATGCTAAAAAACATCATTATGCTAGATGAGAGAAGGGTGCATTTTTCAGGAATGGACTACCTGAATCCACAAAATCCTCAAGGTTGCACAATCAGAACAGAGTGTTATTTTTAACTCTTTATCAACTGTGGAGGAAGTGATCAAGATGAGCAGGGCCAAAGAGAGGAAGGCTTCCACTTTTTTTAAGGCAGAATGAGAGGCATAGAGAATTTCATCTATTCTCAGGCACAAGCATCTGAAAGACAAATGGATTCAAGGATTTTGAAGCTAAAGACTGGATATCAACTTCTCTGAAACAATTCAACACTGGGAATGCTCAGCTGGAGTCATGGGTGCCTGGGGAAGATTTCTGCTCAGTCCTGACAACTCAGAAATCCTCTCTTAGAGGAAGAGTTTAGAGAACTTGACTCATTAGCATCAAACTGTCATAGGCAGAAAGCTCCCCATTTGTCACATTGGACCATGCTAGTTAAAACCAAAGTCTGGTGAGACTAGAGAAAATTCTCAAATTCTTGCTGTTTCGTATGTAATTTCTTTTCAAGAATGGAATGACTACTATACAAGCATTACCATGTGTTACCACGTGCAAGGGAAGAAATAGGAAGTGACAGACTGAGAAAATTGCCCTCCTTTCACAGTCCCTCACCCCTGAAAAGGTTCTGGAGAATGACTATTGACAGACTGAATTTAACTGGTTTAAGAGGCCTGTGTGGGTGGACCCATTGTCTTCAAGCCATTTCCTGCTGAAGCTACCAACAATTATTCCAAATACAATAATGGTTTTGCAATATGGATAAATGCCTTCCAGATTGAAACGGAAAAGTCTTGTGAAACAGGCAACTAAGCAGTAAAAAGTACTGCTAAATAAGCATAATGTTCAGAGTTCACACATACGTATGCATATCACACACATAATAGTGTATGATAGAAAGTGCTATAAGACAATAAAACTTACCTTCATTAGTTCAGTTTTGAACTAATGTCTTCATCTTCCCCATGCTGGGAATGCACTGGTTGAGAACAGCATGAAGTCTTTCCATGTGAGACATACTGATGTTCTCAGTAGCCACAACAATAAAATCCAATACTTGCTGAAGAAAAAAAAACAACAGAAACTACAGTTCAGATTAGCAGGATACATCCTACTTTCTTCTATTGTTAACTAGAAGTGTCACTTCAAAGAACTGATAAAATATCTCACAAGATTTAATTGGAGAAAACAGTAATTTTTTGTACTTCAGAGAAAAGGGAGGGTTACATCTTACACAATATTTTCTTACTCATCAATGTATGACATCAATGATCAAAATTGCCAATCAACTGCTTCTAGAGCAGGACGGAATGACACAATACAGGTTGTCATAAAGAAGCTGCCACAGCAAAGCCATGGTGCATTTCATTAGAAATGCAATACAAGGCCCTGGAAAATGTGTCTTTGGAAACCAGGCTACAGATCTTCCGGATACAGCTGTAACAGCTGGAAATGGAAGCATCATTGGGTGCTCACCTTTACCCATTAGCTGAATGTGTACTATGTCTAAAATCAGTTAGCTCCTACCTTGCTACTCAAGAGTGAATAAACTGAGTGACTCCCTGTAGCAAATTACCAATCTCTCATACAGTCCCTTCTGTTACTAAAAACGTGAATGTGATAATCTCTGAGAAAGCCCTGCTGGGACTGTTCAGTAGCTGTGTATTGTGTGAGGCTGTGAAGATGTAGCTTAAGAGAGCAGTCACACCAAATAAAAATATCATTGCCTCACAACTGCTTGCCATTAACTCAGCCGCCCTCAGATGGGCTAACACAAGATTTCAACATTCCCCTCAACTTTGCTCTATATGACAAGCAAAGAAGAAGCACAAAAATCATAGAACATGCTTTTAGGTGCTGCAAACACAAAAGCTAGGACATGGCCAACATCCAATGTGAAACTAATTCTAATTGCTGCCACATAGGTAACTGTATTCTCTTCTGTGTGTTCATCAAATTCTATGCCTATGACCAAGCAAATAAGTGAACACACACACACACAAAAATAAAAGCAAAAACAAAACACCAAACAAACAAAAAACACAAACCTCCTCAAAAAAAACAATGAAACAAACAAAACCAACAAAAAAACCCCATACAAAACCAAGCAGCTACATATTGGAGTGGCTCTCTGGTACAAGAAGCAAATTCCAGTGAGACCCATGTTTCATGATTGCAGCTGTCTCTTCACAGATGAAGTATATATAAGCTGAAACATCCACAAGGACTCGACTACCACTTCTGCAGTCATTACTCAATAACTTCGAATTACATGCTGTTAGCACCCTGACTGTAGATAAACCTATGTGGCTTCTTTAATTACACAGGTGCACAAGAACAACAGAACCCCTGAAATTTGCTTCCTTAGGAAGTCAGCTTAGGAAGTTAGTTTCACCTCTACAAATTAGGTCTACTCTTAAAAATGTGACAGAAATTACGCTGACAAGCCCCTCTACAAACAGGGATTTCTCTCTGGTCATATTCTCCCCACAGAGGGGAAACATCCAGGTAAATACTCCTTTTTTCATCATGGCAGGTAAACAGCAGCCTCCCCTGCTTTCACCAACCTCCAGGACCTTGATGCCTAAATTCCTGCAAAAAACTCTCAAAACAACATTATTGGAGATAGATGGATAGAATAACCCTTTATTGGAAGCTTCCAGGTGCACACCAAAAGTACACACACAAGCCAAATGTCACAGTTTTTGTAACTTCCAGTAATTTACATATACGTTATGTATAACCAACCCATGGTGCCCATTTCCCCTGGTGCCTACCCTCAGAAAGCTCAGAACTGTCCTTTGGAGCCCCTCCAGTGCTCTGAGCTTTCTGTTTTGTCTTCAAGGTATGTTGCAGGTGCTTCTTCAAAACAGCATGTCCTTGGCAAAGTGTGACAAAAACATGCTGTGATTTCTAAACACCACCTAAAAATGTGAGCAACACAGGAAAATTGATCCAACCTACGTAATTCTAAAATCTGCAAAATACACACTAAAATCCTTAGGCATCCACTTC
Organism: Myrmophylax atrothorax; assembly: GCA_026770055.1. Taxonomy (NCBI): domain Eukaryota; kingdom Metazoa; phylum Chordata; class Aves; order Passeriformes; family Thamnophilidae; genus Myrmophylax; species Myrmophylax atrothorax. The sequence continues at coordinate 120,490,475 of JAOXXN010000395.1, forward strand.
AACCTAGCAATTTCTCAAATTCTCCTCATGGCTATATCCCCTGAGGGTCAGGTCCTTCTTCTGCCCTCTCCAGTTCATGCAAAGGAACTTTTTTCTCTCCCTGCAGCTAGGCCTATTTTTACCTCTTTCCCCAGCTGTAGCCCAGGATAGCAACTTCCCTCCTATAAGGACTGGAAAAACCTTGTAACACTGTAACTGTATGAAGGCAAAATTTTAACACAAGATCTGGAAAGCATTTGAGAAAATAAGATATTAGTATTTTATCCAGGCTGAGCTTTAGGTCAAGCTGCTAATTTCAGGTTCAAGTCATCACTGCTAAAAGTCTAGGCCCTTTTCCAGTTCATAATAAATGAAAACATGCAAACAGCAAACCAAAACAACACTCACATCCCCAGTCCATGATAAAAACTGCTAAGATACTACTAACAAACAGAAGTAACAGGTTGTCCGTGGGCTACTTTAAAATTTAAAAAGCCTCTCACATTAAAAATTAGGAAGAGAACCCAGTCTCCTAAAATTTAGTTCACCGAAAGCAAGAGCAGCAGTTGCCACCAGCTGTGGAAACAACAGTCATAGTCCATTACAGGTTGAATTATTTCATAAGCTATATATATCCCTCTCAAAAGTTGTTTGAATTGGCACTGGTTAACAACTGACTTAATTTACAACCATATAGGTAGCAAGAAAATGTCCTGCTTCAGTATTAACAAAATTAAAATTAGACTTAATCTGAGCTCAGAGTAATCCACAGACACTCCCCATGTGTGAATTTTCATTACTGTCACAGACTCGCAGTTGCTCATCTACCTGAGAATGTCCTGCACAATTCCTATGATGTACTTGTGAATCTGAAATAACATGAATTTCTTAAGTGGGAATTTCTCTTTATCTAGAATATAGTATCAGTGAAGTGTCATGTAGCTGGAAAACAGTACCTCTCTGCAATAACAGAGACAGAACTATTACCATTTTTCACTGGCACTGCTCCATAAAAACTAGAAACTCAGACACAAAAAAAAAGCACTAGAGAAAGAAGGCAGAGTAAATCTCGGAAAAAAATAGTCACACTGCTACTAGAGGACTGCACAGTAAAACTCTGGTAGAAAAAAAATGGTACACAAAAAGTATTTTAGGCTAGGAAAACCATCTTACATTTCAAATATTAGGATGTAATTCTTCTACTCCATATGTGGCTCTTCTATTTCACACTGCTTAAAAATACAGCTTTTTAACTTAGGCTGCTTATTACTGGGAAGATAATCGTATAATAAAAGAAAGTAAATGATTGTCATTAAATTAGGTACCATTTGAAAAGCAAGCTGCGAATCAAAAAAACAGCCTCTGCAGAAAAATGTGAATTTAGTCAGCATAACTAGAGGAGCAGCATCATTATGCAAGAAAAACTGTGTGCGCATTTGAGACACACAATATAAGTAGCAGAATGCAATTCAAGAAGGCTAAAACCTAATAAATAGTTTAACCCTCCACAAGAAGAAAAAGGAGCTAAATGACCTGTTGGAGCTTTCACTTATCATTTGAACCTCCATCTTGAGAAGTTCTGGCTTTTTGGCAATCTGGCATGCCACTGTCCTCTGTTTGGTCTGAATGTTTAGGAAGCATGACACTCTTCCTTTCAGTAGGTGATTCAGCTACAACAGTCACTCTTTCATTTTCTGTCCCATTTTTGTGTTGTCCTTTAAGTGCATTTTCATGTTCTTCCATAGGAGTATCCTGGGAAGATGCAGACTGAACAGTCTTCATCTTTGCTACAATACTTGAAGTCCCTCTTTGTTTTGTGTTTTCTTCTCTACAAAGAGACACAAGAAAAAGTAAACCAAACCATTACCAAACCAGTTCTTTCTCCAAAATGCAGTGTCATCTTACTTGACTTGCAAGGAAAATGACTACAGAAGCTTAAGTACCATTGTCTGTCTCCCTACATGTGTCTAGGGAAAAAGTTGCAAGTTAATGAGGTCAGTTTGCTATTATATTATAGGCAGGGAATGGGAAACCACTGTTCCATGTGACTAAAAACTAGTTGAATATTCAGAAACAGCCACCTACATGGTTTGAACTTAATGATGTAGCTGCCATTAAATGTCTGTTGGGTTATCAAAGCCAAGCTCCTACAATGTCAAGTAGCCACTGCACTTGCACTTCATAATCACACTGAATGAATGACCTCAGGACTTATCCCACACTGAAGCACAATAAAAAATGCAGTGTCTCTGGCATGAAGAAACAGGCATCACAGGAACCTGCTGTCAGGCCACAATTAAAATGTCAAAAGATTAACACAAACTCAGTAAGCCAAAGATATAAAATACAGACACTGTTCAAGTTTTTCTCACAGTGTTTTAACAAACCATTTCTCAATTTTGTTTCTGCTATGTAATTGATTACAGGTAAAAAATTCATAGTTTTTTTAAGCTAAAAGAACAGAGGGCACATTTTTGAGGTCTTGAGCCTTCCAAGGAATACCATGGATTAAACCAACATGTTCTAATAATCTGTGGACCCCTTAGATTTAGGAAAGGTGGATGGGCCATTCAGTTTGATGGGGTAGGGCAGTGTACTCAGAACATTAGTACACAGTTGTGTCTTCTTGCTTACCTATTGCAAATACTAATCACCCCACACACACACCCTTAACTCCTTCATTAGCAACCTTCACACCAAAACAGTTTACAGACCCAGCCATCTTAAAAGCATAACCTTAAAGAGGACAAACATACCTGCCAAAAGTGTGGAATTCTGCCTTTTTGTAATCAGTGTTTATGAGTTGGCTTTTCCTCAGAGATTGATGGTGATTCCTCATCACATCATTTTCTACAATAGCATTTAAAGACTTTCCTGAATAGTCCATATCTCTTGCATTAATACATCTTCAAAATCATTGCTAGAAAACATTTCTCTTGTATTTTCTTATTTGAATGCTATTTTTTCTGAAGAGTTCATTCTACCACAGATCAAAGGAGATTTCAAAAAGTGGTCCTACATTCCATGACTTGCATTAGGTATTACCTCTCTGTTGACAAAAACTTTTAGGTTTTTTTCCTTAGAATAAAGATGACTAGGAACAACTTACGTAGTTTCCAGACACCTGAAAAACCCTTCTCCCTGCATTTAAGCATTTATTTAGAAAGAGGTGCCTTACACTTTAAACCTTAGATCCATCTCTGAAATGATGTCACTTTAGCTACTGCCAGAAACAGGATGCTCCAGCAAGGAACACATAGTTATCTGCTGCATGTTGCAAGTCACTCACAGCTCCCATCCTGCACTGAGCACATGCAAAGTATAAAATTGTGCTGTCATTACAGCTGAGAAACTTGTGCATGTTGACTGCCAAAATCACAAGTTTTTCTTTGGCAGATTTTTAAACAAGTGGATGTTATTATTATACCTTGCTGTTGATCCTGCTTTAGTGCCAATTCTGCATGGGGAAATACCCTCTGCATGGCTCGTAAAATTCATTCCAGTGTGTTTTCTAATAGTGGCTTTGAAATAGCTGATAGCACTCATCCCACTTATCCCTGTGCAGATAGCACAGCCCTCTGCAAAGCTGGAACAGTCTTCTGCATGGCCATTCTCAGTTAGTAGGAAAAAAAAGAGTTCTGAAGATCATAGGAAGATGACAAAAAGAAATTCTGGCAGTTTTTCATAGTACTTAAATTGTTCTGCCTGATACCAGTAAGTCATTTTTAGTTCACAGTCTATCTGAGAGAACAGGCTACTTATTCTTCTCTTCACTGAAATTAAGGTCTCGTGATGATGTTCCATGACTATACATGCTAGAAAAAAATATCTCCCTGCTGTTACACTTCTCAAACCTTTCGGAAAATAATCTCAATTTGGGTGTCACAAAGAGAATTAGGTTATGGACATACAGACAGAAACACTAGGACTGTTTCACTTTGCCTGTATCCAACTTTCACAGTTTCTTAACTCAACAGGACATTATAAAATTACCCATAAGCATGAAAGAAAAGTTAATTAAACATGAAGGTGCTTCTGGTGTGAAGAAGATTGATTGAGAGAGCAAGGTACATCTACTGAAATTCACAATATCAAGTGATTCTTTTGGCTCACAAGAACCAGCCCACACATAAAAGATGCTCTGGTGAGAAGATCTCTCTGACACTGGCAATCCCAAAATAAAGACACCAGTGGCTAATTTAAAAATTGGCTGTGCCCAAATTCTTTACACATGAAGCACTTGCCAAATACATCCTCCTACACACACTCTCAGACCTGTGCGTTTTAAAACAAGTCACAAGCAGGAGATTCTACCTGGCCAACTGCAATGGAACATTTATGGAATATTTGTGAAGTTGTTTGGCAATGCTGCAAAAATGTCCAAGCTTGTCCATACCCAATCCCCAAGTCCCTGGTGGGACTCTGCTATGAAGAGCACCTTCCACCCCACACTTAACAATCACAGACTCATGGAATGGTTTGAGTTAGAAGGGACCTTTCATGGGTAGGGGCACCTTCCACTAGACTAGTTTTCTCCCAGCACCATCCAGCCCAGCCTTCCACAGATGTGATATCCACAGGTTCTCTGAACAACTTATCCCAGTGCCTCGTCACCCTTACAATACAGAAGTATCGTATACATAGCAGCGTGTAGGGAGTTCTCAGTACTGAACACACTTACCTCTGGCTGACAGGAACACTTCTTTTGTTGTCAAAAGATGAAAGTACCTAGACAATACATGCTATAGCACAAAGGATTGCTAGCAAGGCTCATTTGAGTAGCTTTGCATGATAAAAAACACTACTTTGTTCAAAGTTTGCCAGACAAACCAGATTGATTTGCAGTGGTGTAACAACTTTGTCAAAGTCTACAGCTTCAACAGATTTCCAAATTCCCATTTTCTTCATCTTTTAATCAACCAATATTACAGAAAATACAGTGTGATGATGGTTTGATAGGATTATTTTCCTTAAACACAAATGAACTTGCATTAATTCTGCTACTCACTTTTAATTATATATTAATTCAGTTTCACATTAGCTTTTACATTATTTTTCCAAGGATTTTTGAGACACTGACAAGCCTATAATTATAGAGGTTATGTCTTCTATTCTTTTTAATATTGACATGTAAACTTTCTTTTGCACTCTGGAAATTTTCTCTGTGTAGCAAGACTTATTGAAAATCAGCATCAAGACTCAAACTCCTCAATAGGACAGTACAGGTTATCAAAACCTGCTAATTTAAAATGGCTCCTTTCCTTTTTCAAAGCAGAACAGAAGCAGCTTCAAAGTTCCTGAAGCATATATAATACCCCTCCAAATCAAGCCAGTAAGAACTGTGAATGCTCAGGGTTCCCCACGACTTGCAAAAAGTCATAGGAGGCAACGACAAAAATAATTTCTAACTGTGACTCAGAAGAGAAGGTTAAAACATATTTTTTCTGGTTTTTCAGATGTGGAAACTGAGATGTGGGGAACCTTAGTCAAACCCACAGTATGGATCAACTATCAATTGTAAAAGTAGAAGTCAGGAGGTCTAAGCCCATACAGGGCTTACAGCTATAGGCAGCTTTGTTTACATCCTCCCCTGTGCAACCCAAAGATTTCAGACAAAAACCACCACATCAAAGCACAAATGAAAATGTACAATTGTTCATTATTAGTTGTTTATCTTTTTATTGGAATCGCAGTTGACAGTAACTATGAAAAGGGAAGTAAATCAATTAATTGCTGGAGGCATTGTTTGGTTTTCCTTTTTATTCCTTCTGTATAGTTGCTGGGGTTTGCTTCTGAATTTTTTCTTTGCAAAACCATCAGCACACATGGATTAACATGATGCATAACTACAAGTAATTTTTAAAATAAGACTGATTATTATTTGGGGTTTTTTTTGTTGTGTTGTTAAGGAGATAAAGGACAAAAGAAAGATAATGCAGACATAAATATAAATATTGTGTCAGGAATCTACAAAAACAGCCAGGGAGGTTACATGTCAAACTGAGTCAATACAGTATTGAAAAAAAAACCCCACATTTTATCTTTATTTGTTGTGAGGTTGAACTTCTAAAATATGCAACTATGAATTAAAAGAATTTTTAAGTCAAAGGTAAAAAAATAAAAACTTAATGTCTGATAGAGTCTAGTACTAAAACATCACACTTCTATAAAGCATTTTCTGAGATATGTTCAAGTAGGAAAGCTGCTGAGACCACTAGTGTCACCAAAATAAGCTGTAATGTTAAAGTATTGAATTGCCCTTGGCCAGAGTAGCTAATACAAGTAATAAATTTGAATTCTGCTCCTTTATGCTTAGTGTTTGCAAATGTGGAATGACCCAGAAACCATAAATAATCTTTATAAATTTAATTCTGTATTTGCTTCTTGTGATTTCACATTCTAAAGCACTCGGGCAAAAGAAAGGCTGCATTAAGAGAACATCAGTGACTCATTCAGGAGATTGGCAATACCATATCTGAGATTGTTTTATAATGTTAGTTCAGCTCAGCTGCGTGAGTACCTTGCCAAACAGTGAGTCATTTATTGAGAGCATTTTTGTCAGAAGACCTCCATCTCACTCAGATCTGGGAATAAGTCAACAGGTTATGTTGAAAAAGGTGCTAAATGTGAGGTAGCAAATCCCTCACTTGCTGTAGAAGAGTAATTTGATGTAGTGAATGAGGTAGCACTTGCAGAAGGGTTACTACATAAAGGAATTTGAGTATTGCCTAAAAAAATTCAAACTTTTCTTTCACTATAAAATTCCAAAGCCATACTGGAATAAATTAAATAATATTTTTTAAAATTCTCAGTAATTTTGTTTTATTCATTTTCCATACCCAATTTTAAATCCTCCCAGCTTGACTTGTGGAATTTTGAGATCTTATATTTGTAATTTAATATTTCATGCACTGTAGGTCTCAAAGGAATTGCAGCTACCCAGAGTTAGTCAGAAGCTGAGTTATAGGATACCTGCTATTCATCTAAACCAAAGTCACTGTGATAATTTGTCCTTCTTTCTTCTTTTATTATTCTTGGAACTTAATTCCAGAGGGCTATAGGCAGTCTAAACTTATGAAATACTATGAAAAATCAGGTCCTAGATTCTTCATCCTAGGCATCCAAAGTCAGGGAATAATTTTGGCTATACTTTCTTTCCAAAATATGGAATGAAAATTGAAATCTGTATATAGTGGCTGAATAGTCATAACAAGGTGTATGTTGACCAGTTCTCCAGATCTTTGACCCACTTCCCAAGATAATGAAGGATCCATAGTTAGACCTGAATCTCCAGTGCTCTTCCATTCCAGGTGTTGGATGTGAACTGAAGGATTTCAGGGAACATCATAAAATGGAGTTGCTGTGCAAGCTATACATAAACTTAACAATTTTCAGCAAGCAAAAATGATACCACTGAGTCGGCTCATGAGAGTAAAGACAAATTAGTGGTTGGTTATGAAGTGCTCAGAGCAGAGTGTGATAAATAAAGTGCAAGGTCACATGCTGAAATGGGAAGAAAATAACAGTGAATTATGTGGGCACCATCCATTCTATCCAACAAATGAAGTAAGGGTATATTGGAAGAATAGTTTATGATCTGATAATGCAAGACCATTGAAAAGTGCCTTCACAGAGGGGCATGTTAAGTTTGCATGGATATTTTTAATTCTGACCTGTTCTAAATGTTCTGGTCTTTGCTGATCCTTAAGCAATAACCATGTACAATCCTGTTTCTGTGCCATTTCATAGATTTTTGTTAAAAGTATCTACTTCATATTACACAAAGATACACAGATGCCATTTATTTCATATTACATTTCATTGTGACTTTCTAGTTCCCTAATTTCTTGAAACTGCTAAACCTCTAAATTTGAAGGTTGTATCCTTCACAGACACACACTCCAATTACCCATACCCTAACACATGTATTCACTAGGTACCAACTCATTATGGAATTAGTGTATAATTCGTGTAAGCTCAAATAGAGATAAGAAATTACACACCCAATCGAGCAACTTCCCGCAATGCTCACTTTTCCTAACCATCTGGTCTACAACAAAATATTATTATCACATACACTTTTTTTGCCTTATGACTTCCACATTTTTTTACATATTAAAATATGGGTTTAAATAAATTATTTCATAAAGATCAACTGAAAATCTGTGGCACTGCCAGGCACCACACCTGCATTTACAAATCCCTGGTTGGTGCTTTGGTCACAATAAAATCTTCCTTCCTTTTATTACTCAGTAGAATTCAGTTCTTGTGATATTACTCCTATAAAATTTTGTTGCCTTGTCATTTTTTAAATTCTGTAGCAAGAGAAATGTATTTTGAATAGCAATACTGAGTTAAAATAAACTTTGATTCCCATCTTGCTTTCAGCATGATCCAATCTCCAGCTTACCTGTAGTCACTTCAGATGAGTCCCACAAATAGTCTTTGCTAAATAGTTTTGATTAGACCTCAGAAAAGGTGTAGCTTGTCTGTATAGTGCAGATGATGTCCTCTGGGATAACAACAGAGTCAAGATCGTCTGGATGCCTTTACACTTAGGCATCTACATTACAGTTGGGAACCAAACTTCTGCATAGTTAAGGAAGAGAGGCTGTGGGCCTCCAGAGGAATATTCTGAACACCTCAGTGGGATGGAAGGCTAGTGTCAGTCAGTGTGACATCCTCTAGATGCCCCTATGAGCCCATTGAACCAGAGGAGGATGGGGTTGTATACCCAAGGTGCCAGGGTATGGTGCTTGAGAGAAAGAAGTTTTGCAGGCAAACTGCCTTCTGGCATTCTATTTACTCATTACTTGCATGGACTTTACTTCCTATAGCATTTTAAACGGTCTAAATTTTACTTCAAATTTTCATTCTGTGTACATCACCACCTGTGAGAAAAGGAACTCTCTTCATGTAGTTATTTTCATTTGGGGGCTTGTTCCAGTGCAAAGTTGAATCCCAGCTTTATTGATGGATCCCCTATACCTGGAGTAGCTATGAATAAAGTCTTGATCCACCATTCTGATCTCTAAATTTTTGATACATTAGTGAAATGGATATTCTAATAAGAGCGTTTTTATTCTAAAGTTTTACATTACAATGCCCTGTAAAACTGTTTCACCAACACACCAGAAAACCAGAGTATCACTATGTAAAAGATGTTAGACTGGGGCCATCTACTGGTTGTTGGCTGAGCTTTCACTGACAGATTTGAAAACCACATGTAAACCACAGAAAAATCTACTGTAATTATAAAAATAGCAGCATATATTAATAGATTAATCACCCAAGTGTGTGATGTTTCTTGTGCAATGTTTCTTTGTTTTTAAGTTTAAATATTCTATGAATTTTTTATGGCCCAATTATAAAAAGAAAAAAAGAATTTATCTTGCTTTCATAAATAAAATAAAAAAGGGGCTAAAAAAGCTCTTACTTCCCAATAACATTAAAAAGAAAACAAGGAATAAATTAATATTAATGCCAAGATTTAAACAATTTAATTTACATATCTTTAGTATTATTGCTGTGATGAATAGGGTAAATAATTCTTACTGCCTTATTTGATGCTTTTGAAGATTTCACCCTGAATTTTTATATGTTGTTCTAAAATAGCTAAGATGCACTACGTGTAGTTTTCTTGGGATTAAAGAAGATATGTCAGTTTTATTATGTTCTTCAAAGGTTTTTATTAAAAATAAATTCAGACAAAAACAATGTAGCAGATGAATAGAAGAATAAAGATGTTAAAATCAGGAGTTCTAATAAATGAACTACTATGAACTAAGAATAATCCAGACAATTTACTTTGGAGACCGGAAGTATATTTATATAATGATGCTGTTAAGTATGTATTTACTCATTTATTATATGATAATATTGATAATTATGCTGTAATTTAATCTTATTTCTTATTTTAACTGTCTTCAGGAGCAAGAGAGAGCACTTTACAGATTTTACCAGTTTGAGAGAGATTCTTTGCACCTATTAAATTACTATACATATACACTTATGTATATGTATGTATACACACAGAAACACAAACACGTGCACTCTACTGTCTATACATACATACACCTGCATGTATGTATACACATATGTGGATATATACATATACACACACATATGCAATATATGTACATTGATCTATATCTGTATATACACACGCACACGTGCATGCACACCCTTATATCACGCCTAACATCAAACTTATACCTTTTATGCTCTTGGTTGAACAAAATTCTCTGTTGGCTTTTAGTTGTACTGGGATTAAACATTATGCACATTTGCCCTCAGCAGATCCATCAGCAGGAGAGACTTATAGCAGGAGCTGTAAGTGGTATGTCATTTTTCCAAGAAATACAAATGATAATCTTAAAATGTTTAAAAGACAGATAAGTGACTAGACTTTCCAGCATAAACAGGAAAGTGTAAACATGCTGCAGTTTTGGAGACCAGACTATGGGAGCTCAAACCAGGAAGACATTGCCACCATCACAAACGGAAATGGCAGAACTTTCTTCAGGCTGTGATGGCCACAGCAACTGCAAGAAAGCAGAGTATTAGTATAATACAGGTACCATGTTCTGAATCATTGATGGAAGAAAAAATTAAAATTGAAGAAATACCTATTATTTACAGCAATGCCTGTAGTCAAACATTAATCTAATACTAAAGATATTTAATTCAGAAGCTAGATATCCTGGGTGGATGACAGCAAGGAGGAGTGCTGCCTGCCAGAGTAAGCCAGGTAAACCAGCTGGGGCCAATACCACAGTACTGGAGCATCCAGCAGGAGAGAGCTGCATCTCACCTCTGTCCTTCACAAATGGACACACATGGGCAAAGGAAAGAAAATTAACACCTTAGTCCCCAGCATGACCATGGTGGTGACCTCTCTCTTACAGCAGAATTGCCAACAGAAGCACAGGCATGTCCAGAGATGCGTCAGCGAATGTGCCGTTAATGAGATTTTGCTTTGGGTGGAACTGGGAAACGTCAAAGATTGTTTCTGAACAAGAGATACTCAATATTCTTTGGAAATTACCTATAGCCCGTATTGTAGCCAGGACTAATATTTAGTGGGCCTATAGCCAAATGCTGCGAGGAACAGAGGTCTTGCAGTGACCTGCACAGCATAGGAAGTTCTTAGAGACAGGGAAAACAGCCACGCCCCAAAAAATTGTAGTGAAAGAACAAGAACCACAGCAATGCGTAGCTGACAAAAAGCAAACAGTTTGCAGGTTTGGTGTTGCTGTTGTTTGATCATTTCTACTACAAAATTCCCAAAATGCCTGCTCAAATAAACATTAATGCATAAGGACCTCATTTTTATGTCTAACTAGTTCATGTCAAACATTCTGAAAATTTTGATTCTTGAGATTATCAGCAGCCTGATGAAGCCTGTCGCAGTTTCAGGCTTGTCCTTATCCTGAAATACTACCACCAATAGGGCAAGTAACCAAGCCAAGGAACTTGTCCAGTCTGAAGCACTCATATCCTTGAAGTTGTTACTGTAGATACACATGTAAAGCATCTGAAAGCTTACTACAACATAAGGTTACAACAGTTGTCAAATACTGTCTCTTTCAAAGTGCAAACCTAGATCTTGCCTTCTATTAGTATAGCTATACAAATAGATGATTCTTTTTAGTTAAATTATGTGTTTTCTTGTCTCTTTAGACGCATTTTTTTTATGTCACTGCTGCAGGTGAATTTAAGGTGACCACAGGAGTCAAAGGCAGCAAAGGCACAGCAGCTCATTCATTCTGCTCTGTGATACCACCCTACTCCTCCCTGGAGTGACGCTCAAATGAAGGCCTTTCATCGGATCTACCAGAAGATTGTTTGACCCTCCAGCAAGTCTCTGAAAGGAAAACTGTTCTGCCCTTCAGCATTTGCCTTAAAATTCAGCCCTCTGCAGACTACCTTGTTCCTCCTCAAGTTTTACATTTTAACGCATACCAAGGGCTGCCTTCTCACACAGACGCACTCCACACTGCAGCTAATTCAGTGCCTCTTCATATTCCATCCTGAGCTTCATTGCCAAGTCGAGGCTTCCCCTTTTCGGTTGCTCCAGGCGCTATAATGCTGGTATGTCCTTCCCTCCTCCGGCAGTCTCCTCTCTCCAGAGAAGAGGTGCTTAGAGAAGCCCTTCGTATCACACACGCCCAAACAGCCACGTCTCGCCTTTTATTATCTGAGAAAGCGTGGGACGCGGCAGTTCTCACGGCCACCCGCTCCAAGCACGACACTCACTCCTTCACTTCCCAGCCTCTGGCACCAGAGGGAATTCGCGCACCAGAGCGAGCGGCGGGGCTGGAGCGGCCCCGCCCACGGGGGGGCGGTCACGGCGCGGCCGGGCGCGGGGGGCGCCCCCCTCCCTCACGGCTGCCCCGTGTCCCCTCAGGCCGCCATCGCTCCTCGGCGCCGCTGCAGATCCTGCTGTTCCTGAACGGCTGGTACAGCGCCACTTACTTCCTGCTGGAAGCGTTCGTGTTCGTGTACAAGGGTGAGCCCCTCGCTCCAGCCCCCTTCCCGCTGCCGCCCGCTCGGGCAGGGATGTCATTCCCGCCGGGAATCCCGGCGCTGTTCCCGCAGGGATGCTCCTGCCCTATCCCGTCTCCAACCTGGTGCTCGATGTGGTGCTGCTGCTCCTCTACCTCGGCACTGAGGCCACGCGGATCTTCTTCGGTGAGTCCCCCTCCCCCCCAAAAAAAAAATTCCAGAGGCTCCATGGGGAGTGCAGAGTCTTGGGATAACCCCCGAATCCAGCCCTGGATGTTCCAGGATGGGCTGGACGGGGCTTGGAGCAACCTGGGCTGCTGGGAAGTGTCCCTGCCCATGGCAGGGGGTGGGGATGAGACGGAATTTCAGGTGGTTTCCAAACCAAAGCATTCCTGCATTCCATGTGATAGTTTAAATTGGATATTGGGGGTAAATTAGGATGGTGAGGCACTGGAATGGATTTCCCAGGAAAGCCGTGCCTGCCCCATCCCTGGAAGTGTCCAAGGCCAGGCTGGACGGGGCTTGGAGCCCACCTGGGATAGTGGAAGGTGTCCCTGCTGGACCGGGAATCTTTCAATCCCTTCCAACCCAAACCATTCCAGGATTCCACGGACAACCCACAGTCCCACCTGGCCATCCCAAAATTTACTTTGCCCTCGGTGCAGAACCCCTGGAAGTGTTCCCAATCCACGCTGGAACATCCTGCTCTTTGGCAAGCTGTCCCTGCCCCTGGAACGGGCTGTCCCATCCCGTGTATCCCGCAGGCTCCAAGGGGAACCTGTGCCGGCGGAAGGTGCCGCTGTCGCTCAGCCTGGCGCTCACGGTGCCGGCGGCGGCGCTGGCCGGGTATTACCTGCTGCTCCAGACCTATTCCCTGCGCCTGGAAGCCTTCCTGAGCGCCATCCTGCTCCTCTTCTACGGCCTGGAGCTGCTCCTGGGCCTCCTGGCGCTGCTCTCCTTCTCCAGGTGCCGCGGCCGGGATCGGGAATGGCGCTCTGGGAGGTGCCGGGTTGGTTCAGCGCTGACACGGCCGTCTCTCTGTCCTTTCCCGTAGTGCGGAGCCCTCCTGAGGCCGTGCCAGGGACGCGGGGAAGTGTCACCGGTGCCAGCTGCGCTTCCCAGCCCCGGGAAAGGGAGCGATCCCGCTTTTCCTGCTCCCTGTTTCACCTGCTGCCACCTGGACACATCCCTCCTGCTTTCCCCACTTCTCCTTGGATTCATCCCTCCCATTTTCCCACTTCTCCCTGGGTTTATCCCTGTTCCTTTTGCCACTCCCACCTGGACACATCCCTCCTGCCTTTCCCACTTCTCCTTGGATTCATCCCTCCCATCTTCCCACTTCTCCTTGGATTAATCCCTCTCCCTTTTCCCACTCCCACCTGGACACATCCCTCCTGCTTTTCCCACTTCTCCTTGGATTCATCCCTCTCACCTTCCCTGCTCCCACCTGGACACATCCCTCTGCTTTCCCCACTTCTCCTTGGATTCATCCCTCTCCCTTTTCCCATTCCCACCTGGACACATCCCTCCTGCTTTCCCCACTTCTCCCTGGGTTTATCCCTCTCCCCTTCCCTGCTCCCACCTGGACACATCCTGCTTTTCCCACTTCCCCCCTCACCTGCAGCACGTGCCAGGGATTTGCTCCCACCCGGACTCCTCCCCGCCGACCTTGTGCCACCTCAAGGTACGAAGAATCCTTATTTTTTTCTAAGCCCTTCTGGAATAATGAACTATTTTCCAATAAATATTTATTATTTTTACCTGGTGCCTGGGGCTGTGGGAGCGCAGGAGCCCCTCAGGATTATCAGGGTGAGGCACAACAGGCAGCGAAACCTTCCCAAATCCCTCCTGTTCCCTGATTATCCCAAATCCCAGCCGCAGGAATGCCACGGGAGCGCCGTGTAAAAGACTTGACAACGTCATCGAGTTTATTACACAATTTTTCCAACCTATCCAAAGACAAATCTAATCACTGCGAGCAGGAGGGGGGGGCCAGCGCCTCACTGGGCCTTTTCCAGGGATTTGCTCTGCGATTTTGAGGGAATTTTTCCCCCCCCCCTCCCTCCACTATCAGAAAGAAACTAAAAATCTGTGGCGTTAAGTAAAAAAAATCCAGACGTCTCCGGCCGAGCGCTCCCACCTCGTGGGGCTTGGGAAGTTTGGGGGGTTATTCCTGATTTAGGGGGATATTTCAACTTAAAAAGACTTCCCAGAGCCTGGATTTTCCCATCTGGGAATAGTTCCGGGGGTGATTCCAGCCCTGGAAGTCACACGGTGTGTCCCGGCTCATCCTGACCCTCCCGGGGCTCTCCCTCTCCTGGCTCGGGGATCCCGAGGGAACAGGAGGGGACACAGGGAATCACAGCCTGCCCTGCCTCCTCCGCTTCCTCTAAAACAAGGAAGGCGCTGCGGGAGAGGCCGGAGCCGCCGTTGGCGTGGGAATGCTGCCGTGGGGAATGTCGGGATAGAGCAGGGGGTGACCCCCCTGGCCCAGCTCCAGCCCCTCTTTTCCCAACTCCCAGAGGGTGAGGCTGGAAAAGGAGGAGCTTGGCACAGTGTCCCGCCGGGGTGATGGGGACAGGAGTGTCCCCAGGCGATCCAGAGGCCGGCATGTGGCTCCTGATCCCGGGATTGGGAGGGCTCCGTCCCCTCCGCTTTCCCCCCTGGATTGGGAAGGGCTCACAAACCTCCCTCCATGGAATAAAAGCACCATTTCTCTTTGGGTCCGAGTGTCCACGGAGCGGAGCGGGATGGCCCCGGGAAGCAGCGGCGGCGGCAGCAGCAGTGGGGGGGATTCCCAAGGCCACGAGGTGCTGGGATGGGGCTGGGAATGGTTGGGAAGGGGCCGGGATGGGCTGGAGCGGCCTCGGGGTGTCGAGGTGAGGAGATACGAGTCCATTAAAAACCACTTCCTGCGGAATTCCTGCGGGGAGAGAGGACAGGAGAGGAGGTCAGGAGCCCCTTTTCCCTCATCCCTCGGCGCCCCAGGTGAGCCCCACCTGCCTCAGTGGTGCCGGTCCCTGTCTCTGTCCCTGTCCCGGTGCCGCTCGTGCTCCCGGCTCCGCTCCGGGAAATAATCCTCGTGCCGCTCGTCGCTGTGGAGCAGCTCCCGGTGCCTCCGGCTGCTCTCGCGGGACCGGCTGGGAGAGCGCTCCCGGGATCGGTGCCTTTTCCTGGGGGAAAACGGGGGGCCGGGAGGACAAAGAGGGACCTTTTAGGCACTTGTGGGGAACATCCCATGGGGGGGGAACCCCCAGCTCCATTGGGAGGATCCTGCTGAGTGGGATCCTGGGGGGACCCCCAGCTCCATAGGGAGGATCCCAGGGGGCAACCCCCAGCTCCATAGGGAGGATCCTGCTGAGTGGGATCCTGGGGAGACCCCCAGCTCCATAGGGGGATCCCAGGGGAGGGAACCCCCAGCTCCATAGGGAGGATCCCGCTGAGTGGGATCCTGGGGAGACCCCCAGCTCCATAGGGAGGATCCTGGGGGAGGGAACCCCCAGCTCCATAGGGAGGATCCCGCTGAGTGGGATCCCAGGGGGACCCCCAGCTCCATAGGGAGGATCCCGCTGAGTGGGATCCTGGGGAGGACCCCCAGCTCCATAGGGAGGATCCCAGGGGAGGGAACCCCCAAATCCATAGGGAGGATCCTGCTGAG
>JAOXXN010000395.1:120506718-120519732 GCA_026770055.1 Myrmophylax atrothorax
CCTGCCAGCTTCTCTCTGGCAATGTACCATAAAAGAACCACTCCCAGTAAGAAAAACCTGGCATTTGAGGCAGCTTCTTTTATGGCAGAGCAGAGGTGTGTTTTTTTGTTGGTTTTTTTTTTTTTTTTTCCAACAGCACCCCAGCCCTCAGCTATTAGTAGGCTGCTGGTGCAGCTCTGAGCATCCCACTGCTCTGTGTGTGTGTCACAGCGGGAACAATCCAAAGAAAGCGGCGCCTTTTGAGAAGGGGTGAAATGGTTTAGACAGTGGCGAATTTATTCTAATACATGAATGCAAGTGTTTAAACGTGCAGGTAGGCAAAATTGCTTCCTGTTCTGCTAATCCTTGGCTGGATAATTGACAGCCTTCTGGAACTTCATTTCGAGCCTTTTCAGCCTTCGCTGATAAAGATGCAAAAAAGACAGACGTGCACAAAAGGACTGTATATAGCGTATAATTCATTTTGTAGAGCTGGGACATCTAGCTGAATGTGCCATTGATTTACCCTGGCACTAATTCCTAGTGAGTAGCTCATTTTGAAAGTAGCTACAAGTTGGCATATTTGCAGGAGCATTGAATTCTGGCACGCAGTCACTGTTGTATTAAAAACATGATGTGCAGCGAGTCTGGAGAGCCTTTGAAAGTGAGATCTTAATAGAAGCTGGGAGTTGTATTGTTGCCTCGGCACATACAGCACAAAACCACCCCAAACAGAGGGAGTTCTATATGATACCAACAATGTGCAGTTTGTGGCGTGGATTTTTCTTGCAAAATGTGTTGCATTTATTAAAAAATGGTTCTCGAAGCCACTTTAAAGTCCATATGGTATCTGTTATGATTGCCTTAATAACAATAGCATAATTATGGGTATTATATCCTTATAGGATTGAATGTGCAACAAACATTGCTTGGGAGCAGCAAGTTTTTATGAGAGATGACAGCTGTTTTAGAACCAAAATTATAGCTTCTTTATTGTGTGTATGCATCGGGGCTGGGCGAGAAACAGCAAAAGAATGAGATCTGCAAAAGGACTATTTCTCACTAAGTGTTATTTTGCAATAAAAAAAAAGCTGGTTGTGTACTAATAAACAATAAGAATGGGTTGGTTGGAAATAACGTATTTCTGTCAAATAAGATGTTTCAAAATCCACCAACTATCAAGTTTGCTTCCCTTTTTCTTGGATGAGAAGGGGGAGCTCCCTCAGAGCTGGAAAAGTTTGCTCAGTAGTGGAAAATATGGAACTAGAAAGAAGAGTTAAAACAAGATGGGTATGGCCTGGATGGGGACAGAGGAGAGAGAAGGGAGGAGCTGCTGGTGGTCCATCATATTTTTTGTGGGGCTTGTAATGGAAAGTGAGTGTGCTCCAGTCTGGCAGGAGTGCAGTCAGTGCACCTGGTACTGTACCCTCAGCACCAGGCACGAGAGAGGGAGTTGGGTTGAAGTTGCAAGAAGGTTTACTCCAGTCTAAGGTTCTCTTTTCCCCATTTTCTGTGGTTTTTCTAAAGCTCTACTTGTCTGAAGAAGAGGCAAGTACCACTCAAGAATGTCAGGTACCTCAGGTCTTTCACACGCCATAACCTTGAAGTTGGAAATAATGCTGCAAACAAAAGCATTGTGAAGAGTATTTTAATGGAAAGTTGTTTTTGTACTGGCATTTATTTGTCAGAGAAATCTGTATCAGTTGCAGGTTTGGGGCACTTGGTGAAGGTTACAGAGCTTTAGCTTGCGGTTTGTTATTGAAGAGCCTGTCACCTTCTCAGGGAATCGAGGAAAGGAGAGGTGGGAACTTGGAAAGCTGCACTGAGGAGGCTGCAGGGGAGGAATTCTGATGGGTGCCTTCATTGCTGCAGATGAGCTTGAGTGTGGTTTCTAAGAAGAGGGGAAAAAAAAAGGTCCATGCAGTGCAGATGAACAGACATTTCCTAGCAAGGTTTATAAAGCTGAAAATTTGGGCACAACCACTGTACAAACACAAACCAAGGCCCTTGGGTACCAGAAAGGAACTTTTGTTCTACATGAAGGATCTTGGCACAAAGGGAGTTTTCAAAATATTATTAGGCTCTTAAAAAGTGGTTCCCCATATAAGTGAATGTAAAATTCCTGGTGTGTGCTGTGAGTGAGTGTCCCATTGGTTGCATCCCTGTGAGAGTAAAACTGGGAGTGGGAGTGACAGCTCAGCTTTGCCCTGGGGTGACACTGTGACAGCACCGTGGGACAAATTCCTTGTAACAGACCAGAGAGGTTGATTAGAGATAAACTGGGGCTGCAAAAGTAACTCCAACCATTCCAAAAATCCCTAATGCTGTGAGGGAGAAATAACTGTGAACAGGAATTCTGTGTAATCCCTCCTTAGGTTGTGTCTCATGTTCTTGCAGGTAACGCGACCTTGGCTGAAGGGACATCCCTGGGAATGCTGCTGGGTTGTGTATTATAAAGAGCCATGGGGAAAAGGAGAATTCAGGGAGCAGGAAGGTTTTGAGGGATTTTTCCAGATGGCCTTGTGGGAAGCAGTTACTGTGTGATGGATTCCTCTGAAAATGCTTTGGAAACTCAGGACTCTTCCCAGCTTTGTAAACAAACAAACAAACCACCATAAAACAGTTTTAGCATTTCTTTTTTTGTTGTTTTTCTTTTTTTTTTTTTTTCGTTTTCAGGATCATTATAGACATTGTGGTATGGCAAATCCTTGGAATGGCAAATCCTGGCAGATTGGATCATATCTCTTTTGTATACAGAAATTATTGTCAGCGGTGTGAAACTGTGATGTTGACTATTTATGCAGTGGTAGTTGTGTTTAAGTAGCTTTAAATTGTGTAGCTCTTGTTAATCTCTCTGAAAAAAAATATAAAATGCAGTAGAATTTAATGGTCTTGGGTTTTATTCTGTGGCTGCATCATTTTTTATTTTTACCAAAGCTGTGAAATGGTTGTTGGGCTCATAATTTTATGGAAACGCTTTGCGAAATAGTAAACAGGTTACTCAGTTTTGTCTGTAGTCTCTGATGTGATTTAGAGCAGTTTTAAAAAACATTTTGCAAATTGCCAGAGCTCATTACCTAATGCACTGAATTACAGATGGAAAGCAATGCTGTAGTGGGTTAATACAAGTATAATGGCTGATCCTATTGGGACCAGGCTGCAGGATCTGTCAAATCTGTGCATCCTAAGTAATAATAGAAGGTGCAATTTCGAGGCACAAATATTCATTTTGATGTTGGCATTCGTATGGAAACTATTTTGCTGAATTCCAGAATGCCCTGCATAGAAATCCAACAGATTAGGTAATATTAGACAGGAAAAGTGGATAATTTTTTTCTTCAGTAGTAGCACCAACAGGTTTTCCAGTGGCCTGGAAGCCTGTTTGCAATTACAAAGACTGAAGGACTGCTTTTCCTTCAGGAAAATGGTTGTGTGATCAAATACTAAGTTCTGATGGAAAAAAAAAGTTGGAGCTGATGGGGAATTTTTGCTTCTGGGGGAAAAAAACCCCAAAACTTTCTTAGCATGGCATGTTTGGATCTAAAACAGCTTCCTAGTTCTGACTTTTGCCAGCAAAAGCTCATATTAAATATATATGTATCTGCATCTAGAAGAAAATGTTACCCTGAAACTAAAACCAGTAAAAAGTTCTTTCTTTTTTTCCAGCAATGAGTTGCAGAAGCTTCTGACTGACTGTCTTTTGGCTGTTTTTCCACCTCAGAATATGAAGGGGTTTAGATGTGGAATATTTGGCATAACAGAAAATATCATTCCAGCTGGATTCCAGTCTCTGCAAAGCAGTCAGATAAATGATTGTGATTTTATTTCAAGCTTTTATATTTCAGGCCTTGTAAGGTGCACGTTACAAAGTGTCATAGAAGCATCTGCTGGTTGGGTCTTATAATTAGGATTTGAGGCAATAAATTGTGTAACTTAGAGAAGCTTTGGATTCTAAGGAAAATAATGTATTTTTAAGGTGATATGATGTGTTTGCTGGATTCTACCAGTGCTTGGTTCAGCACTGTTACTGTGGTGCTTTTGTCTGTCCTGGTTTCCCAGCTCAGGAGCTTCTCCAAGATGTTTTAACTGTTGTTGCTGCACTGTTGCTGTTTATCTTTCCTTTGTGTGACATTTGGGAGTGAACAAACTGTCTGTTGTGCTGAATCTTTCGAAGAATTAATTTAGGAAACAAGTCAGTTCTCAGAGTTCTTTTTAATGATGGAACTGACTCAAGGAGCAGGAAAAATATTGCTGATTGCATCTGTCCAAATGTTGCAGGTGTGTAATGCCATTCCTCAGGCTCATACAGGTCTTGGTGGAGGACGTCCTTTCTCTTAACTGGACATTGAATCTACCATAAGCAAACACTCTGAACTCTCTTTTGGCTTCTTGGCAAATCTGAGAATTATCTGTAAACTCTGTGGTGGTGAAAATGGGCTGAAACAGAGACCCTTTGTACCAACAGGAAGGGGCAGGCGATAGGGTCAGACCAGGGTGTATTGAAAAAAACAGTATTTCATCTCTAGTAAGAGACCCTTGCACTGAGCTGGGATCATTTCCAAAGTGATGCAGTATTTTTCCCTGTTTGTTTATTAAGTCCCAAGTGTTGTAGCAGAAATTTATGTTGTTATCAGGAATCAGTTTTCAGGTGAGTGTTCTGGTAGCAAAGCTTGTCTGCTCCCAACTCTGGGAGGGTGTCGTGGAGACTTTTGGTAGAACGGGCTCAAGCTCTGCCAGGGGAAATTGAAGTTGGATATCAGAAAAAATTCTTTCCAGAGAGAGTAATCAGGCATTGGAATGGGCTGCCCAGAGAGGTGGTGGATTCACCATCCCTGGAGATTTTTAAACGCAGATTGGATGTGGCACTGAGTGCCATGATCTGGTAAATGGACTGGAGTTGGGCCAAGGGTTGGACTTGATGATCTCGGAGGTCTTTTCCAACCCAATTGATTCTATGATTCTATGTACAGATGATATCCAGAGGTTTCTTGCAACCCCAACTATTCTGTGATTCACTTTTCATTTTGAATGTTACTGTATTATGCTGTGAAGATGAATTACTATATCCAGCACATTAAAATAAGAAATTCACAGTAACCAGCACGATGGGAATAAACTCATGATAGTTCCCACTCTAAATACTTAAGAATCCTTCTGACTTTCCAGCCTTGAAGGGAGGGTTTCCCTTGTAGATGCACATTTCTGACTAAGCTCTCCTTGTAGCTTTTACAGCTTTTTGTCTGTTAAGTTGCTATACCAACATGCAAGTGTTACCCCTCTGTCTGTGGCTCATTGTTTATCAGCATTCCGTGGAAGTGTTCTTTGGAGCAGGCAGATGTCTTTTGTAGTAAGCTACTTACCAAAACAAAATTTTATTTTGATTCTATGGTCTTTGAATTTGATGAATATAAGTCTGTGATGCATTTTATTGCTTCTTTGGAAAAAGATACCTTTTTCTGCTTAAGTTCTTAAATAGTATTTAAGGGGTTTTTAACATAGGAGAATACTAATTAACTGTGCTTCATTGGTTTCTTAATTAATTAAAAAATTAGTAGATCCTTGAATTCTGATAACGCAATGTCTAGTATATGTCTAGCCACACTGTGGCAGTGCTGGAGCAAGACTGACTTATCTTTTGTCTTCTTTTCCAGCTCTTACTAATGGTTTCTCTGAAATACCCACACATCAGAAAAAAATTGTTTATCTCTGCCAGCTTTTGATAAAAATTGCAAAAGGAAAAAGCCTTGGTAAATACTCTGATTCTTCTTTTTTCAATTGTTTAAAAATATTTGTGTGAATTTGCACAGAGCTGTATTAGGTATGCTTTCACAGAGCCTTTACTGTATATATCTATAAATACATACATTGGGAAAAAAAGGGAATAAAAATATGTATAGCACTTGTTACTTTAATGCATATAAATAATGTAATATATTTAGCTTTATCCTTTAAAGAACTTTTTTTAAGCACTTTTTTTTCCCCTCTAAGAATTGCAGTTTGAAAATGGTCAAAGAATTTCACCTTTGGAATCTGCTCTCTCTTTCTGGACTTTACTTGAAAGGGAAGAAATTAAACTGGAAAAGCTTCATGAAGATATTCGTCGCTTACTTCAAATTCAGGTCTGTGTAACTTACTCAAAATGCTTCAGCCTGCTACTTATTCTTTGGGAATGAGTAGCTGGAAAGCTGCCCAGTAGAAAAGGACCTGGGGGTGCCGGTCAACAGTGGCTGAACACAAGTCAGCAGTTGCTCAGGTGACCAAGATGGCCAATGGCAACCTGGCTTGGATCAGAAATAGTGTGGCCAGCAGGACCAGGGCAATCCTCATCTCCCTGTGCTTGGGGTACTTGGTGGTGGTGAGGCTGCACCTCAAGTAATGTGTCCAGTTCTGGGCCCCTCACTACTGAAAAGTCATTGAGGTGCTGAAGTGCATCCAGGGAAGGGAAGGGTCTGGAGCACAAGTCTTATGAGGAGTGTCTAAGAGAGCTGGGCTTGTCTGAAGAAAAAGAGTTTCAGAGGAGACCTTATCATTCTCACAACCACCTGAAAGAAGGCTGTAGCAAGGTGAAGGTGGATCTCTTCTCGCAAGTAACAAGCAACAGAATGAGAGCAAATGGCATCAAGTTGCACTAGGGGAGGTTTAGATTTTGTATTAGGAAAAGCTTTTTCACACAGAGGGTTGTAAAGCATTGGAACAGACTGTTTAGGGAAGTGGTAGAGTCACCATCCCTGGAAGTGCAAGAAACACATGGATGTGACACTTGAGGACGTGGTTTAATGGTAAACATGGTGGTGCTGGGTTGATGGTTGGACTTGATGACCTTCCAACCTCAAAGATTCTGTGATTCTATCCTGCTAAAACAGAGACCCTTTTACAAAAAGCTTGGGCTATTAGCAAGCTGAACTAAGTTTCTAAGTTTTAGTACAGAGTAAATACATTTGTACAGGGGACCTTTTTCTATCTGAAGTGGTTCCCTTTTATACCAGTTCAAATTTGTATCAAAAGCTGTCAATCTGGAAAAAAAAGTATATATCAATTGAGATCAATTTCAAAACACCAGTATCTTGAGCTTTAAAATATATTAATAGCTTTTTTAATGGAAAATTAATAATTTGTATTAGAAAAGTTTTGATTTCATAGAGGAACATATAAAAACACATGTACAGCTACTGAGACTGTGAAAGTCTTTCAGGAAGAGATGGAAACAATGCTTAGTGGGTAAGTATGGGACAGTTAGCATCAGTGATGCCTGATGGGGAGGCTTAGGCCTTTATACATGAAGTTTAATATTACTTCAGAATTAACACTATAACTAGATAATTGTTGATAACCCTTAAGTATATAATCATCTGAATTTTTGAAGTCTTAGAAAACTGCAGAATTGTGACTTTTCTTGGGGTTTTTTGTTAAATCTTGGGTGAAAAGTGTTTCAGCTTATCTTGTAATTAATTATATTTGTTGTAGATTGTAGCAGTCCATATGGAAAACACGTATTTCAAGGAAGCTGCTGAAGTTCTTGAAAGGCTATTTACAGACTCTCAGTCAGATAAGGTAGTAACTTTCTTAAATTGCATTAAACTCTCTTATTTGCAGAGGAGAAAGAGGGGAGTGGGTTTCCAAAACTGGCAAATGCTAGCTGCATAGCTTTGACTTATTTACTCTCTATGCAGTCACTTACACACCTGTGGCACTTTTAAATAGAAAAGAAAATTTGTGGCTAGGGAATTGATAGAAATAATGGGTGATTTGGGGGAGTAAAATGCTTCTAGCACTTGTTTTTCTCACACTTAACAGGAGGAGTGAGGTGGCACTGCAGAATCTGGGAGTTTGATAATGCTGTTTTCTCAGAGAAAAGACAGTATAAACATGCTAGCAGAGACATAACTCCCTAGAAATCAGGCTGCTTAGTTTGCAGTGGGCTCTTGGTCACCTCTGTTCTATGTGCTGAAGCATCACAGGAAAGGAAAATTCATTATCTTCAGTTATATAGACTGAATGTTATTGTGCCTCTACCTGGAAAAGACAACATATGGGAGTCAGGCCACCTCCTAGTTTGAAGCTGACTGCATCATTCAGAGATGCAAGTTTGAGTGCATATCTCTAAAATAATAGGTAGTGCACACACCTGAATTTGCTGGGGTGGAGAAAAGAGCAAAAGAAAGACTTCAGACAAAAAGAAGTTCAAATGCTGCCTACATCTTCATCTGGTATATTAGGATATGTGTTCAATATAAGTAGTAGCATGTGTATAACTTACTCTTCAGGCATGCTCCTCATTCAGAGGATTTGGATGTTTGGCAAGTGTAGACTGTGGTAATAGTATTCAAATTCATGAATAAAAATTCAACCTGTACACAGAAGTTAATTCTCTTGGCTATATTGGTTTCTGTAAGATTCAGAGTGATTGGCAGAAAAAATGGGAATTTCTGATTATCAGTGTTTAGGTGTCCTTAATGCTGCTGTACTAAGTAGTCCTTGTCCTGCACAATGTGCACCCCTTTCAATGGCAGTGGTTTTGAGGCAGCAAATGAGAAAAGAGAACTCAGGAATGAGTGGCTTTTTCTGGGTGTTTTTTTCTTCATTGACAACCCTGCTTTCAGTGTTATTCATAAAGGAAGTGAAAAGGGGGATCTCTGGGAAGTTACACTTTACAATTTATTGAGCACATAAAGTAAATGCCTGGTACTGTGGCTAGTTTACTTCAGAACCCTTTCAAACTGAAGCTGTATAGGGATATTCGGAAACTATATAGTCATCATGTTTAGCTTTCTGTATGTCCTGTCTGTGTGTACTGTTTAGCATAGATACCAAGTTTGTTACAGGATTTGTGTTGTATAAAGCTGTGCTTTTCTTAGTCTTTAAGGATGAAGCTGGCAACTATAATTAAAAACAAGGATCCATACGTTCCTCTTCTCCAAAACTTCAATTACAGTCTTTTGATAAGTAAAATCAAGTCTTACACTGAACTTTTTATGAAAGAAAATGAAAGTAACTTCTTAATACAGGTATGTAAAAAGTGTTTTCAAAACTTTTCAAAAGAGTTACCTGGTAAGATTAAATGGATTTATACTTTCAAGGGAGTTGTTTAGGCAATATTCAGTTATTATACTAGATGAAAAGGAAGCTTTGTCCTTCTTTTAAATTGTCTTATATTCAACGTTTTTGTTTTACTTAATATGTCTTGGAGAAAATTAGTAGGAAGAAGACTTGTCTAAAATATCTTCTATGAATGTTTTTTCCACAACTGTTTCGCTTAGAAAAATAGTTAGGAAAAAAGTGAAATTAAAATAAGATCTGTCCGTAGTCTATGTTTAAGAGAAGCCATTTGGATCTGGGCCTCCTTAAAAAATAATATAACTATATATTTAATACTTACTCTGTTTAGGTCTATATGACTTCTCATACTAAAAATAAAATATCAAGATGTGTTAATTTTGCTAAAAGCTTTAGGAATGTCAGAGCAGATAGGAGATAGAAAACTATTATTGCTGTTTTCCTGTAAACAAAAAAGGTCCTTACAAACAGTCTTGCTCAAAAGTGAATTAAAATGGGCAAGAACAACATTCCTCTTGCAGTTCATCTTCAGAAGGATTGTAAAGAATTTCTCTTATGTTTACTTCCTATAAAAGAGTATTGAATTATTCAATTACAAAAGCACAGACATCTAAAGGTAATAAGAAGCAAATTTTAAATAAACAATCCTGAAGTTCCTCCGTGTTTTTCATTTTCTAGACTAGACAACTTATTAAATGCATTCAAATAATATAAAGAATACCTTTTAATGGTTTCACTTGACTGTCAGTTTTCAAGTTTATTTTCCAAGGCTATTTCTTTGAGTCTAAAAAGGAGATTGAGGCTTGGAGGTGTCAGAGAAGGCCCAGAACTCCATCCTAGCATACCTAGGCCCTCCGTTGTTGCACCCCCACTGCCTGCACATCTGTCCTACTGTGCACCAACACTGCAAATCTTACTTTGAACAGAGTTATTCTGGGACACGGAGGAGACATCTCTGTGGAGAGTTCCCCCTTCTGTATAGTACACAATGGTTTCTCAGCAGTATACTCTGAGTTCTCTACACAAGAACACTCAAGCTTTAATTTTAATCTCTTTCTTCTAGTGCCAGATGTAGAAGTATAACCATAGGATAGTTTGATTGGAAGGAACCTTGCAATAAGCATGAACATCTTCAATTAGATTAGATTGCTCAGAGCCCCATCTAATCTGATCTTGAATGTTTTCAGGGATGGGGCATTTACCACATCTGTGGGCAACATTTGATGTTTCACCACTCACATTGTAAATAAAAAAAAAATCCTTCCTTATATCTATCTAAATCTACCCTCATTTAGTTTAAAACCATTAAGCCGTGTGCTATCACAACAGCCCCTCCTAAAAAGTTTGTCCATCTTTCTTGTAAGCCCCCTTTAAGTACTGGAAGGTGCTATAAGGTCTCTCCAGAGCCTTCTCTTCTCCGGGGTGAACAACTCAAACTCTCTCAGCCTTTCTTCGTAGGAGAGGTGCTTCAGCCCTAAGATCAATTAAGTGGCCCTCCTCTGGGCCTACTCCAGCAGGTTAATCTCTTTTTTGTGCTGAGGACCCAAGAGCTGGAATGCAGCACTCCAAGTGGAGTCTCAGCAGAGCAGAGGGGCAGAATCACCTTCCCTGACATACTGGCCATGCTGCTTTGGATGCAGCCCAGGATATGGTTGGCTTTCTAGGCTGCGAGCCAACATTGCTGAGTCATGTCCAGCTTTTTATCCACTGTAAGGTGGTCTCCATTGTTCAACTGTTTTGTAGGCAGCTTTTTCTAGGTTAATGTCAAGCTTGGAATCTACAATCTTGCTGCTTCTACTGTTGATGAAGCTCTTGCACTTCAAGAAACTGTTGTAGGTTAGCTGCCCTAAGAACAGTCTGCAGATAGTGCATTAGGAGGATAAAGGACCTATACCAGGAAAGCATTGATCTGAATACTTTGTAATTGCTCATTATAACTTTCATTTTTCTTTTAAAGGTTATTTTTAGCTACAAGTACAATTTGAAAGCTACTCTTAACTTGCAAAGTACAGTATAGTTGATTTGAACTTTTTTTGTTAAACTAAATCCTTTCTACCCATTTGTCTGTATGGAAATGTGTCCTCACTGTTTGTGTTTTGCTACCATCAGCCACTGCAAAACAGCCAGTATTTTGACATCTTACATCTGAAAGATGTGGTATTTTGGGTAGAGATGAAATTTGTGACAGTGAAACACTTCTGTGATTGGAAGCATTCTGTGACCAGTATACATTCAAGTATTTTCATGGATGAACAAGTGAAATAGAGAATGTTTTCATATTATCTGACTCTTTTAGATGTTCAGACTCTGCAAGTTACTGTTAAGTGCAGGTTAAGATTTCAAGATAACTGAAAATTGGATGGATGAAAGAAAATTAACAGGAAGGAAAAGAAAGCCCTTAAAGAGGAAACAGGTGAAAAGTCAGAGCAAGTGGCTAAGCAGAAAGAATTAATACTGGGTCTATAGTGAAGCTCTCAACTTTGAATCATTTTGATATTTGAATGCTGCAAAGCAGATCACCGTTTGGGATTTGTAGTGTTGGATAGAAGATGCATGGCTCTGCCTGGTGCACAGTTGGCAAGAATGAACTCGTGGGCTAAGTTGGACTAAGTGATTTCTTTTTTTTTGAGGGTGTTATTTATTACAGGAAGTAAGTGGAAGAAATCAAGGGAAAAGTACAAATCTTGGGATTGTCTGGAGATTCTATAAAGAATAGTGAACTATTACTTCCTTCTCTTGGCAATGGAGGAGAAATAATCTTAGTTTGTGGCTAAAAGTTTGACCAGGATGTTAGAATTTGGGGTTTTGCCACTGCAAGAAAGGTTACATTACGAGCCTATGGTCTGATTAGACATGTCTTTTGAAAGTGTTATAATTATGCTTGATCCTGACATGTGGTACAGAACTAGATAAACTTGTGAGAATTGTCAGTTTTCAGTTTCTAACCTAGTTATGAAAAACAGACTCTGGCATTCTTTGATAGTATTTGCAGTCTTAATTAACTCTTTATAAGTTCACACATTATGCAAGTACTCATTGTATTTCTTTGTGTCCATATAAATATCACTTGCAGCTATGACTAAAATTTCTCTGAGTTATTAGTTGATAAAGATCTTTATGGATTTCAAATTTCTCACAGGAAGCCACAAAACATGTGGAGTCCAAAGGATTGGGAGCAACAGCATTGCAAAACGAATCTGTGAATATCAACAAAAATTACAAAAGTAATTTGGACACAAAGCAAAGGTTCGTATTAAGCATTACTTTTCTGAGGCATGTGCTTTGACAGTAACTTAAACTTGTAGAACAAAGAGTAGGTAAAAAGAAGGACATTCAATTCCAAACTGCCATCCAATAGAAAATTAGCTGCCAGCACGTTCCCTATTTTTTTAAATGTAGGCTCTTCTACTGTTGTGACTTTAGGCATGTACATCAAGTAGTTTGGCATTGTTTAATTATTTGTGAAGATGCACAATGTTCAGTTTAAACAGCTGTCAGTCTTGTATAACAATAAAAACATGAAAAGACTCTGCTTTTTTAATGTTTGATTGAGCTCCTTTTAGTCCTGCCCTCCTAATTTCAGGCTATAGGTCATCTCACTAAGAAAGAGAATAAGAAAATGGAATCAATGTTAGATTTTCCTTACAGCTGAATGCAAGATTGTGTTGGTGATATTAGTGTGAAGGGAAATAGTGATGTTGCTTCATGATTCTGGCAGTGTGAACCCTCAATACAATCACACGCTTATTTGAGTAAATACTAATATTCTAGATTTATTGCCTTGTTTTTCATGGAGAATATAACTGTAGTCTTTAGATGGGATAGATCTTCTATTTCTGCACTGTTATACTTGGAATGTTTGGCATCATTTAGTTATGGAAATTTTCTCATGCAGACAGTATAAAGGAAGACGTTCCCTAAGTTTTTTGATTTGTTTTTTTAGAAGGACACAATTACATCTGAGGGATATGATGAAGATCG
>JAOXXN010000395.1:120541500-120558976 GCA_026770055.1 Myrmophylax atrothorax
CGAGGGGTGTTTCCCGCGGGGTCCGCTGGCAGGACCCCCCTAGCGATGCCCCACACAGCGATGTTCTTTATGCACCGGGACGTACAGCGACCTACACAGCCACATCCCACACAGTAGCGTCCCACTCTGCAGGGACTCACACAGATATGACCCTCACAATGATGTCCTGAATAGGGATGTCTGGCACTGCCCTGGCCCACACGGTCGTATCTCACATGGCCACAGCACACAGTTATGTCCCACTCTTCAGTGATGACCCCCACAGTGATGTCCTGTGCAGGGATGCCCCACACTGCCATGTCCCACACAGTACCACACTGCAGGGACTCACACACTGGTGGCCTGCCATATACCTCATGGCAGTGTCTCCCACGTGGTGATGATCCTCACAGCAACATCCCAACCAGCAACGACCCACAGGGTGGTGACCCTCACAGCAATGTCCCACACTCCAGTGACCCCCACAGCAATGTCTCACACAGCAGTGTCCCTCGCACAGTGAGCTGTCCTGCACAGCAGGGTCCCATATAGTGGTGAGCCACAGAGCAATGTCCTTCACAGCAGTGTCACATAGCCATGTCCTGCACAGGACCCATCTGCAGAGCAATGTTCCACCTGCCAGTGTCGTACACAACTGTGAACTGCCCAGCCATACACTGTACACTGACTGACACAGCCATCCCAGAGCATCCGCATCCATCTCCACACAGCCCAGCGGGTGGGAACAACCTGGGACCACAAGACAAGATTTATTGGTACAGGCACTTTCTCATTTCAGTGCACATGCAACACAGCCAAGAGCTTTTGCTGTGTTATGTTTTTAATTTTCTTTCTTTTTCCTTTTTTTTCCTTTTCTTTTTTAAACTGTTTCCAGAACCAACAAAAGAAGCTGTACTTGCAGGTGCTCAAGGAAAGTTAAGTGGATTCCCAAGTAACTTCCTAAAATACAAAGATTTGGATTCTGGTTTTCATTTCAGTTCTCTTCAGTACTAAGAGGTTTTCAGGATTAATGGAACCTGATAATTTTAGCAAAAAGTCAAATCTCAAAAGTAAGTAGTGAGGTGACTGCAAAAATATGTTAGTTTGCACACTTCAATTTGCAGATAGCTACTAAAGCAAGAGACATCTGGTCTCCCAAAGCTGGTGGGAGGTAACAGTCTTTTATATTATCTACTACGTGTGGGTACTTGAATCCCCTGAGACAGCTTGGGCCAGACAGAGTTTAATTTTTTCTAGCCATCAAACGTTGCTGTTAAAATGTTGTCTAAATCCCTGAGGATTGGGTCTGTGCTGTTATCCAGTGTGCCATTAATGAACTCATTGGCATATTGCCAGCCTAAAACTTGAACCCCTGAACAGCAAATGTTGGGGGAGTTCCTGTAGTGGGAGAGAGGAGAATAAGACTTGAAGCCTGCCTTGGTAAAGGCAGTGTGAGAGAAGGAATGCCTCTATGTTTTCCTTTCCTTTATTGCATTCCTGTGCTTCACCTGAGAGACAAAATATTAGCAAATAGTAGTAGAAACTACCTTTGTAAGTAGATAAATCACATGCAGATGACTTATGCTAAAAGGATAAGTCAGTAAAACTTGGACAAGTTCAGAACAGATTAAAGAGGGGCTTTGTCTCAGTGGATATGTTTACAGTAAAAACAAGAAAATATGTCTGCAATGGTCTAGTAAAAGAAAACAAAATACAAATGAAAAATGCTGCAATTTCTACAAGACGTAGTAAAGTGGATTCTTCAGAGCAACCAGAAAAAAAAAAAGAATCTTAATTAAAGGAGAGAACAAGCTCACCCAGTTTGTTCCAGCAAATAATTTGCTTTTTTTCCTTTTAATTTAGTTTCTCTCTATTAGGAGTAGCACTAGGTAACCAGGTAAAGAAGAAGGGCAAAGAAACACAGTGATGTGTTCTCAGGCAATGATGCAGCATTGAAAACCTTACAGGCAATTCCAGCAAAACAGGCTGAGATTTCATTCTAGTCTGACATGAGGTGGTCCACAGAAAGCAGGTGTTGCTCTTGCCCTGCTGTTGGTTATCTTTTTGTCCTGTGGAAAACTTTACAAGGAAAAGCAGTTTGGGGCAAGGGTGATTTAAAATGCATGTGTAGGTAAGCTTAGGGAATGTGCAGAGCCCTTGCTCTGTCTTCCTTGTAAGCCTCAGAGGAACATTGTATGGATCAGAAGTCATCAGGCATCTGTTCCACATGTGCACTTCATGCCGAAATACTTCTTAATCCCAGAGGTGAGGAGAAATCTAAGGGCTGTATTGTAGTCCTCTCAAAAACAGGTGTTGCTGTTGGCTCTAAGATTTTGAAAACCATGGTCTAGCTCAAGTCGTCAACCATTTTTGTACTTTTCTCCATTTCTGCCCTATTTTTGCTTTAAAAGTCAAAACTCAAATTCCCAAACTAAAACCTAACTGCAGTATTATATGGTAGGAGGGCAAAAGAAACCAAGGCTGTGAAAAATTTTTTCAACTAATTTTTCAAACATGTATATGGTTCCAGTGAGTCTTGTTCCATTGTTTTATTTCCAACCAAAGTGTCCCCATTGCCTTACATGGACTTCTCCTTGGTTTGCAATACCACAAAGACAAAATTAAGTTCCAACAGTAAATTAGAATGAGTACTAGTCTCTATTATTTACCATACTTACCAACACTATTATTTACTGTGGTTGTTTATGCTCTCTCTATTTAAAGAATGTAAACCAGAGCCAAATTCTTACTCTCTGTCCATTCCTGTGGTGCACATCTACCCATAATATTAGATAAAAGGCTGAAAGCACCTGCAAGTGGGAAAAGCTTCAGATTAGGAACAAAATACATGTTTGATAGTAAAATACCTCTCATGTTTCAAGTTTAACTTACAGCCACAGTGACTTTGAGTACCTGATGTAAGGACTATTCAACTCAACTTCAAAGTAATTGTCAAATACAGGATCTGTCAGCCAGCAGCATTCCACATGCCCACACCTCCTCACGAGCAAACTTTGTGGAAGGTCCTAACTTGCACAAATAGAGTTAATTTTTCTTTGCTTCTAGGAGGTTAATCCAATGGCATCAAAATTAGAAGACTTCAAAGATCCTGTAGGGCATTTCTTTTTCTTTCAGACCATGTTTGCACACAGCTCTATTTATTTGAGAGAAATACCCTTCCAAAAGCAAACTGCTTACATTTTATATTGAGACAACAAGATGACTGATGTGACTACAAAGGCTACAGGCTGTCTCTATCCTGCCACACAGGACCGTGCTGCCTGAGAGCACCACAGTCAGCTGCAGCGTGAGTTGGTCATAAGAGGCCCTTGTTCCCATTGTTCTGAAAAAAGTAGACTTTCTCCTGATAAGAAATAATCCCTTCTAAGGTGAATAATCAAATCATGGTGTTTGCTAGTGTAGCTGACAGCTTAAAGCAATAGCAACATTTTGTATATACGAAAAATGAGGAGTAATTTGTCTTCACTAACGATCAGCCCATAGAAAAACACAATGGATGAAACATAAAAGAAGGTTTCTATAGTTTCATAGCCTGTGCTGTTATACAGAAAGCATGATGCTGTTTCAATGACTAGCTTGAGCTATTCTACATTGAAACACTCATAAGAGAGCCGGCTGAATACCTAGCTATATTTTTGAGGGAGGTCATTTGCTGTGCAAAGAGCCTTCCCCTTCCACCCACGTAGCCTTGGCAGTCTTGTCAGACACAACCCTGTCATGGGAGATGCATTGGCTCACTGAATCTCAATTACAACCATTGATTTTGGTTGGGGTTGGTAATGATGTATAAAATTGCTTGAATTTGAGAGGTTAATGGAATTACAGCAGAGCTATCTATCAGGATATTTTTAGCTGAGTTTTAAGGGCCTTCACCCTCCCTGTAAGTTATTGAAGGAATATCCAAGTAGTGAGATGAATATAGAGTTGCTCTTGAGATGAATAGAGTTACTCTCAAGCTTCCATGCAGAAGAAGTCAAGCAAATCTGTATGTCCAGTCTAAGCATATCAGTGCTGGAAAATATCCTTTTCCTGTCCTTTGCCCTGATTTTCTCCTTTGTCCAGATTCAGGGAGCTGAAATGAAATGGAGCACCTGAGCCAGCATGAGGAAGGGGAGGTAAGACAGGGCAGAACAGGCAGAGGGCACCAGGAGTGCCTCCACTGGCAGCAATTAATGATGAGACTGGCTCAGCAAGTGCACATGGTAGAACATTCCCCTTACTTTATTGGGCTACAATTACATCTTTTGTCTGAATTAAGAGCCTATGGCTTATAGTATAATAGTATCACATTCACTAGTACATTTTCTCATGTTAGTTTTTATTTTATCTTAATTCTAAATGCCATATAACCCAGAAGTGTTACTGATATAATTCCAATTTTCATTTGTCTTCATGGTGTTGAGAACAACATTCACCCCAGGGATCACCCATAAGTGAACATGCTGACTACCTGGCTGTATTTGATGAAGAGCATTTGCTGCAGCATAACCAGTGAAGCATAAAGTGATGAGTTTTTTAACTCCTGGTCCTGGAAAGTCAGACTGTTATTCAGACAATCTGTCCTCGTTCTTCAGGCCAAATGGGACACTGGTGCTTTCAAATGCTTTGCTCAGATGTGAGGCATCTATTCATTATGTGTGAGGAACACAGACCACTTGACTCCTGTTTGTTAGTTATCTTTCTGCAGGGTTTACCAGGTAGTTTAACATTTTAAAGGCACATGATCAGGCAGAGTAAGAGCAGGTGGCAGTTTAAAACAACCACTTTCCATAACAGAACTGCCTCTTATAAAATTATGGGTCCCTTCCAACCCAGCATATTCTATGATTCTGTGATTTTGTGAAAATAAGCATCCCAGGATGTTTTTCCACTTACTTTTCTGTTTTCCCTGCTTTTGGGTTATTTTCTTTGGTGTTTACAGACTCCCTTCCCAATGTACTTCCCTTCCCAATGTAGGAATCATTATTACCCTTTTAAAGATAGAATAAAACTGACAGATTAGGGCACCTATCCAGCAAAACACTTAAACACTTGCATAACCCAAGGCACACAATAACCCCACCATGGGACTGTTCACTTGTTCCAAGTTGTGCAATCTTGGAGGATTTACTGAACCGGGGCCTCCTGGTGTGCCTGAGGGCTCTGCTCACACTGCAGCCACCAGCCTCTCCAGCCACAACATCCAAGAAGCCACACTATTCTGCCAGGTCTAGAGCAAACATTACCCCTAATTTAGGCCCAGTCAGCTCCTTTTTCATCAGCATATAAAGTCAAAGAGATGAATAGATTATTCTCAAATTCATTATTTAAATTCATGCAAAAAGTGGCTAAGATTGTTTATTTCTCATTAACTCCAGGTCAGGTTTGTTCTGCTATTTTAAACTATAACCAGTATCAGCATAGTCCAAAACTCAGTCTGTTTATTTCTTTCTCAGTTATCACATCCAGTAGCAAAGATCCTGCATCTTGGAGTTATTGGGTGATTTTGATGATGATGCATTTTGCAGAGAAGAATGCAGCTCCCCCTCCTGCAGCTGATGAGCACACTCTCCTGCAGGAATAAACACTTGTTTCTGTCAATAAAGAAAGCAAGAATAGCTATGAGTTTATGAAATTAGGGCACTGAACCACTGACAGAAAGAGTAATTTTTTCTGATCATAATCCCACTTTTAAAAACCTCTGCCAATCTTTCCACTGCTCTGATGAAAAGGTGGATTTTGCTGACTAGAATCATTTGAAAGTAAATGATGATTCTGGTGTACACTGGCTGGCAAAGGGAACTGTTTATATAATTCTGGACTTACTAATAACCCTCTTCATAGCTGGAAATGGTGCCAGGGAAACTGCTGGCTATATAAAAACACTCTCCCATTTCCTTGCCTTTATTATTTTCTGTCACAGCTTGTTTTTTTTTAATTAGAACATGAACTATTTTTAGTGTCTGTAGACAGAAATGTATTGTTCAGGCTAAAATGAGGCCAGGTACCATGAAAATGTTTTCAGGGAAAAATATTTGGAGCCAGAGTTTGTCTTTGGCTGTGTGCAATGAAAGTTTGCCTGTTTAGTCCAATTAGTTACAGCCATGTCACTTCACATAAGTGAATGTAGTTGTGTCAGTGTATGGGACAGATTTTGTCTCTCAAGCTGCAGAGGAATATTCTAAACCACACACAGCATCTCTAATATTTTTTTTCCCATCTAAATTCCATGCACAGCTTGCCATTTAAGAGCAGAAGAGTGAGCAAAAGTTTTCAGTAAGATGATGGACTAAGACAAATGTGATTTTTGATAAGGCATCTGTTTGTAATTCATCTAATCAGCTCTAAGAGATCTTAGAGTCCCTGCATTGTAGACAGACTGTACGCTACACTGAGTTCTACCCACACGTGTACATACACCTGCCTGCACCATGCAGGCAAAGGTGCAGCAAGAGTTTGTGACCCCCTAATTCAGCCTGAAGAAATAGAAAAAAACCTCTTCTATATGTAAGTCTCAGCTGAGAGACAAGACATGAAGCCTTGTCATCTAAGTTCTCTGCAGACTTTCAAATCAAGCTCTGTCTTGACCATTTCCTTCATGGGTGTCCAAAGCCCAGTCCCACACTATGCCTCCATTCTAGTCAACCGTTGAATTCCTCTAATGTGATAAGGGTTCCATTACCAGGGAACAGCTTTCTGTGTGGAAGTAGTGTCCATAATGGGAACTCAAAGAGAAATCCACCAGAAATCAAGAGCTCTCCCAAAGAAACAAGTGCGTCCTGTACTGAGTACTATGGCATTCTTTGATTTTGCCTAATTAAAAAGAAGCATATGTTTACCAAAAAAGACCCTCAACATCTACTGAAATAAGTCACTCCAATGTATGCATTTGCCGTTTTAAAAAAGACAAATATTACTTGTTGTTAAACACACCTGTGAAATTTAGCCAGTACTGTGGTGACCAGAAAAACAAGACATGTTAGGTGTAGATCAATCCTAACTGCATATATGAAATGGGTTCTGATAGTATTTTCAGTAAAAGAAATCAAGTATTTCAGAAAGAGAGAAAAAATATGATCTCCAGTCATCTGTCACCTGTGAAATGCAGGCTTTTAACACTTCACCAGGTAATTCCTATGCAGAGGCAGATGACACAGTTAAAGTAGCTCTACTTTAAAGTACTGGGCATTTTCAACTTTTTGCAGGTTATGGGTCCCTAAAATATTCGAGATGCACTGACCTCTACAGAAAGCATTTAAAGACTGAAAGTAATGGAGAAGTCACCAGATCTTACAGTAATCCAAATAGTTATGCTTTCATATGAGCTCAGCTGTGTTTGCAATGTCCCATTCCTGGATCCTCCAGGCAGCATAACTCCCAAACCTGCTGTAATATACTAGTGACCTCCAGCTAGAATAGAACACAGCTGGATGACAAAGAGAAGAGAGGGTTAAGCGATGAGCCTCAGAACCTGGCTTGGCTGTGGGGTCTGCTATAGATTTGCCATGGCTCACTCTGTCTTTCAACACCACAGGATTTGAATAATGTTTTCTGCCTGAAAGTACCAGAGTCAGGACATGACAGTCCTCAGAGAACATGTAGGTATCTCTGCAGGGGAGGAAAGCTCAGAAGCAGGCAGCTAGTCCAATTGTTATCACTCTTTTCTCTTGTTCAAACCTGTCTTGATAGCTATAGCCTTTGACTAAGTGGCCACAGAACCACAGTATGTGCATATGGTATAAAATGAGCCTCATCAGCCAAGAAGCTAATTAACCTTGCAGTGTTGTGTCAGGTGGAGGGTCTAGTCTAGGAAGAACCCTCCATTGCTATCTGTAGTTCAAGGATTCTTTCAGGAGGTTCTCTGCAGGTGTTCTCAGGACTGCATCACCTACCAAATATAACTTACTTCTCCCTCCTACCACCTTCTCCACTTGGCTACTTCTGCCTGTAGCATGTCCAGGCATTGTCCCAATGGGCCTTGGCACTCTCTGCCTTTGCAGCCCCTGATGGATTTGACATGGGCAATTCAGCTGGAGGACTGGGAGGAATTTTCCACAGAGTCCCTGAATGACTTTTCACCTGGTATACTCCAATCTCTGTCTTTGAAGGTTGTCCTTTCAGAGGTAAGTGGACTCTCCTGGACTTACAGAGGAGTGCATGTGAAGGGCCTGGGCATGGGTTGATGTTTTCTTAGCACTTACCCCACTGAGAGGACTATTATGTTCTTTTGGGCTACCAGTAACAGATACGTCTGTATTTATGGGAATGCTAACTAGAAGTGCAAGCAGGGACGGTGATCACAGAATCAAAAATCCCTCCAGCTCCAATGTAAATATTTCTGAGTGCTGTGCAGTTCCACTTACAAAACCTGTGCATTGTTTTCAAGACAAATATTATAAGATCTAAATAAGAGGTCAATCCCCAGTCTCAGCTGGCATCACTCCATGTGACTTACACGGAAATGTGTTATTTTAGATGAAGATCTGCCTTTCTATGTTTCACCTGGTTCATGTGCTCAGAAATTTTCAGAGTGCTCTGCACTTCATAAAATGGCCCTAAAATAATTTGGGTTTCTTCCTAATGTCTTCTCTGCTTTTCAAAAGACTTTTTCAAATAATATTAAAAAGATTTGCAGGAGCCTTATTACCAAATGGCAGCTGGAAGAGGTGAAAGAGTCAGAGCACCGACTGGGCACAAACAGTGAGAAATTATTTCTACCGAGGTGTTGAATTTGCAACCAGTTCAAACTCTGAACTCTGGATGGGTGCATCTCTTTTTGCTGTTACTTCAGCAGTAACACCACCAAGTTTGGTGCAGTGTACATGCAGCCTGGGCACATCTTTGTTACCTAAAGTGGAGATTACCCAGAGTGTACAGAAAGAGCATAAAATATTGAACAGTGCTAAAAAAGAACAATTTATTCAGCCTGAGCTGAATAAAAACTTTTTAAAACTTTTGTTCTTTATATCACACAGATTGTAATTGTAAAGGGGTGACACTTCGTTTCCTCCAAGGATATTTCAGATGGGTTCAAAGATGGTAGCAACTAACTCCTGGACTCTCCCTGCTTACTAGGAGAGTCTAGGAGTTAGTTACTAACACTGCATAGCTGGAAAAAGAGACAATAATAAGTGTGCTTTACATTCTCCTGGGTGGATGGATGTATGGTAAGGGCAGATACAGAACTGAACTCAACAGGAGTCTGCTCAGCTTTGCCTGTAGCAGATGAAGAAGAGAAGGCATCTCCCCAGCCAGGGCCTACAAGTGGGAGGGCTTTTGCCACCCAGGAAACAGACATCTATGGCCCTGAATTTATCTCAGTATCTCTGTGTTTAAATGTATGTGTTACAGGTGTAACTGCATAATATATAAAAACATAATTAATTTTAGGGCTACATTGTGTCTTGATCTTTTTATATCTTTCTCTTAAATGCCTTATTTTGCTATCTAGCTTGAACATGTGGGTACTTCAGCTGTCTTTCTGTCCCTCTTTGAATTCCTCTGTTGGCTTAGCTACAGAGCAGAGGTCTCCAGGGTGGAAGATACCCATAGTTAGGCCTCTCTGTCTGAAACACATTTATCAATTCTTTGTGAAGTTATCTGCACCTTAATTTCATTGTAGATCAGCACAGCCTGTCTACAAATTTGATACTAAAATTTTTTACATCAGTTTTGTGTTCAGCTAGAGATACATTATATCCATGGAAAGCAAAACTACATATATTGCACTTAGCTCAGAGAGAAGCTTATAACCTAGAAAGAACAACACTTTTCTCATGGGATCACATTCTGGTTTTACCCATCACTCATGAAACTCACAGAACCATCCTTCTGCTGCACTGTATGTCAGTGCAGAATGGACTGCCAGCAATTTGTAAGTTTTTATACAGTTCAACTTCATTAGCACCAAGAATATACTGTAGAGACTCTTTGGTGTGACTTTCAAAGATCCTCAACACCTACACTGACAGGGCCATCCCTTCATAACTATTTCTTCTGGCAGACAACATCAGAGATATTTTTTGTTCATCCAAAACAATCAAAAACTACTGCAGTCACTTGTATGGGGAAAAAATAGCAAGCCCCACACCCATTTTAAATAGCTTCAGATTTAGAGCATTAGGAAAATGTTTGACAGCACCAAGTGTTTAATCTACAAAGGGATTATAGTTATCTTCACAGCATGCACACATCATTAATGTTAATGGGAACTGCGCCTCCAAGACTCACCCTAAAATGCTGACTCTAAATTGCTGCATCTCAGTAGGATAATTAAAAGTCTTGTAGAAATACAGCAAGTTTCAACAAACATTTTCTCTCAGGGTAAGTGATCAGAGAATTTGGAATTGAAAAATATAACCAGCAGTTTGCCTGAGATGGGCAGTGCTTTAGTGTTACAAGCAAGCTCATACACAAAGGCTTTTCCAACAGGTATATTTTGAGTTGGTCTATTTGGTTCTATGTTCTTTAGCCTACTTGTTTTTTTACTTCATTTCTGTAATCCTACTAGACTGGAAGTTCAATGCTGCAATATGTTTGCAATCATTACTGTATCAGGATTGCCAGTTATCATGTCTGTTTCTCCCATGTTAATTATTGAGAACAATTATCAACACTGTTAGCAGAATTACATGTATTTTTTTTTCTTATTTATTTCTGCTCAGGTTTAACAGAAAGTCGTGTTTCATCACTGTAGGTAATTTTTGGAAATGAGTATGTCTTCTGCCAAAATTAACTATCTTCTAAAATTACAAGGGCATCAACAGATATCTACAACAAAACTGATCTTATTTTGTAAAGATTGATGATGACGGCAAAGCTAGGAATGAAATCAAAATAATCATCTAATACTCCATGAGGACCAAATTACACTGTTAGGAAATAGCCTTCTAATATATGTAATGTCCCATATGGTATCTGATTTTGAGATGACAATGTTTGCCCATTGGGCAAAGTAAGTCATGGGAATGGTTTTCCTAATCCACAGAGGTTTTAAAGTTTCTAGGAAACATTATAGGCCTTGACACATTCTCGGTTGATCTAAAGTGTTCACACAGAGGCTCAGAGCTTATCCAGTAACCTTTGAATCTCCATCGCTGACAGCAAGAGACTTCAGACTTAGTCCCCATTGTTGCCATTTCTTGGCCTTGGAGAAAAAATTCTCCC
The DNA here is from genome assembly GCA_026770055.1 of Myrmophylax atrothorax. Taxonomy (NCBI): domain Eukaryota; kingdom Metazoa; phylum Chordata; class Aves; order Passeriformes; family Thamnophilidae; genus Myrmophylax; species Myrmophylax atrothorax. The sequence continues at coordinate 120,552,646 of JAOXXN010000395.1, forward strand.
AGCATATTCCTGTGTGTGCATGTTTAAATGTGTGCATGTGATGAGTGTCTTAGCACAGGATATAAAATACTTCAAACAAAATGGACTTGATTGTTTATGAGGAAAAGAAAACCGGTTTGGAATTTTGGAAGTTATGCCACAGACCTTAAGCAAATTTTGCTACAGTGTTTCTAGAAAAAAAAAAGTACCCAATTTCCTAAAGTGGAGTTACTCAGCAACCATTTCTGCAAACTTTTAGGGGAAAAAAAAAAGAACGTTTCTTTATTGTGTTACTTGGTTTCTTGACCTCCTGCAAATCAATTCACATCCTCTTTGGAACTATCTTGATAAAACAAGTGGTGAGTACTTCCCCTAAATGGGTGTTTGTCTACAAAATAGGGCAAAAAGCAGAATCACTTGTACTACTGCACTGAAAGAACAGTGCAAACTCTTTACACAATCTCCATGACATTGTGAGGCACAGAAGTGCCTAAATACCATTTTGAGCTCAAGATGAAGTGAGTTTGAATGAACATCTTCACCTTCAAGAGAATAGAAGCCAAAACTATCAGCATTACTCTGTTACTTGTGGACCCAGACATCATCCTCCAGTCCTGCACAGCACTAGCATTCCCACTGCTACCACCCACCAAGTGGCCTAAATGACCTCACAGCTCTGGGAGCCATCTTGTCATCTGTGGTGCCACCTGTCCCTCCAGCATCCCGCCTAGCACACATGCTGCTCTAATGCTTGGTGCAAACCCCTCTTTTTCTGGACTGAATCTCCAAGGAAGAACAGACATATTCTTCACAGTTAGAGTGGTCAAGTGCTGAAAGTTAATTTCCAAAGGGGCAGTGGTATCGCCACCATCTTAGACACATACAAAATTAGACTGTACAACACCTCAGGCAACCTGATGTAACTTTAAAGTTGGCCCTGCTGTGGGCTTGATGATCTCAGAATGTCCTGTTGGACTCCTATTACTTTATAATACAGCTCTCCTCTTAATCAAATCAATGCAATGTGTCTGGAGTGATAGGAATTGAGGAGTATCCCTTTCACAGCTTGTGAAGCATCCAGTGACCTTGACTGTACTCTCTGCTTCAGAGCCACCAGAACTCAGTCAAAGCACAGGTGTTTATATGTTGCTTGCCCTTGCACAGTACACACGTAGGATTTACAAAGAGTAAATGGTGATGTTCAGACTTCACCCACATTGCTCCTCGGGACTGCACACCGTATGGAGAGAAACAGGCAAAACAGAGAGAAAGGATCCTACTGTACAGTGAAAAGAGACAGAAACTACAGATACCTAGTGACCATGGAAAGGAAATATGGCATAAGGATTAGCTCAGCAAAGGATTTGTCTTCAACAGGATTTAATTGCTCGGTTAGTTATGAAGTGTATAATTGCTTTCTGATGACAACCCCCCACCCAGCTGTTTCCCCCTCTAGTAATTCTGAATTGCTGTGTATTTGATTGTTCACATCAAACAGTTGTATATCTGGACTTGACCAGTCACTTGCAGTATACAGTTAATTTTGACTCCACTGCCCTGCCTTTTTTCCCTTACAGCGCCAAAATAAAAGACACAACACTACTCGTTAGGCATTTGCTTGCACTAATACATCAATGCCCTTGTCTGTTCCATGACAGTGTCATGCTGTGATGCAGAATTTTCTCCATCCTTAATTTTTCAAGCACCAATTATTTTTCTTGCTCTCAAGCCAGGTAGTAGGCATTTTGCTGTGAGACATAGAAACTCTTAAAGCAATAGCATGAGATTTTCAGTTAAGTATACTCAACTCTCTGCTACAGTAAGTAACAAAACCACGTGTTGGTAACTATTTTAGCCTGTTACTTTCATTCCTAATAGAAATCATGTTTTTAATTTAAAATAATTTTATTCAAGCAGGGGGAAATAAAGCAAAGACTAAATGAGCACTTTAAATATTGTAAATATAACGGAAAATTCAAAGTTCTGCACTCTAGTAGTACCAAGAAGCTGATGCTGAGCTAGGTACTGTCATGACTTTCAAACAACTTTTAATTATGATTGCATTAGTTTTTACTACAATGGTACAAAAGAGTCTTAAGGAAGAAAAATTAATCCAGCCCTTGGGCTTTCTGCTTAACATATGGTGGAGTGATTTATGCCTGCAGAAAGCAGATAGAACACACTGACAATGGTAAAACATCCATTCATCTGCCCTGTTTTTGAAGCCCAGTTTGCACAGGTTGGAAGGGTTTCCTAGCATGCAAGGCAGTGGAAAGGCAGCACAGTTAGAATGAGACGGACCTTGTTACCCTGGACAAACTCATAATGTCAAGGTCCACTTTAATGAATAGCGTGAGCTGGTTTTAGGACAAACTTCTGTGAAAAGGGTTGTCCTGCCTTTTCACTGCCACTGCTGCCCCCCATGTCTGATATTTGGGATGAACAGAGAGCCAAGTCAGCTTACTGATTCAGCTAAATGTTAGCTTTTTTCTTTTTGCATGGGCTGTTTTCAGGCAGCTGTGCAAGCAGATCCAACAGTTCTGAGATTGGATTATTGGCAGTGCTAATGAAAAAGATGTGGTGGGAACACACAACTGGAGTGCAGATGATTGCACAGACATTTTTGATGGCAATGTGGTATTGCCCTGGATTAAGAAACCATAGTTTTAGAAAGCATGTTGTGATACTGACTATGACTTGGCACTGCTAGTGCCATCAAGTTTTAAAGATAATGAGCTTTATATGCTATTCATCACGGTGATGAATTAACCCTTAAACTATTATACCACTTACCCAATAAACTCAGTTCAACTTCTATTAAACATTTAATTTAATTTGATAAATTCAGCTGTTCTTAAACAGAAACACAGTATTCAGTATAACTTTGCAATATTTCACAGTGAAGCCAGTAGCAGAAACTCATATTGGTAAGGAGGAAATAAGAAAAATATTTGTCTGTGTCTGCCAGCTTCTAGAGAGCTACAAGTTTATCAAGTCCAGGAATATCCAAACTTCAATTTGGTAGTAGAGTACCCTCTTTTCCTTTGAAGAACCCCTTAAGCAAGCAGACTATTTCACCACTGAAGCAAGAGCTGATTTTGCAATTTGACTTCATTGAAACTCTGAGCAGACCTTTTACAAAATGCTCATCTTTCGTTGCAGGGAAAAAGCTGACTGGGCAAGACTTTCCTGCTGGTTTATCACTTTTTGTACCAGAAGTATGGTTTTGGCATTTATTCTTTCAGCTTCAATGGAAATGAAGAGGAAGCTTGACTGAGGTGTTGCCAGCTCTCACAATTCCATCACAAGTCTCAACTACTTATGTTTTTTTGTAAAGCCTCAAGATTCTGGCTGAAAGAAAGATAAAACTTTTCTATTTCATGGACCTCTCCCCTTGCATTAAAAGCAAAGTTTCTGTCTTTTTTACTTGCAGAAAAAGTATGAGGAATGTGAGACAATTATAGTTTCAGGGCTGAAGAGTCCCAAGTCAGTTATGAATAACTCACTTTTCTTTTTTTCTTCATGACTTCTACACAATTTCAAGGCTATGGGGATTATATTCTTGTTTTCTTTCAGTTTGCAGTTGGCAGAACTACAAATGTAGCAGGAAGAACATAAGCATCTTTTATCAGTTTCAGTGTGACCTATCAAATTGAAAAAAGTAGGACTGGGACTTACAGAACTGACTCCAAGATTTGGACAGCTAATAAAAATGAAAGGAAATGGTGCAGATGACTGAAATTGCTTTTGTGTCAAGGGAAACATGATGTTTAAGTAATACTCAAGTTGTTGATACTTTTAGTTTATTTCAGTATTATTTCAGTATTTTTTTAACCCTAGATCATCAAGGTTGCTAACTTGTAAATACTACAAAGAAGTATTTTGAAACTACCAGCTTTCCAAAAATTAAATGTTGCTGTTTGTTCTGTCAAAGATAGTTCATGTGATAGTCAAATTTCCATATTCAGTTAGGCATCTGGGAATATTATATGTAACATTGTAGATAAATAAAAGATAATGGTATCCTACTTGTGTCAAACTTAGCCATTGAAATATTAATATTGAGGAAAAGTCCTCATAAATTATTTTATCATTTATGATGTTATCAGAGTCAATGCACAGTTCACATTCTCTTTAGCATTCAGGTTTTAAAAACTGAAACATGCACAGAACAGGTATAAGCATAAGCCAGAACTGAAAAAATTTTGAACATTCTTCACTGTTATTTCCATCATCAATTTGACCTGTTTATAGATAGATGCACAGCCTGGCAAGGAATAAAAGTTTATTTGTTTCATGTCTTTAGGTGTTCCCTGCAAGTTATGCAGCACAAAAATCCAAGGAGCAATTTGTTTATCCATTAAATGGAGAAACTGTTGTAGCATTTTACATGGCTGTCATGAGACAGCTTTTCACTGTCACTTAATTTATATCAAATGAACACAAAGAAAAGTTAATGACACAGTTATACAACTAAGCTAAAATTTACTAATCAAATGCAATTTTTAAAACATTTCTACAAAGTAAAAATCACTACAAAAGTAGGACATGTTCATGGTTCTATATTAATTGTTTCATTCTGGGTCTGTAACTTAGTCATAAATATGAAACTCGGCACACATAGCGCCAGCCCTAAAGCAAACTGGTTAATGAAACTGAAGATATCCATTTAAATTAAAACCTGAAAAATGGGATTCTGTTGTGATTACAGATTTTCAGCCTTTAAAAATCAGGAATTCAAAACGTGGGTTCTAATGTGAGCTTGATTCCCCCTGCTTTGTTGTGCCACGGTTTGGAGCTATAAAAAAGTAATTTTTCAGGGGAATGAAACAGCTTTGTTCTCTCAGAGAGCACAATCCAGCCCTGAGGGAGGCAGTTCTGCTCTCTGCATGGTCCCAGCATCTGCTTTCACTTCGTGCATTGTGCCCACCTCTATGCCACCTCAAAATGTCTTAAAATTGCAGTAGTAAGGCCTGATCCCACTGCCCAAGCCCATTGATAACTACCCACAACATGCATAGGTGATCCATCATGAAAAAATGACCATTTCTACTTGAAGTCAGGTGTTATGGAAACTTTGGTCCAGAACTTATAAGGAACTTGTTAAATTTATAAATACAACACAGTGGGACTTACAGTCAATCCCAAATGAAGTCTGGCACAGTATTGGTGGAGTGGAGCAGTGATAGGAAAGATGGCTTCAGCCAGCTTTATGTTCATCCCGCTGGGGGCTTTTCCAGACCCTTACTGTGAAGTCCTGGAAGAACTCCCAAGGTGCTAGGCTGGTCATTTCCCATTCCCTCTAATTTCAGAGAGATTTGCCTCCCCAAACCTCAGCCAGCCGATACCTAGCTGGTAACAGCCTCTCCCTCCTCCAGCTGGTTTTGGCCTCTGTAGCAGTACAGGGAGTGCAGCAAGTGCATCCACCTGTGGCTGGCCTGATGGATCACTAAACTAGCTGGGTTTCTGTCCCTCCCTTGTTGAGGGGAAATGGTTCTCTACCATACCTTTTTCCCTCTGTCCTCTTCCTTCACCCAGACATGCTGCACAAGTGGAGAGGTACAAGAGGGTGTCTGGGCATTTTGTGTGAGGGAAAGACTTCTTGGTGTGGTGGGAGATGAAGAAAGAAACTTTGTTCCCGTAGTTTCTCAAGAAATATCCTATTTTCAGCAACTGAAACCTCTTCTTGTCCCTATCCCCACTAAAGCTTTGTTAGGTCCACCAACTCCAGAAATATCATGGACCTATTTCAACATGTCAACTCCACCTTCCCCCCTCAACACAACATTGCAGAAAATGTTCCATTCCCTTTGACTTTTTATAGCTTTCTTAGAGGCAATAAACTGAATTAGATTCCCTGCTGCAGGAGGATCAATCAAACCTGCATTTTTAAGCACTCTGGAGCCTGCAGAACTGGAACATGTAGAACATTTTTCTTGTTTTCCTAGGAGGACAACATCTCTTGTTTCCACAGGCTGGACATATCTCTTAGATGAATGGGATCTGTGCCCTGTCCTGCTAGGTGTGCGATACCATCCTGTCCAACACAGCCTGTACTTTATTTTTATTGAAGATCAGAATGGGATTCATGTAAATAAACTATATCTCGTTTAGCCTTCTTGGAACAGGTGCTCATGAAAGACCAGAGGTTTTCATAACATTTATTCGAAATATTTGTTTAAACTTTGGAGACCTTCAGTACATACAGTTTTACTGTTAACATTTCCCAGACATTATCTCTAGATCACCTAGTTTTATCAGTTCACACCATATGTAGAATGATATTGGGGCTTTTCCAGACTGCTGCCCCTTTTTATGTATTTTCCTGACTGGTAAAATCAAGGCATTTTAG
>JAOXXN010000395.1:120558996-120574138 GCA_026770055.1 Myrmophylax atrothorax
CACTGTAGGATTTGGGTTTTTAGTAATTGTTTTGTCCTTATAAGGAAATGTTGAAGGCTTTAACTCTGAGACCAAAAACAGAGGGAAGGAAAAAGGGTGCCAAAGTTGTGACCCACTTTTTCCTTCGCTCCATTTATATTGCTATCCTCTTAAATACATAAGAAGAGCTATGCAGCTCTTTTGATTAAGCTCCATAAACCAGATTCAGAAGGCTGTGGAGCTAACTCTAGACTTCCATTAGTATAAAGGAATTTGGACCTGAGAGCTCATGTTGTGTTTAGCATATGCCCTTCATATGAAGAAAAAATCCAACATGATCCCTGCTCAAACAGGCTGCAAAAAAGATTCCAGGCCACCCCTTGAAATACATTTTTCTGTGCCAGTAATGTTGCTATTTCTCTGCTGGATAGCAATTAACATATTTTTTTCAATCCTTATTCTGGCATTTTTTTTTGTGCCAAAGTGTCCTGGGCCAGCCTGGTTGATACGCATGAATGCTCTTAGCCCAGAGGCAAATAACTTCTAGCAACAGTGAATGATTCCTGCAAAGATTAGAAATGGGCAAAACATTCCCACTGTGTTTGATTCTAGTGGTGCAGCAGACCTTTGGAAAGAAGTACTCAGTCCAGCTAAGAGTGGACTCAGCAATAGCCCACTTTCTTCTCTGCAGGTTTCTGGCATGTTTTCCATGGCCCTACTACTTCCTAGGGCAGCATAGAGGGCCAATGTCTGCTTTCTCCTCAAAATATGCCAATGTCTGTATTGCTCTGCCAGCAGCAGAAGGCTCCCACTAATATCTGGAGAATGATTTTGGAAAGTTTAATAGGAAAGAACACACTTTTTAATGTTTGAAAATGAGAAGGAGTCACCGAGGGGGTTCCAGTTGCATTTGTGGACTCACTTTTATGGGGTAGTCCTGCGGGACTTTGGCCAGGCTAAAGCTGACATAATCACAAAAGTATGGCCAAAGAATTAGCAAATCTGTTGTCATAATTTCTTTAACATAACTTTAATTACATTCTTACGTTGAAGAGTAGGAATATATTTGTGTCAGATTTGATTTGAAAATAAGAAGTGGGCAGAAGCCTCCCAGATGTTGCAGATAGCATTGTTAAAGGTTGGAATGTGTTTGTCCAACATTATATAGTAGCACAAATAACTGAGGAGAACATTCTGATGACTTCAAGGTGTATTTTGTTAAGAGAGTTTAAACATGTGACATGAGAACTTATGACAAATATTCAGTCTCTGGTAAGAGTAGGTAATTTTTGTCAGGCTTTGCAAGGAAGTAAGGCTTGCAAATCCCTCTTCTTTTTTCTTTTTATTTTTTCCATTGGTTTGGAAAAAAGGTGGAGATTTTACATATATATTTGAAAAACTAAAAATATGTTTGACACAGAGAGAGAAACTTTCAATACATTTAGTACTTGTAAACTTTGGGAAAATCAGAAGATGTACAGAAAGACCAAAACAATTCCCCTGCCAAGGAAAGGCAGTCTTAACATAGTTGTGTTTCTACTCTGTGGTGCAGCATTAATTTGACCAATGCACCCTACTACTTCTTGTTCAGTTAAATACAAGGCAAATATCAGAGGAGTTGATTATACTGCAGTGAGAAGAGGGGACAGAGAAAATGTAGACACACAACACACAAATCTATAGGAAATAACTTCATTCAGCTCCTCATGGAATCATTTTTTGCAATATATTAGAAAAATTACTTGCATAGATAAGTTTAGTGATTCCTTTCTCATTTACTTATTGAAGTATGTTGAAGAATTCATTCAGTGCTAATAAAAACACTGCAATACAACATTAGCTGCCAAAGTACTTATCTGAGGAGGACCTTCCAACTGCTTTCAGATAGGGTATGGGACAGGAAAGGTAAAGATTTAGCATTATTCAGTAAAATAGTGCTTGAAAGTTTTCCTGAAATAAAATATTGAAATGCGTTTGGATTTTTAGTTATGTTGTTACTGCTCAAATAAACCTTTTTGAATGCATTCAAACAATTTTATATCCTGTGTTCACAATTGTTTACAATTAAGTGAAATTCATATCCACTGCAGGTAGAGCAAGATTTGGTCTAGTTCATTGATGGACTTATGCTTCTGTGTGTGAAACACTGCAAGCAGTGAAAAGATGCTTCCTGCAGGAAGGAGTAGGAGTCCACAGTGGTGTGTTGAGAGGAGGTTAAATACTGCTGAACTGGAGTGCCTTCATTTCATTGTATCTAATTTGTGTTAAATGGGAGTTCCTTGCTGTTCAAACATGAAGCTGTTTGGTTCATATTACATGAAGACTGCAGATAAAGGATGGAGAGGAAAAGTGATTTGACAAAGTCATATAATATTTAAAAGGACTTGATTCAGGTCTGGAGGTACCAAGAAGGGATGAAATTAGCCCCTCAAATCTCAGAGTTTGTTCCTGTGATAAGCAATGATCATTACTCAACATTTTTCTTGGTCTTAGAGAAATACAACAGAAAGAATGACTGCACAAACCTTTGAGGATGGGCATGAGGTCACACTGCCTGCTGACCAAGAATTATGTGGCTATGCTACATGCATCCCTAAGCCATCACTGAAATACCCTGTCCATCAGCTGGCGTTCAGCATTACAAGAACATAGACATGAGGTTTATGCCAGGTGGAAGGACAGAGAGAAAGAGCTCATATTTATTTCCACACTTCTAAACAGTGGTAGCTACAGGTAGCTATTATCAAGAGACACAAACTGTCATTTTTGACATGGTTTTTCTAGACTAATTTACTTACGAGGGGAAGCAGAGGGACAGGTACTGATCTTTTCTCTCTGGTAACCAGTGACAGAACCCGAGGAAAAGGTATGCAGCTGAGTCAGGGGAGCTTTAGGATAGATATTAGAAAGAGTTTTTTCACTCGGAGGGTGACCGGGTACCAGAACAGGCTCCCTAGAGAAGTGGTCATAGCACCAAGCCTGACAGACTTCAGAAAGCATTTGCACAGTGTTCTAAGGCATTTGGTATGATTCTTGGGGCTGTCCTGTGCAGGGCCATGAGTTGGACTTTGATCATCCATGTGGGTCCCTTTCAAATCAGGATATTCTATGATTCTAGGAATATCACCTAATATATGTTTAATAATATTCTGGATAGACCACAAAATGCGAATGTGTCAAAGATTGCATTGTCTTTTTTGGTGAAATTATTGTGGTTAGCATTTAGTAAAAACAAAACACTCAGGTTGCAATTTTTACAGTTCTGTAGGCAAAAGGTCTGAAAGTAACTGTAATGAAAGGGGCTTGACAATGGAGAAGAGATTTGCATGCACAATGCCAAGTTACACCTTTGTCTTTGAATACAATCATGTGTGCGGTTAACATTAGTAGATACTGTATCTTAAATAAGCAAGATCCTTACATGGGAAAGAACCTCTTTATAGCTAAAACTACCTGCAGGAAGAAATTCATGTTCACTTAGTCTCTATAATTCACCAGTCTCAGATGCCCACTACTCTGTCTGGTGGCTTATCAAGTCAGTGGGGACTGGAACCAGACTGCTGTCCTGAGCACTTAGTTCCTCTTTTCATGTGGACAGCACTCACATTTGTCCTTTATTTCTTAGGCTGAAGTCTCTGGTCTTTGAAGGATTGCCCACCTTTTACTTCGGCAGCACTGCTATTTCTTGGTTTTATCAATGGCATCACATTTTCTTAATCCTGTTAAGAACATCAGTCCTGTGTGAGACCAGCTGTCTCCTGCAGCTCTTTCTCTTGCCTTGTGCTGAGTGTCAGACCATCTGTACCTTCACAAGACCATTGCTCTTCAGGAAGATTACACAAACTGTAGGTCTTTCATACCATGCATAAACATTCTCCTTGCATTCTGCAAGCACAGTGCACATACATTCTTGTTAACTTTATGGTGGCTCTAACAGGCCAAACAATTTACAGGGAGCCACAGTATTACTTAGGCAAGAACTAATTGTTGAGTAGTCAGGAAAGTTCCTTTGCTAACATAGTATTTCTCTGTTAAGAAGCTCTTCAGATTTTTTCCTTTATAACCACAACTATTCACAACTTTATTAAATCATGCTATAACATTTGAAGTTATCTGGATGCATATTATATACACTGGGGAGTGGAAATAGCTTCTTTAAAAACTGAAAGTATATGGACACAACTCTGTTGCCCTTGTAGTTTTGCTTCATTCAAGAGCAGGAGGTGAGCTGGGCCTGAAGACATAGAGTCACCTATAGTTCTAAATATCTCTCTACAGGCAGCCTTGTACTCAATTCTTTGTACATTTTCACCAATTCTCTCTGGTTACTTCATTTCTAGGTTTGGTAGATACTGATGGCAGTTCCTCACTTCCTCTGTGGATGTATATCTCAGCTGGGTGGAACTACAGAGGATGACTTTTAGTAGGATTTCACAGCATTTTGTCTAAGAATATACCTTTTTATAAGATAATGCAGTCCAGCCAAATGATTCTTGTGACTTAGTGATTTAAACTGAAAAGCTTAGGGAAACAGCCTTCCTTCTGCAAAGTGTTTCCAGTAAGCAGCCTCAGGAAATGTGGTACTGCTGAAGTCTGTACGGTAACATACCAGCTGGGAACCTGTTTTGTAGTCTTTAAGTGCTGGTCATAGTATATAAAAAATAGTATTGAAATGTATCTCTATTACTTATTAAACAATTCAGAAGAAGCAGTAAACATAAAAGTACATATATCATGACTTCACTGTAGTTCTTGAGCACTGGGAGGCATGAACTCCAACCAAAGGGCTCTGGGCCCTGAGAGAATGATTACCTTATGATAATGGTAAGGTCAGTCTTTCTTTTACAGGGGGAGAATTTGCACTTTGACAGTGAAAAATAAATAATACTGTTGACATTTTAGAGTGGTTGATCCTTTGTTTGGAGTCAACATTACATGCAGTAAGCTTAATATCCATTCAAGATACCATTCAAGAGCCTACGGTCCCTTCCAGTCAGTCACAATTCTCCCTCTGTTCAGACATCCAGCTTGTGCTTAGAAAAACCTGTGATGCTGCTGACAGCTTGAGTTTCACAACAGGCACCAGATTCATATATACCCATCACACTTTGGAGTCACCGGGCAAGAAGGGCTGAGGAATTTAGGCAAGTCCTTAATGATTGGTAGAGCAAAAGTACTCCTTGAGGGACTAAGCTCTTCTGTTCCCATACAGATTCAGGAACAGAGAGTATAAAATACTAAACCCCTAAGCACCTTAATGTTTGAGAATTTGCATAGCTTGAGCCAGTTCTAAAATCCAGTCTTGCTATATTGCTGCAGTGACTTCATTCTTCTATGAAACTGAACTTGATCCAAGACACTCCTTGGAATCTCAATGTCCAAAGAAGTAAGAAAACAAGGGTGTTCATGAAAAAACACCTGTTTGTTGTTAATTTAGTAAGGACTTTTGGATCACAGCCTGTTTTGATTCTGTCTTTCCAGTTCTCCTTAAAGACTCCAGTGAATAATGTAGCAAAAAGTAATTTTTCAAGTCCCTTTCATTTCACCTTTTTGAGCATAGTTCTGGTGCAAAACTAAGCTTCCATTCTGATTGTTGTCAGGTGTGACATAAACCAGACACTTGGCCTTCAAGTTTTTAACTGGGTGGTCCATAAGCAAGAAGAGTCCTTGGGAAATTTTTCTATCACATAGTAAGAAAACTTGCGTGACCACATCACATAATTTCCTTTCTTCATTTTCCTTTGACAAATAAATTCTGGAAATATTTTCATTGCCTGATACTGCTCGCATGCACAAGTAACTCACACACTGAAGTACTAGTTTGAATTCAATGTCAGCTCTGCTGAGGAATGAACTTTCCTCTCATCCATGACAGAAATACAGTCCCACTGTTTGTGCAACTAACTACTCCAAAATGGCATTATATGCAATTTGGTTATCTGCTCTTCCTGTCCTGTCAGTCATTTGGATCACATTTCAGAGACCATTACCTATTTGTGTTTTGTATCTTACAGTTATGCCAGAAGTGACATCACCTGTCATCAGATATGTTTCATATTCTCCTTTGTAAGCATTGCTATTGTTACAGTTTTCAGAATCAGGAGCAATTACATTCAAAAATGTTCTTGGTTCAAAGTGCTTACTTTTTTCCCTGCTACAATAAAGCATGTTTAATAAATGTATTTAGAGAGAACTGAAATGTTGATCAGCAAATATTTTCTGATTTCTTTTTGACATTTAGAATGCAGTCTGAATTATTTCTTTCCAGAAAATAATGCAACGAGAAGTTTTACATCCAAGATTTTTGGAGTTTCTCCCTGGCTGCACCAATTCAAAGCTCTAAGTGGACAGAAGCTTTCTCAAGACTAGGCCTAAAGAGATTATTTTGAGGGGAATAATTTATACCACAAATTTCATCTCTTCTTTCTAAATGTGGAATCTCACAAGCAACTGCCTTGTTTTCTTGTTCTTTTAATTACACAAGCACTTTTATATGTGTACATTGCTATGACAATTAAACTGTGTCCTTTAATGTCACAAGTCATATATATACTCAGATACTGCCCAGACTTCTCAACTTGTGACTTTTTCATGGAAAGTGGGTTTAATTCTTGGGAGGGTATAAATTAGTAAAATGCTACTGGTATGTGAAAAAGCCAGGCAGTGCTATAATGGCTTCTGACTGCCCTGTGGTTCTTCCAAAGGAGATAGGCAAATTTGGATCTGAACAAACTAACAAAGGATAGAAAAAATTATTCTTATGTGAACTCTCCTAGAAGAGGGAGCCATCTTTACTGCATGAATGTTTGTCTTGAAAATTCCTAAGGAAAAACCAACCTAATTAAATGTAATTCAATGTATCTTCTTTGTATTAAGGAATACTGTTCCCAAAATGAAACAGCTTTTATTGACTTTTATTACATTGCACTGAATATGAAAAAGCTCAAACTGTTGGAAGAAAATGAGCATCATCAGAGGTATTCATGCCAGCCAAGGGACCTTATTAGGGTGTCTAGAAGGAGAGTTGAAACTTTAAGTTCTGGCTGAGTCAGGAAGAGGTAAAGACCCTGCAGTGAGCCATCCTGCACAAGTGTCTGTCTTAAGCAATCTGAAGCCATGCAGATCCTGTCTTTCTCCACTGGGCAAAAAAAGTGTAATGAAATTAGGCACCTCAAGGTTGGTAGGCATATGCTCCCTAGGCTTCTTGTTCATTCCAAATTGATGGTTTTTTCCTTTTCACAAGGTTTCCATAACCACTCTAATCCTCACTAAATTCATGTTGCTGTTCCACACCAGAGATATCTGTTTTGGTGGAGTGGATAAGTGAGATCCTGGGCATGTTTTTCAGGTTACACTTCTAGTTTCTTCATCCTGTGATAAACATAGTATTATTACTGTAAATGCTGCTGTCATTGCATTATTTGTCACTATTCCAAAATGCACTATAAAGGAGCATTCACAATAAAGGCAATATTACACAAATAGTATCAGAAAATGACCATAGTCTATAACAGAGACTCATCTTTCTATAAGTAAGAAGGGCTGTTCACTATGGTAAGACCCTACATATTCCAAAAAGTGTAAGAATTAAAATTATGTTCAACAAGTTTAGAAAGTTTATATTGCATCACAGGCAACAAGTGGATTCCAGTTACTTCCCTCTTCTGCAACAGTAAGTGTTTGTAATACTGTACTTCAGAGTCCTTGTACACAAGGAAAACATTCCCCAGCCAAGGATATTAATGAACTGCAGTCCTAGTTCATCACACAGGTAAAAAATCCAAATGTAAAACACATGAGGTAAATAATAAGGTATTTAAGACTCACTCTGAAGAGACAGGCATTGTCAATGATACTTTTAATGGTGTTCTGGTTCACCAGGAAGGCTCTGAAGGCACATACCATTGGATTACCTCCTCTTGTGACATAACGGCACATGCTCAGCTGAACCATATCATATTTGGATCAGTTATGGGTACAAATAGCACCTAAAAGCCAAATGCCAAATGCCAAATGCCTAGATGAGAGGTTGAACTCACCGCTAAGTATGGGAACTTCGCTCCAAACTTTTGAGTTTGGGCCATGTGTAAATTACAAAAAATCTATTTGCCAGATTTATCCCAGATCCAGCCCAAGGAAGTAGAAACTGAACAAGAGCTGAAAAAAATCCAGCGGGTTTTTCACCATTTTGATGTAGAAAAGTCATCTGTCAATTAATCCTGGATTCACTGTGGGTTTGAACTTTGAAAGATAACCAAACACAGCTGGTATGTACGTTTGTTTTGTAACTTCCCACATTTCAATATGCAATGGACTCCATTTCAGTCTCTAGAAATTTGAGTCAATTGCTGTTCCTTGTGTCACTATCTAAGCTTTGCATCTAAACGCGAGTGAACCTAAGCTTAGCTACCAGTCTGTCTGGGCGGATGTGAAAGCCCACAAAAGCACATCTGGTTACTCTCAGTCAGAGCTCTCTTCTATCTCCCCTGAAACTGGGGTGAACCTTCACCAAGCAGTGGCTGAGCCCTGGTCCGGACTGGAAAACGTCAACAAACTTTCCACCTGATGACTATTCAAGTCGAGGCTGGATGGGGCTTTGAGCAACTTCGTCTAGCGGCAGCGGGCTTGGAACCAGACGGTTTTTCAGGTCCCTTCCAACCCAAAGCGTGCTGCGACTCTACGATTGATTTATTTCCTTGCACCATCTGGTGGCTCTTTGGAGTAAGTGCCACAGCCGTTCCCAGTCTTTCCAGCGGCTCTCCCACAGCAGCTCCCAGCGGACCTTGAAAAGGATCTCGGGCTAATGCAGGAGATAGCACCTGTCACCAGACTAGATAATGATCTAAAATGATACAAATCCCCCTGGTACGGCAGAAATCCTGCTTCTCACTTCAGGTTGCTACTCCATCATCCTGATCACAAGCCTCTTCACTAAAGCACGTGAAGAATAAAAAATGAAATCTGACAAAACTGCGTTTATAAGAGGAAAAATAATTTAGTCAAGGTTTAACAAGTGCTTTAATCAGGGTGTTCTGTAAAGCCTGCCAGAGGTATGTGCCAGCTAATAGCAACTTTTGACCCTGAGTTTTGGCTTTGTTGACTCTTGGCACTCAAACAACGTGCTGGCTCAGCACTCAAACGAAGCCGACCAATTGGATCAGATTGTATTTAAGTGGTTTTGGAGGAGGACAGCCATCATCATTAGATGATTAAAAAATCTTGGGTTCAGGAGCGGCGTACCAAATGCTTGTCAAACTGTTTGACCATAGAGCACAGGTCATAAGGATGGCTTAAGGAATTGAGTCAAAAAAGCCCAGAAATACATATCCTTCCCCAGGGGAATGCATGACAATATAGAACAAGTGATATCTTCACTCCCCACTTATGGAACCTGGAGCTGGTGACTATGGTGAAATGGCTTAAGGTCTCAGCTGTTGAAAACAGCAAATCTCCATGGATCTGATTAGACAAGTTCTGCAAGCCTTGCCAGATGCTGAACACTGCTAGGTTAAAACCTGGACTAACTCCACCAAAGCTAGTAGAGAAATTAGAGGCTAACAGATTTCCTTCAGCCCAGAGCCATGTTCTTGTATTGCTTGCTATATTCAAAGAGCAAAATTCCATGTCTCCCTGTTTTGGATAACTTTCTTTTTATGACTCGTATAATTTCTGCACATTCTGATGGTCTCTGCAGATGTGACAATAGGCCGTATACTGTGGTACCGGTCCTTGGAGAATATTCCTTGCACAAAGGAACAGCTCTCAGAATGGTGGCCTACAGCTAGTGTCCCTGACACAAGAGCTGCCTCATGGAAGGGGGCCAGTGTGACTGCTCTGACTGTGATGGGGATAAACAATACCCACACACACAGAGAACCCAAAGCTGCAGGAAATTTCAGAACAGGCCGAGTCCTTCTTCTTGTGCTCTGCCCTCTTCTCCACTCCCAGATCCACACACTAACAATCAGTGAAGGCTTGTTCTCTTTCCCTCCCCGATCAACTAATTTTTTTACTATAGGCAGAACAATATTTAAACTTTCCACTGTGGAAGGAAAATATGTCTCCCAGTTTTGCTGGGTCATATAATTCCGGCATGAACTGCCAAACCTATTCCCCACCTGGATATCTGTGAGAAGGACCTCACACAAACAGGTTTTTCTCTCAAAGACTTTCCAGTCAGACACACCCTTTTTTAACTACGTGGGATACAGTAAAAGTCTTCAGAAGGCATTTCCTCTTTCCTGGCTTCTGACTTGGATAGCTGTAATTTCATTGACTTGCCAGCCACTGAGCCCTGTTCTAAGGAAAATGCTGTACTGATATATCCTGTAGGAAGAAATAATTGAGCTGTTAAAAAAGCAAGAAGTGATGGACTGAAAAACAGGTTTGTTTTTAACCTCAGTGTTTCTGACCTTAGTGGTAATGGGTGTTTCTCTCTGGTCTGTCAGATATCTCCCTCTATTCAGTACCGATATTCTTACCAGAGAAAAACTCCCATGAACCCACTTTCATGAAAAATGCAGAGTACTCCCCTATTCCTGAAATAGTGGGGAGTTTTTCTGGGTTTTTGAACATTAAATAGTTCTGTATCTTTTGAGCCTTTTTTTTTTAAGTTGATCCAGCACACAGATGCAGGACATTATATGCCATGAATCCATCCTTGAAACACCTTTGCTCACGTTTATATTTGTGAGCCGTCAGCTTCAAAAACAGATTCATTTATCAGACTTACATCTACATCTGAATTCAGGATAAAGATTTGGCTCCGATAAGACTACGATTTCTGCTGTTACAGTCCTGCCTACAATGGTAAGGACTTTCTTTGATCTGTTATAAACTGATCAAGACTTAATAGTCATCTGAGAAAGTCTTGGTTCATAACTCATTTTTACAACTGTGGCTTTTCTTTTCATTTGTTTTGGGTTTATCTTGGGTATGAGGCCCCTGAAACAAATTTAAACCTGTCCACAAAACTATGAATGTAAAATCTCCTGTGAAGCAATCCATTTTATCTGGTATTGTGATTAATCGGATTGTGATTCTCCAGCAAGCCTGTCCCAAGGCCAGAGCAATTAAAGACATGCATCCTTTTGTGGTTCCTGCTTTGTATTTATTTTTATATGTTCTTAGTAACTACCTAGTCATTTCAGTTTAATTGCTGTAATTCTGTAGTACTCTTCCCTCCACCTCCAAAAAGGAGTTCTTCATGAACTTTTTGTCCCCAAGCACTAATCTGTTTTCATGACCTGAACAGCATTTATCCCATGGTCATAAACAAAATCTGTATTTCATCACATTCATCACTCTGTTCTGTGCTACAGCCAAATAGCTGCACTCCTACAGCTTCAAATGATGGCACAGAAGAGAATTGTTAGATATGCACATTCCAGCTATCCCACATCTGCCAGGTCTGTTGTGGGCAAAAATGAGGAAGCCAGAGCCAAAAAAACAACCCTGCTTTGTGTGTATGTTTTATTTTAAACCATTCTGAAGCCAAGAATGTGAAGATCAACCAAATGCTGACATGCTAGTAATATTTTGTTTTACACAGAACTATAAATATACTTATCACTGTTTAAAGTAAGACTGAATATACTGTAGTCATAAGAAACACACATGTTCTAGAGAGCAGATAGAAATAATTATATGAAACAAAGACTGGAAACACTTTCTTTTTCTGGGTGTGGTTAGATTTCCCATAAAACTTCATTGGGGATAATCTTCCATTCCTCGTGCAGGTGAGATTAATGGGAGTTTTCCCTAGCATTGGCCCCAAACAAAAAGATGATTTTTTTTTTTACCTTGTTTACAAGTTCTTTGTAAACTTCTTTCACTCTGGAACTGCTTCTAAGCCATCTCTAGCTATAAATAGCAAAACTATTATCAGTAAGTCCAAATTCAATATATAGGGGAACCTTCACTGGAAAAAAATAGGCTTCTCTAAATAAACCAAAAAAATGGTCAAAAGAAACACAGAATTGCCTCAGCTGGGGATAAACCATGATTACTGTAGTTCACCCTGCTGTCTCAGACAAAGACCAGCACCAGACACAGGGCTAGAAAACTGGTATGAAAGGATATAGCAGGGTTGGGAAGAAAAGGAAGAAAAAAATGTGGTAAGGTACATGTTGTATGGGCAGAATGTACATACTGCCTTTCTGCACATTCCTTATACTGAAGCTCAAGGAGAAGGAATAGGCAGAATCCATAGACAATCTTTGGTGAAGAAGAAGGGGAAAAAAGAAACATAATAGTGATAATAAAGGGTTGTAAGCAAGGATGGTAGAGGCTTCTGGTTCTTCTGTCATAGAACAGCCAGGGCAGGCGGGAGTGGAAGTTGTCTTATGTAACGGGAAGTGTAGGATCTCTGGATAAGTTGCTCTGGATCTACTCCTACCCAGGAAAGGAAATGCACACACTCATGTGCCTCTGGGGAAGGCAATCGAGTAAGTCACTCGCAGATTAACAGATAAGCAACTGCATTGGTCAAGTATAAGATTCTACAAGGCAACCCAGTCTTGGATAAGAGGAATCAAAGGTATGACATGAGATTTTTCAAAGTTTAGAGGACTGACTGTCTCTGTAGCAGTGACTGGGGGAAATTTCTGTTTCAGAAAAAGAAAACACAATTTCCTAAGTCAGTGTCTGAGCTGGCAGAGCATTTCCTGATTGAGGAGGTCTGCATTCAATATGTCTTCTCAGCAAATACTGTGCAGATCCCTGGATGCAAGGACACCTTTGTGAGTCACTCTGGTGTACTGTTAGTAGCTCCTGGCTCTGAAGCCAGACCTACATTCACATGCAGCAGGAGATGCATTTCTAAGCCCATCCCCTTCCTCATTCATGCATCAAACACATACACATCACTAGTCCATACAATCCCAGTAAGAAGCAGCTTGAGAGAGAACCAAACAGCTCTCCTCTTCTTGCTTTTCAGAAGATGCAATGGACCAGAGGGAAGGTTACCCAGATCTGACTTGTGTGCTGTCAGTCAGACCACACTGGTTTTCCATATGGTATATAAAATAAGCAAACATAAAAATGGATATTGATGGAGTGTGATTCCACCTTTAAAATGCAGCTGAATTCACTGTATCAGTTCAGGCAAGTGTCAAAAAAGTGAAGGAGCTGCAACAGCATTACCTAATCTGCCAAATTAATAAGCTCAGGAGTTAAATGGACCTCACAGCATGAACGTAAGACTGCCCATCTAGTATGAGAAAGTCTCAGAGTGTAAATAAAATTCAGAGATAAATCCTGCAGGAACTGTAACAAATGGGATACTTTAAGAAATTTCAGACCTGTGGAAAAACTATCATCACAACCATTTAATGTCAGTAGCAGAGGGGTATTGAGTTCAGTACTTCTTAGATATCCGTGGATAAACCAATGACCAACCTGTGTGATTATTTTCTGCACATTTAAACTGCTCAGTCCTTGGAAATTTGTCACTTTTGTATTATTCTATTTACTCACCTTGCCCTAGGAAAAAAAGTTGTTTAAGAGGGAAGGAGTAACTTTTTCTCACCTTGCTTTTTTCCCCCAGGTAAGGAGCAGAATAATTTTTTTTTTGTCTCCTTGTTTCCCAGCATGCTAAAAGATGGGCATATTATCAGACTGATAAATTTTCCAAAGAATTCTAAAGGGTTGGTCTAAACCAAATGTAAATACTAAGCAATGAAACTCTCATCTTTTTTATGTTCAGTGTGGTTACAGAAATCATTAAGTTGAGTAGGGCTTGGACTGAGATCTGTAGTACTTTTTTTCCATGTTCATCAAAGACCACTTGGAAAATGTTCTTTTTTATCTCAGTAAACAAAAACAAAAATTAAGACCAAGTTTTCCCTCTATATCATTCCAAAGTGAAACATTTTAGCTTCCTTTGAGGTTTGTTCTTCCCTTGAAAGATGTATTAGACTTTAAAAAGTACCATCAAATTGACAGACTGGCCTGTTGAAACTGGTTGAGTTGTTACTGATGCTTTATGCTCTCTGGAGCATGACTACTACAGTTATTTGGTTCTCAGTTAAATGTTCATGGGGGTAATTCCACTGCCTTTCAAGATTCAAGAAGTTCAAATACAACAGGATTTATGCTACTTCTGATTCTTGAACTGTGATCTGTACACATTGTTTGTAAAACACCTGAAGTTTATTAAGTGCTTGACACTCATGGTCATCTTATCTTTTTCACCTAACAGCATCTACATAGTGTTTATCAAAATTTATGTAAATCTAAACAGAGTAAGCCTAGGAATGTATCATCATGACAGACAGCCATAGAGGAGTTAACTAAAAAGTGCAAGCTAATTCTCAATTTATAATTAATAATTAACTTTTATAAGATTGCAAGCCCTTTACTCCCACTTTCAGGTTGCTACTTATCAAAACATTTTCAGTGCAGTCAATGAAAGGTGTGCAATAAACATGAAAATGAGTCTGCAAGTCTTCAATTCTTGGTGTACACTGCTGAGTGTTAGGTAAAATCTGGAGGTCATCTATTCAGGACAAACTATTATATAGCTGCTGATACTTTGAAAACTTGTTGGGTTTTTGTTTGCTTGTTTGTGTTTGAGTTGGGTTTTTTTCATTCTGGAAGGTTTTTGGGAAGATTCCTAAAAGGTTTGGAGTAGCTCAGGCATGTCTACAACATATGCTAATAATTGGATAGCATATGTCAGTAAGCCAAGCCAGCATGGAACTAGCAGGGTAAACTGCTCTGTTTT
The DNA here is from genome assembly GCA_026770055.1 of Myrmophylax atrothorax. Taxonomy (NCBI): domain Eukaryota; kingdom Metazoa; phylum Chordata; class Aves; order Passeriformes; family Thamnophilidae; genus Myrmophylax; species Myrmophylax atrothorax. The sequence continues at coordinate 120,573,701 of JAOXXN010000395.1, forward strand.
CCATGGAAATAAATCTAATGCAACTCCCTTTGATGTCTCAAACCACCCATGCACAAAAATTGTGCCAGAAATCTGCCCTAATGTGTAACAATGTAGGTATCCTGACACTGTTGACTACATCCATAGTTACCATAAGAGATTGAATTTCTTCCACAGTCAGCTTGCTTCCCTTTATATGTCTGTCCCTTCACTTGATAATTTGCATTAACTGAACTACTGAAAGCTACAAGATAATTGAAAGGAATATGTGAGCATCTCCTTCTCTTGAAACTCACAATAAGATCCCATGATTGCTCTCCCTCTTACCAGACTTGCAATGAGAAGAAGAGAAGCTGGCCTATGACATCTGCTCTGTTTCCACCCTTTTATTACAAATTTCTTATACTATACCATAGACTTTGACATTGGTAGTACCTTGCATAGTCCATAGGTTTGACG
>JAOXXN010000395.1:120574565-120587759 GCA_026770055.1 Myrmophylax atrothorax
ACCAACCAGCTCTCAATGCTCTTCTGGGAAACACAGTACTGTAAGAAAACACTGGTATTGGCTATATATTGGCTAGATGCTTTGGAAAAAACTGAGAATAAAATACACACTGGAACAGAAACATCAAAGTAGCCACCTGGTTACACTCTTCATAGGAAAAAATTACTGTGATTTCTAGAAATTTGTGTTTAACTTTCTCATACATGTAACAGTTCTCATTTTTCCCATGTGTACTCTGTTTCTGCCTGCTGACCTCAGTAATAAGGAGGTACTGAAACTTTAATTTTAGCTGCTGTATGTTGATAGATTGAAATGGACAACATTAAGTAAGAATTAACTTGTAAACTCAGGCACAGATGCTTTATTAGCATTTAAATGGACAATGGGCAACCACAGGACACAATACAACAATCGTATTCTTAGTGTGACATTAGCATTAGAACCATTGTGGCATGGAAGGCATCAATGTTCATTAGAAATTTCAAACTTCTCAAGCATCCAGAAATGTGCCTTGTCCTGCCAAGTACTGAACATTTGTCTTTTGTAAAAAGCTCTTCAACACATTTCTTAAAGTGAAAAAAAGGCATGGTACCTCCGCCCTTAAGTCATTGGGAGAGATAGCAGGTTGTCAGTGTGTTATATTTCAGATGAACGAAGGTTTAACTCTGATTTCTTACACTTTTGCTAACAAAGACATCTATCTTTACTAATGGAGTTGTTGTTCTTCACCTCCCACATGCTATTGCTGCTGTTTCTTATAAATAAAATTATTGAGCTTGACTTTAAAATATATTAAGCAACTAAGGATCATGCTGACATCATGGAGAACTCTTTAAGTTCTCAGTGCATCAGGTCCCCACTCATTAGTTTCCTATTTCATTCTCCCAGTAACAAAGACCTGTGTTTCATCTCCATGAGATTCGTATGCCCTTTCATGTCTATGTCTCATGCTGAGGACTGTTTTTTTCCTTCAGCTCAATATTAATAACATACAGCTTTTGAAGACATTCTTTATTTCAGCAGTTAGATAGTTATTAACTATTCACCTGAAAGGTAGATTATAGGTATTATTATCCCCAGCTTTAATAAAGAAAGCTTGTGACCTTGTGGGCAAATGGTAAAAGGTTTCTCCTTCCTCTTATAAATCTTTCCATGAAATCTCATTCTACCTACTAATGACTACATAAGGTTCCTCTTAAAACTGTAACTAGTTCTTTGTAACTGAAATTAGTTGCTAGATAAAGAAGCAGTAGAAAGATGATTATAGTGATGTTGAGGGGAAGACTACTGGAACTGGCTAGAGAAGCTAGTAATTAGTGAAAATTAATCTCAACAATTATAGCGTGAGAACTAAATCTAAGAATCTTACATGTTTAAGGCACAATGCAAACTGTAAACTGACAATAAAATCCTCTAAACCTTTTATTTCCTTGCCTTTAAATACATTTCCTGAGCAGTTTTTAGAGTATCTTTGGAAAGAAATTATTTTCCTGCAATTTTTTTTGTGACTAGTGCTGTTCCCAACCTTCTTGAAAAGCCTGACTTACAAAACCGAGGGGCTCCACCCGCATTTGCTTAAGTGCCAAATGTAATTGATATTTCTTACATAGTACTGTTTGTACAATGAGACTGCAATCGGTGAAAGGAATGGCACAAAGGCTGCTGAATGCACTTCTTTAGTGAAAAAAATTCTCAGAAGACTTTTATTAATAAGAATAAAAATATTTTTTTTCAGACTTTCATACAACACCTATTTCTTCATGTGTTCAGCATTTGTCTTATACACTAGTATTTTGGATAGTTGTCCTGTTTGAATGCATAGGCCTCCCAGGGATAGCCTTGGATGGCTGAATTGGAATATCTGGGCAGTATCTCCAACAATTTTGCTTCTCTGTTTCATGAGAGAGAATCCAGCTTTATTAGATTTTTTTTTTCCTATTTAATGTGCTGGGTATGTGCATGGTTTGATGTACAGCATAATGCCTGTTTGGTTTTATTTCCCCTCCGTGACATATAAAATCTAATAAGCAAGTCTTTTTCTTTTGTTGCTATGACAGAAAGATTCTTGGAACACTTAATGATAGAAAATAATTTTAAAAACCCACCAAACAAACAAATGAAAAAGAACCACAGAATGGCATCTCACTTCTATTTTTGGCAAGTTTGTTCATGTATGTTTACAAAGCCAGAACTCTGAAAAGCTCTAAGCTGAGTTCTACAGTGAAACCAAGCCAACCCCATAAAGCTCAGTAACTCCAGAGTCTAACTTCTTATGTTAAATGCATTATGGTTCAAAAGGAACTGGTAAGGATCATTTACTGGGAAGGCATGCCTTCCTAATAATTTCCAAATAAAGCATTACCTGGTTGCCACAATGAAGCAACACATAGGGACTGTGCTTTACAGGCCATAATTTCAACCATGCAGTTGTTCAGTACTCAGAACCCCATTTATAAATTTTTCAAGAGATTTGCTTTCCCAGCTCCATCCAAAAGTTTGGATGTTTTTCCAAGTGTAACTGTTACAGAAATTTCTAGAAACATTTTTAGTGTTTGCTGGTTTTAGGTTTCAGGAAGTACAGCATCAGACTGTGGTATAAAATGAATAAGGCAGAGGATTACAAGATGATGTTTCTGTAAAAATGTGCTAAGGAATCGTACCACTTCAGTGGGATCTCCTGGCCATGTGGTGCTTTGTCTCAGATGACTGATTTTAATTTTGCAATCACATTTGATAATTAAGTGGAGAAGGAAGGGAAAGCCTAATACGTACCAAGAATTTATTGTTTCTATCTCTTTGCCTATATGTACAACCTTTGCCTTCCATCTTCCTGTTTATTTATCTCACTTCCCATCTTGTCCAGTATTCCCAGAAACTCTTCTGCATCATAGTGTCTACCATGAGTCTGTTTTATTCAACCTAACCTCACAGAAAGCTATATCCATGCTTTCACAGTGTTCACATAATGCAGCCACACACCATTGGACTCCTTTGGGTCTGAAAATGTTGAGAGAGAGCACATGTGCAAGGGAATGTACTGGAGGTGCAGAGAAAAGATGCAGCAAGAGCAAGATCTATTGAATGGAGCCTTTCTGCTCTCTGTGTACTTGCTGGTACTCTTGTTTCCTTCAGGACATTTCTTGAGCTCTCCAGTTAGAGATAAATATAATAAACATATAATAAAGATAAATAAAAAAATAGAGCATGTGGAAACTTATCACAGTCACATTGTGCTAATGTTACCCTTACATGGAGGAAAAGTGTTCACCCTGTTTAACTGTAGGTACCAAACTTGTGATCACTCAGAAGGCTCAGTGGCTCCCACAAATCAGATAATTCAATTGGATACTTAATTGTAGTGCTGTTGTAAGCAGCACTAAGGCAGCCATACAACTTTCACTTGCTTTCACATTCATATGTTTGTAATGCTTTTTCTATTTAAGGAAGTTGTCAGAGCAGTTTCTAAGTGCCCAAGTAACTTGTCCTTGATCAATGTGTTATTGACAGAATTTAGCAGGTTCTCAGGCAAAAGCAAAACTGTGTGGCAGAAACTGTCTTAGTCAGTGCCCACCTTAAGTCAATAAAGTGTATCTGCCTGGGGCAAAAAGCATCTCAGAGATCCAAGGGGTTTTTTATTGACTCTATTTTAAAGAAACAAAATGAGTGTACAATTCTGGTAAAAGCAACTTTTAACCAATTAGTTTTTTCATGGTGATGTTAGAAGGAACCAAATTCAGTAAGACACTGTATAGGTAGGTACATGTTTGCTGTTTTCGTGCAGTCCTACCTGCTAATGGAGTCATACAAGAATTTTTTCACAAGACCAAGATCTCACAGAAGACAAATTTTGAGGCCAGAACCTAAGAAGGGGGCAAGCAGAACCTGGTACCTCTTCCAAAGGGCCCCAGGAGTTACTGGTGCCAGGAAAAATTAACATCCTGTTTAACATAAAAATAATTTTTTATGGGTCAAAGGCATAACACTGATATAACACAGAAGAAATGTATGTGAAAACAAGGAATTTACAGTATTTTGTAGAAATATAATCTGAGAAAATTAAGCAATTACATGTTATAATGAGAATCTGCTTTCAATTATTTCTTTCAAATTCTTCTGTCCTAAGTGCAAGTAAAGCTGCTGCTATAGCATGTACAGCAAGGTAAAAACTAAGACAAGAACATAAACAAACTCCATTGTGTTTCATTTGGCTGTGAATTAAGAGACAGCAGCTGAAATTTTGGATCTCATTCTGCAATACTTTGTCACATTGGGCACATCACTTCGTCTACAAGTGAGATGCTACAAATTTCTTTGACATTTGAACACAGAGAAAATAATAGAAAAACAAATGAGATTATGGGCCTGTTGAAAATTGTATAAACTGTCCTCCAATAATTCTTTTCAAATCAACAGCACTCACCAGCCCTGACAACACTCAGCCTTCACTTAGGGACCATTACTCCTGACCTAGTTTTATGCCAGGATCCCACAAGAGTTCTCAATTTTGCCTTGAAGCTTTCAGAAAAGGACACCAAGAAAGCCCCATCAAGATCAAACCCTTCATGGACTCTGTCCAACACAAGCTCAAGTCCAGCGTGGGAATTCGTGAGGGCTATCAAGTGAGTGTAATGGCTAATAGAAGACAAAGCTTTGGGATGGCAAGGGAGAGGATGCTGGATACAGAAGGAACTCTGGGTTAAGCTTGAAAGCCAAACAGATAGTTAAAAATAAATACACAAAACAAGGTTTAGGAAATTCATTGATGGTCTTTCTTAAGGTGAGAGGTACTGGAGCTGCCTGTCAGCATCTTGCAGCTTAGAACAATGCCCAGAACAATATAACGGAAGGGAAAAGTAAGAGTGACTGGAAATCCAGCCCATTACAGGATTGTGAAGCTTGGCATACTCCACAACGACCTGGAAGGCCATGTCAAGCAAGAAGTATCATCTATGCAACTGGAAACACAGGGCATTTGGGAAAGAAATTAGCATGTATTCACAGGAGGCAGGATCTTCAGGAAAATGAACCCCAGAGTTGTTTACTGAGCACAGGAAAAGCTGGTGGTAAGTTCACTTTAAAATCCAGCTAATATTTAAATTGTCTGAAATATTATTAAATCTAATGTTCTCCTTATATTTAAACACAGGGATGAAGGCTGTGCTGTGCTACAACCAGATACCACCAAATTCATCAGGCTACATGCTCTGCTGCACAGCACTGCAGGGAAGGAGGCAGCTTTGTATCACAAATGAGAGTAGGGCTGGGTGGGCACTGTAACTGTTCTGTGCTATGTCCTACCTCATGGGTGGACAGGAGGATTGTCCCAACTTCATGCCATCTGTGGTCTCTAGTTCAGAGAAATACAGAAGCAGGTTATTTGCTTCTATTTCCAAGTTCTCTCTTCTTCCTGCAATCTCCTTTTCAAAAAGCAGTGATACAATTCTAGAAATTTAAAGAGACTTTTATTGCACTACTGTACTTTTTTTGCACTACGTCCTTCAGACTGAGGCCTCATGTTACACTCAAATGATGTGGTAGTGAGCTGCTGTCAAAAGGAGCAGGGCCACTATTTGCCCCCCATCTGCAGATATTTGCTCTGGCCATGGCACCCAGTTCCTCCTATATCGTTTCCATCCAGAGTAGTGACTGAGTAGTTCTAGAATTAGCCTGTTTATGTGGCCCATGACACAGGAAACAATTCTGCTTCTTCCCTCCCAGGCAAGGGTTTCTTTTGGATCAGTTCATTCATGGCTGCACCTTTTCTAGATTTAAAACATAGTAATGCTGAGTATTTTGTTGTTCTTTTTTGCTTTTTATTTCATTTAAATGTGATTATAAAATTGAATTGGTAAGGAGGCAGAAGCTTGGTTTTTCCTCACATACAACGTGCAGGTACCCATTTCCTGGGACATTCTCACATGCTAAAGTAAATCACAAATTATATTTGTTTTGTTAAAGCATTTTAGAAAGTTAAACAAGTGGGGAGCATGATTTGTATTAAAACATTGAGGGAGGTGCTGCCTGTGCTGCTGTCCCCACTCTTGACTCCTCTGTAACATTTTTAAGCCTCAAGAAAATAATGAGAGAACTTTATAAAGACTGATGAAATCCATCTCAGTAAAAGAACTGAGAATTCTTCACTGATTTGGTACACCTCAGAAATCTGCACTCTTCATCACTTTCCTTTGCTTTGTGGATCCTTGGTGTTGCAATCAGTCAAAGCAGACTTGGAATTTATAAAAAGACAAGGTCCAGCCCAGACTGATCTGCTTCATCGCTGGCTGCCAGGGCTCTGTGCTACTGTGCATGTGGGTCCGAGGCAAAAGTTTCTGCAGCATGATTAAAAATACAAGACTAATTTCTATGGCAAGCAGCATGGACACTGCAGAGGGATAGAGCTGATCCAGGTGGTACCTGCAGCTCAAGCAGGCACGTGTTGTTGACAGAGACACCTGACTTTTTCAAGAATCCACCTCACAAATACAAGATGTCATGATAGCCTTGATAATAGAGACCAGATCTCTTTATAGCTGACAGAAACATTTGTTTGCATTCCACTGGATGATTCTGTTTCCCGTCACTAAGAGCTTAAAGAATTTCTTGACATTATGAGGTTTTTAATAGCTTTCCTTTTTATTAACTTAAACAATTTTCCATTAACATGCCAGTGTTCTAACTATTTGTTTAATGTCTGAAGGTGATGTAAAATCACCTTAATGGCTGCTACATCACCATTTTCTGTGCTGGTCTATTCTTTCCCCAATATGTAACTTGAGTAATCCTGTCTTTAAGAATCCTACGTTCTTGCTGGAAGAGTATGTTGTCATTATAGTAAAACCAATATAAAGCACAGTCAGCCTCAGAGTAGTTCTTACTCATAAAGAATACAAAACTGATATCCAGAAGATTTCAGTATGTGTGGCAGTGTAAAAAAACTGGTTTTGAAGAAAAATTTGATGTTTTATATTATTTTAGCTGGTTTGGGAAGTTTTTAAATGTTATTTGCTGAAACCACAAAGACCATTCTTTGCAAACTCACATTTTATTCTTGAGTGTTGCACCACTACCCCATCATTCTGAATCTTTTCTTGAATGCTTTTAATGACAATCTATGTTGACAGAAGCAAAAAATTCATCATTACAGGAAGTTCTCATGGAAGAGTTTGTTGTGGTTCTGAATCAATGCAAATCACTCATAGTCATGCTGTATTCATAGCAATCATATACTTGATTACGCTTCATTTGTGAATTTGTGGAGTGTAAATGATTTATCTAGAGAGTACAGAGGTGACAGAAAAACAAGTGAGTTGTAGAAAGAAAACTTATTGATAAACTCAATTTGCTTTCCCTTTAAAATACATCAATTACCCCTTGCTTAAGCAGTCAATACACATTATCAAATCAATTATGTTTAAAAATATAAAATCATGTCAGCCATTAATGTCAGTCTTGTGTAAATGTGATCCACAAATCATTTGACTTCTGAGAAAATTTATGACATTAGCCATTGGGGAAAAAAATTCACTGGATGGCTAGCAAAGCAAACAACCATGGGGATTTGGAAGAACCTATTTGGGTGCCTGTCAGAGATTGACATACTTACCAGGGTGTGTTAGGAAAGAGTTTCTGTCTGTCTACTGCAGTTATTGGAACTATCACATACCATCTTTGGAGTAGATACACATATACACTCTTTTATTTCGAGAGGTTAGGAAGCAAGTAAACAAGAAGTTTCTGGGTGTGGATTTCAGAATGAATAACTGGTTCTTTGCATACCTCCCACACCTTTTCTTTCCCTTTAGATTTTATTCACATAAAAAAAAAATCAACACAGTTAAAAGCAATCTGAGAAGGACTGATTTTTGAGAAGCCCTAGCCCAACATGTGTGCACGTACAAGCAATATAATAATAAAAAACCAGTAAATTTAAGTATTTATGCACATTTTCTCTATTTTTTTACCTTTATATTTTAAGCACATCATTTTCATCTTGGGCATCTAAGGAACAAAAAGCACCATCTCATTCTATTTCTGATCATACACATCTGACTGAAAAGACTGCATCAAGAAGATCACTGGTGTGCTTTTCCTTTCAAAGTAGCTGGAGGAGTCCTTTGTTAAAGACACAAAGGATGAAACAAAGTAAATGGCTAAACTTGTCATTTTCAGAACTGCAGTGTGGTTCAGTTTTAACAAAACCTACCTCATGGCAGTCTGCAGCTTCCTGAATGGGGACAGTGCAAGAGGGGAGCTGATCTCTCTCTGGTGACACGTGGAATTGGAATGAGGCTGCATCAGGGGAAGTTCAGATTGAACACCAGTAAAAAGTTCTTCACTGAGGGGTTGGTTGGTCGCTGGAACAGGCTCCCCAGGGACGTGGTCATGGCACCAAGCCTGTCAGAGTTTAAGGAGAATCTGATCAATGCTTTTAGTCATACAATTTGATTTCAGGTTGTTCTGCAAGGAGCAAGGAGTTGAACTCCATGATCCTGACGGGTCCCTTGCAACTTCATATGTTCTGTGATTCTCTGATTTCTAGTGAGAAGGTGCTGATGAGCACCAAGTGCTGTGTTTTCCTGAGTCAGGTTCTCCAGATTAAGTTATTTCTCCTTAGAAAGTAATCAGGATCTGTGTGGGCTGGCTAATTACCTGCCTTGAATTGCAGTGTCACTGCCACCTCTGCTAAACATAGCCACACTCTGCCACCCAGCTGCTCTTTTGAGCACTCCCTGATGACTCCCTGAGTGATCAAAACAAGTAGGTTTAACAGAAACCTATCACTTTGTATTAACTTTGCTCACTTTTTCATGAAATTAAGGTAGGGAGCGATCACACAGCAACTCAGGTCAGCAGGACAGTGTGCTTGGCATGAAATTAATGGCAAAGGTACAGTAGTCTCCTGTACATTCTAGAACTTCAGCAACTGAATTTGCAGGAGTGCTATTTTAAATTACTGATACATCTTGCATCTCCTGCTCTTTTTAAAGGTTTCACATAACTATGGTAACATTGTCAGACCATTACATGAATTCTTTCTTCTCAAAAAAACCCCAACCAAAACACCTCTGATTTAAAATGTATAAAAGGAGTTTAATAGGAATTACTTGGTTACTGCTCTTTATTATATCAAATGTCTTAGTTATAATCAGATGCTAATGTTCTATATGTGTCTGTAAACACTAATTTTAAGCAGAATACAGGTCAGCTTTTCACATAAGACAGAATGAATAGACTGTTGCAACACCTAATTTTGCACTGAGACTTCAGAGCTGTGTAGTCATCCCGTCTCTTATACTTCAGAAGAAAAAAGATTTGGTCCTCTACAACCATTTCCAACATGACATACTGTATTTACTAGTGTCTGTGTGTGTGTATATATATACCCATGACGATTTTTTACAGAGAAACTGCAGCCAGAATGATACTAATTTGCTCTTTGTCACAACCTTTTATAGATGTTTAATAGTGCATTCTCAGTTATTTTTATGTCCAGAGGATACCAAAGTGAATGTGTAGGTTATATTATTTTGTTAACCTTGAGTGATGTTTACAGAATAGCACTTACAGTGTACACATAATTCTGAAAATAATTTTCCATTAAGTTAGTAAAGAGATCAAAGCAGATTGCCTACTGGTAATGCTGCAGATACAGTGTCAAACCTGCACTACTTTCTCATGCACAGGTTTTGCTAGTATAATAGAACTTTTTATTACTAGTGGCAGTTTATGTAAGACAGTGTCTCACCGGAATAGCTTAGACTACATGGTATATCCTTATAGAGTCCTACTGCCAAAAGAGTAAAAGACCTAGCCTTGGAATAAGTGATGGAGCATACTCAGTAGTACTTTCATTCTTTCTTCAGAAGATTACAGTACTAAAGTTTTCTCTTAAAAAGCTGTGCATAACTATGAATGGTAGTCAGGGGGTTGCATTATGCTGAATGAGTGACTTGTGTGAGGAAAATAAAGTTTTTGCTTTGACAAGAACAGAACATCTATGTGTGTGGACATTTCCACCTTCTGGTTTTAGAGTTTTTTCTCATTTTCTTCCAGACCAGTTCCCTGAGCCAATTAAAAGCACCCATTTCTTCTGCCAAAACAGCACGAAGGAGAGGGGGCAAACAGCAGGGGTGAGGGTTGGAGAGTAGAAAATACTTACGCAGCTTTGCTCCTTTCTTATTTCAACCTTACTCTACTTTACAAGTATCACTCGGTTCATTAAAACGTCAGTTAGGTTCATGTGGAGGACATGAGTAACTTGCTTCCTTGTGCAACATTTTTCCACAGTCTTAACATCCACCCCCAAATAAGTTCTGTCTTGAAATCTAGAGTCAGAGTAAGCAGACTGGAATTCCCCTCATTTTCACCATTTCTTAGAATGTTCCTTTGACTAGTTTGGATCCTGCTCTAAAGAGAGGTTTTGGTTTTTAATTTGTTGTCTTTTCTGCACTTGGCAGAAATACTCCTAGCTTTTTAAAAACAGATCAGATTTGTTTGTGCAGCCCTGTGTGTTCCAAGTAGCAGTGAAATATCTTCTCTAGTACCATCTGAACCAAATTCACCATCCAAAGAGATTCAGTTCCTTCCTTTACATGCTCACAATAACAAGACACTGCAGTTGTGCTCATAGCATTTACCCAACAAAATCCAAATAGCTGAGCTCAGCTCTTCTCACCCTTTGTACTGCTTCTACCAGGAGTGTTCAGGGTTCAGATAACCTACAGGCAAACAACTGCTCAGTAGTCTATTCATTAGCTTTCTTTCAAGGCTGAGTTCACTATTACCCATTCCTTTGAAACAGGACACACTGGCTTGCTATCACTTTATACATTTCTTCACCTGTGCGTTTTTCAGGTCCAAGGTAAACGTTAGGTTTTCTTATGGCCTTCAAAAAACCTCTTCTTTTTACATGCTTGTTTTACACATTAGGTAATCTGATATTTACTTCATCTTTGGTGTCTTGGTTTCCGCCCACTGAAACAATAGAACAGTTTACACTTCAAAACTGTTCTTTGTAATAACTGACAAGTGTGTGCCCATACAAGTCCTACATTCTCATTCTGGTGGAAAGGAAGTAATGATGAAAAAGGGAATGACCAAGTGCTTTCTTCAATATAGCAATCAAAATAAAAATCTGGTCCTTTCATACCCCTTTTTCAGGACTACTTCTCTGTGTGTGGGAGCTTGTCTGTGATACATCTGCAGGTGTGGTGAAAGAATCCTTGATGCTGGGCATTAGGAGGACTGCAGGCATCCATGGTGAAAGGGAGAGATGGAAAACTGGAGGTATGTAATTTGTAGTACAGCATATGGGGGAATAAAAATGTTATTATATAGGAAAGGAGTACTGGTTATCAGGCACCTGCAGGAAAGTGAGGACCAGCTGTCAGAGGGAAATAACAAACAACTCAATTCTCTAGACAGGCTCACTAAGGTCAGAGGAGTGCCAGTCCACCTCCCTTTTGCTGTGCATCCTAAGAATTGGAAAAACTTTGGAAAGGATAAGGTGAGAAAAGAATCTATGTAAAACAAAATAGAATGGTTGTGAGGAAAGATGGGTTCCTACAAAAATATTTTTAGTTATTGCCATAGTGGTGCATTGTTTTCTAATACAAAATATACTATATACTATTGATTGTGTATGATGTAATAAATAGCTCCTGGTTTGGGGCTTTCCCTTAACCACCATTGCACAGGTCCTTTAAATGAAGCTCCACCTGAGTATCTGTGAAGACTTTCTGAAATGGCCTTATTACAATGCAGAAATATGTATAAAAAAAGAAAGAAAACAATTACATAAGTAAAAGAGGGGCGAACTCACTGGAAAGAGTAAAGTTGTTCAATATAGGACTTCAGGAACTAAGTGTTTCTTACCACTGAAATCCAAAAATTATTTTCCTGTGCAGCATGGTGCTCAATAATTTTTTCCTTAAAACTCTACCCATGTAAGCAATTCATAAATATCATAATTTGGTATTACAGAATTCTGTATTCATGTATATTGTGTGGCTTAACATCAATGTTTATATTTATGTAAAATATGTTGTATTTTGTAACAATATTTATATCAATATTTTATACTTGCATAGACTGTTCTTTTTAGCAAATCATACTGTTTATTTCTGGTGGGCCTGGATGTGCCTGTGTCCCTCCTGGTCTAGACTTGCCCTAAACATGTACCTTCATTCTGTTTTAGTCAATGAACCAGGTTAACTCAGTCCTCTCTCTCTTGACCTTCCCACACCCTGCCCCTCTTATTTTCCTTGGAAGAGAAACTCCGGGATGATAGATGCTGCACCATATTCCAACAGATCTGCCCATGGCAGGCAGAACTTCAGTCAAAGATCTGGCTAGATGTCTTGGGGAAGTTCTAATGAACATGAAGATTTTTTTTTTAGTCTGCTGCTAGTGAAATCAGCTGTAAGTATCCAAGTTGTTTCCTCATATCTATTTTTTATCTTTTGATGGTATATTGTTAACTAAATAGTTTATTCATGGATTTCATTTCTTAATTTCAAATGTCAGGGAATTTGCCTGTCATCTCTCTCAGCACTTTTTCTTCTATGATTTTGAACTTCCACTGGGTGGCATAGTTTCTCCCATATAAAATCCAGTACGTGTGATTCTGCAGTAAACTTGGAATTTTGAGCTTCTCTAACACAGCTGTGGCTAACACATTGATGATGTAGATGGCAAAAGAATACACTCTATGAATATATTCTTTCTGTCTCTTTATGGGAGTCTGCAGATGGTCTCTGCCTTGAGTTCTTTTAGACTGTGCTGAGAAGAATTGCTAGGTAAGTTTCTTTGGTTTTCTCCTTTTATACCCCAGACAGCTGGGGAAACAAGCACAACTCAACATAATTTATTTGTGTATGCCAGATTGTATTTATGAAGCTTTCTCTGGAGATGACAGTATTAGTGAATTTGGAAACAAAGGAAAAATGTAAGAATTGTGCTGCTCAAGGACCAAACAATAGACATTTGACACTCTTTCTAATAGATTTACAGATCACAGCTGGTTGCAAAATGCAATAAAAAACCTTGCAGCCATGCTGGGAGAATTCTTAGAATCTCAAATGGGAAGTAAAATCTTCAATCATCACACACACCCACACACACACACACACACACACACAGAAAAAGAGTACTCACAAAAAAAAATTGAACTAAGGGGGTAGCAAGGGTCGTCAG
>JAOXXN010000395.1:120595794-120607153 GCA_026770055.1 Myrmophylax atrothorax
AGAAGATGGTATCAGTTAACTGCTTCCTTTGTTCCCTGATGACATGGGTAGTCAGTGACAGGGGAGAGAATTTATGCGAAAATTCCAAACTACAACACTTGTGTTCCTAAATTGCAGGGAAAGCAATTTTTACTATAAGAATGAATGCAATAGAATGAAAAAAAAACGTATGGGGACTTAAGTACAGTTTAAGTATACAAAGACAATTTATGGTGTGGAAGGTGAAGACTCAGAAGCAGGATCATTAGCTGGAGGAGAGGCTGGTTTTGTGGTAGCTGAGATACTTCAGTATGATCTGCCACAACTTTCTAACTTTTATGATTACCTCCTTTCCCATCCTTTTGAGAGATAACTCAAATTCACTCAAGTTAGAGAAAGATGATGACTATGATGAAAATGCAACCATTCAGAAACAGGCAGGAAGAAGGGAGAAAATATTAAGGTCAGGATCTCAGCCTCATAAAAGTGATGAAGTTTGACAGATACAAAGTCACAAATGCTAGTCCCCAGAAAACCAGCATCTCCTCCAGCTGACAAACCTAATGGTCTTATGCATCCTTTTCAATGGTTACATTTTCATCGCTGTAATCATCTTCTTCAGATAAATTAAGGCCATTAATGCATGAAGGATAGAAAAATGAATGGGGAAATGGTGGTGGGCAGGAATGATGTTAAACAACTGGTGATGTAACTAAAAAAGCAACAGTACAGGGTGTTGCTGTGCTATATATGGAGTAAGCAGTATAAGACACTCTGGGGTTGGTCTGCATTCAGCAAAAAGACAAACACTTTATGATAACTATGGTGGTAAGGTTATGTCTGGCATAAGCTCTCCATAAAGTTCTTATACCAGAGTTTATATCATGAAAGTCATCTTCTTCCTTCATTGACCCTCGCAATAAGCTGTAGTGTCGTTATATAGTGACAGGCCTTTTATTCAGCAGGACTCCTGTTTCCTTTAGTTCATCAGATGAATGATGCTCACTTAATGAACAATAATCCAGTACAGTTTTCCCTTTGATACTCAGTGTGTGGCCCTCCAAATGATTTAATACATATTGTTCCAAAGACAGAGCTATGAATTCTCTTAGGAGTTTTTCTCACTACAGTGCATGCCTGTGTCTCACAAAGTAATTTATTTTACCGTTGTTGTAAAGGAGGGGCTGTTCCACACAAAGGGTACATTTCAAAATACCTGCTGATTTTTGTTGCCTAATCTGAGGCATTCTGGATCTGGTTTATTTGAAGAACTTGTAATAGCCCTTCATACATGAAAATGCAGATCCCATTACTCTTACTGTGAGCTCTCGAGGCTTGTGCAAGTAATAGCCTGAGATGTCTGGGCAGGTACATAGAAAATGAGGAAACATACAGCTGTGGCTGTTAAAAGCAGTGGAAGTCAATTCTTCATGGTAGTATGAACTGAGGCCTCTTTTCTTGCCCAGCATCCCAGTATCTTACATACTGTCATTAGATCTCAGCAGTAAAACACAGGAATTCTGAAAACAGAAGTGTCCTTTCCTACACAAGCTCTATTCATGGCTAGAGGCAAGGGCAATGAGCAGGCTAGAGGGATGAGAAGATAAGACATGGGGAAAAGGGACAGGAGGTCACTCCACAGAAATCTGAGGCCCCTTTGATACACAATGGCAAGCTATTGTATGTAGTCATGCAATAAAGACCAATACAATTCAAAAGGGGAGGCCATCAAGCTGTGTTTGTCATGTGACTGTCCACAGTTGTGTACTTAACACTTGATCTGTATCCCTAGTATGGAAAGTTGAAGCTACGAAATGCATTTGTGAGAGGCTGATCTTCGGACAGAACTTGCAAGGAGGATGAAACCATACAGGTCCCAACATGAAAAGTGTTGGGTGCTGTTCCCTGAGAGCACATCTGGGGCTACAGCAGTGTCGCCTGCTGGAAACTGGGCCATGGTTAAGTCATCAGATGAGCTACTAGTTGAAGGAACTGCAGAGGAGCTGAGCATACAGTGGCATAAGAGAGGATGAAGAGATGACAGGACCTTTGTAAAGAGAGGCAAGAGCTCAAGCCTCACATTGGAGGGAGGAATAGTAAGACCCGTTGTTCTTGGAATACTCAGCATGGCGGGCTGGGAGAGAGTAACAGGGAGCAAAATGATGCCTCCATAACCCAAGGGAAAATGGTCAGCAACATGCTGTAATGCTTAGGCACACACACGTCTATGGGGATGGAAGGGATCCACCTCAGGGATTCTGAGGAAGCTGGTGGAAATGTTCATTGAGCCACTTTCCATCATTTAGGAATGGTCCTAGGTATCCAGGGAGGTTCCAGTTGACTGGAGGTTAGCAAGTGTGACCCCCATCTACAAGAAGGGCTGGAAGGAGGCCCCTGTGAACTACAGGTCTATCAGCCTGAGCTCAGTGCCAGGGCAGGTCATGGAGCAGATCATCCTGAGTGCCATCATACAGCACATACAGGATAACCAGGGGAGCAGGCCCAGTCAGCCTGGGTTTATGAAGGGCAGGTCTTGCTTGACCAACCTGATCTCTATGATCAGGTGACTCACTTAGTGGGCGAGGGAAAGGCTGTGGATGTTGTCTATCTAGACTTCAGTAAAAAAGATGCAAGAAAAAGACTGAAGAAAGGGATTACTTTCCTTTACCTGGCACTGACAAAGCTACATCTGGAATATTGTGTCCAGTTTTGGGCTTCCCAGTAGATATGTCAACAAAAAAGGAAATTGAGAGGGCTACTAAGGTATTCAGGTAGGTGGTATGTAGGACCATAAAATCATAGAATCACAGAGTTGTTTGGGTTGGAAGGGACCTTAAAGATGGTCTCGTTCCAACCCTGCCACCATGGGTATATATTACAAGAGACTGAAGGAACCAGGTTTGTTTAGAAAAGAAAGCTAAAGGAGAAGAGAGAGGGGAATCTAATTGTAATCTTGAAGTACCTAAATAGAGTTTAGAGAGAATGAACCCAGACTCTATCATTAAAGAAGTGCACAGCAAAAGGAACAAAAAGCAACTGCCATATACTACAAGAGAGAAAATTAATTACATGAGAATAATTGGGTAACATGGAGAAAGACTGTATAATTCTCATGCCTGAAGAATTTCAAAACTCAAGGGACTGACCATGCTGACCTTACTTTGAAGTTACTGTACTTTAAGCAGATGATTGACTTCAAAAACTTCCTTCCAAACTACTTTTTTCTTTATTCATCTCTATTAGTTATCCAAGTTCTCATTTACTTTTAAATTAGCCCCTTGCCACTACAGAGCACACTTTTCTGTTTACAGAAGTCACATTTCATTGTCACTCTGAGGCCAGAGTTCTACTATTTGCTATTTCACTGTGAATGTTTATTTGGCTCCTGGTGCTTTGCCAGGGATCACAGAGGAATACCGAGGTAGAAATAGAGCTGCCATATCACCTAGTACAGTTATCCATATTCAACTGCAAAGCCACTCTCTGTACATTAACCAGATATACCTCATTCTCTCTTTTCAGGTCACTATGGCAGGAATAAATCACTGAAGCAGACTCTGGTTTTATTACCTGGACAAAGTGCCCATAACTGCTTTCACATTTTGTGTCTTCTAATGGACACCTTTCCTCAGCAACAGATTGAGCAAAGGTAGTTACTGCCCTACAACTGAGTCTGCAGAGAGATAGACACACTGGCAGTTCTTCCCTCAGTCTCATGATATGAGTAAGGATCCTCTACTAATTGGGGCAAAAAGTTTCTGGATCACTCAGCATGTGAGTATTACTGTCAGAAAAGAGGAATTATCTCAGGCAATGTAGTCAGAAATTAAATTAGGTGGTGTGGGACTTTGGACTGAGCAACTGAGGGTTACTCAGTTGGATCTCTTTGAGAATTACTGCCAGATCGGTTCCATGCAAGGCAAAGCTCATGGTTCCTGACTTGCTTCACTGGCTATTCTGTAGCACCTGTAAGCACAGTAACTGCTGGAATCTTATCTTTTTGCCAAGGAAGAAAGCAATTGTGAGACTGCAATTGTTTCATGATCCTGAGATTGTGTAGTCTTAAGCAGTTTTTCACAGGCAGTGCAGAAAGCTGTATTTTTGAGAGCTGTAGTTTTCTCTTAGTCTTAACCCAATGTGGCACAAACTCACTGTATTTTGTTACAGGATTAGCTGGAAAGGTGGTGTCCCATAGTGCAGCTTCCTTCAGCTCTAGTGAGACAGCAGGATAGAGGAGGTTCTGTGCCAAAAAGGACTTTGAGAGCTCATAAAGTTGGTTTTAATTTGGTCAGTTTTAACATAGATGCTTTCCTGCTTTTCCACATACATCAGTGACCAATGTGAGACTTTGAAACCACACATTTCTATGAAGTTGTGTGAGGGCAATATGAGAACAAACACAACTTTAAACAGCCTCTTTAGGCAGTCTAATATGGTCTACCTTAGAAAAATAATCAAGAATAACATATAAAACCAATTAGGGGATATTTTTCCTTAATGTGATATTTGCACTCTGCAAATCCTTTTCTGGAGGAAAAGATGGTTTTTCCTAAACTCATGCATTAATAGTGTTGAGGTTTCTTAAGTCTGAGTATATGATATAGCTGGTAAATGTTTTTCTAAAACAGTGGGCTAGTAAATGACAAGGAAACCAGATATCACACCATAAAAACAGCACCAAAAGGGAATGTGTGTGACTAGCTATTATCAATGCTGATAATTCAGAAAATTTTAATGTGCAGGCAGATATTGCAGGATGCACCATTTTCATACTGATTTTCCTGCTGAGTTTCTGTATGTAATTGGATGCACAGGTGCAGACTGACTCTAAGAAAAGGGATCCTAGCATTACATTACCCAGTAATGTCCTGATATGCAATTGTTTAGACTATTATCACAGCAATTTTTTAGGCTTTAAGCCCTAAAAAAACCCAGTAAGGACCCTCAAAAATTTCCAGTTGGATATAAAGATCTGGTATGGAATTAGATGTTTTCTCATAGCTGTAGGCCTTCAGTAGAAAAAATCTTGAGTTCATTTCATTGTCTGCAAAACCCATGCATTTTTGGCTCCATCTAGAGATTAATTTACAAACTGACTGTGGTACAGTCACCTGCCATGTCCCTGCAGGCTTTGTGTAAGCTACCAAAAGGTATGTGGGGCTGAGTATCTATGACTATCTTGATTTAGATTACAAGTTCTTCTCAATCATGTGCCCTGCCTTTCCCAGCCATTCCTAGAATGTGGACCCCATGAAACACATGTGCTGAAAAGGGCTTTGCTTTGTCTAAGTGAGCTTTCAGAAAGTGACCAAAATTTTGCCAAAGGTTATAGCTTGACAGGTGCTCTGATACATCCTACTTCACAGGTATTTCTCGGCATCCAAAACCATAAATTGATTACAGGAACAGTACTTCACTTGTGAAGACTCCAGATTGATAGTGGGCAGCTTTTGAACTGGGGGCTATTTTCTCTTCCCAACCAAAGCCTGCTCTGGATGCAATTTTAATGAAATTTCATGTAACAAATAGTAGTATTGTTGGAGCTCAGTCTCACAATTGCTTGAAAAAAAGTAGTTTCAACACACTAGAGCAATTGCCTTCAGCTATGTGTAGCTTTGAACAAGGGTGTTACCAGGAGGAACATTTCCACAACATGTTACTGCAGAAGGAGCCTTTCTGTCTGATAGGGCTGTCAGCACCGTTAACTTCTGCATCTCGATAGGGTCCTGAAGGTCTTCATGACAGTGCTTCTGTACTACAAATACACAGGTTTAAGTTCAGCACTTCAAGAGGAGACATTGCAGATGGCTGAATAACAGGAGCCCTAGGGAAAAATAATCTGTGGAGGAAGAACTTCATCATCCCGATTCCCAGCTGCAGAAAAGACCTGCTTTTCTTCAGAGATATACAGACTTTTCTAACAGATTTCTGGCCATTTCCCATGTAGGACAATGTTACCCACACACCTTTATCTATACTGTTAAAACACATCCTATAAAAAAAATGGAGAAAAAAATTAATATATTTATTACTTTTTTCAGAAGTGATAGCCTATCATTGAAAAAAACCAACATTGCCTTCAAAAGTTCAGCAAAAGTTCTGAGCAAAAGCTAAGAGAAGTTTATTCCTATCGCAAAATCTTCATTCAAGAAGACTCAGATTGAAAACATGGAAAGAAACTGAAAACCACAATCAAAATTTGCATTCTGGAAATGTAATTGAGGCAGAAATTGTCCCTTTTGCTCAAGCATGCATGTTCTGTGAAAGAATTAAAGAAAGCAATAAGGGAATGAACAAAACCAGTAATAATCTAGGCATTTAGCAAAAAGTGGATTTAAATCTAACTACATATCAATATTTTTAATGTAACACAACTCACTAAGATTATATTTCAAAGATCACGTGTATGTGCCATCACTTGATTTACAAGCTCCATTTTTTTCAGTTTATAGTTTCTTCAGTTCAACGACAGTCTTTCAGAAAGTGCTAATACAGCATCCAGAACAAAAATTCTGCAAATTTCTTTGAGGTCTTGGCTTGCTACTCAAACACAAACAACTGTTAATCTAGACTACTTGTATAGTGGAGAATCAATAGGCTTGGTGAAAAGGAACAAAAAAGGGAAGGGATAGAAATTGTTATTTCATTCTCATTTCCTGTTTTTTCACACCTTAAATTTTCACAGAACTCAGGGGTAAAAACTGTAGAAAAATGAGCCAATTTAATTTAAATAAAGCAAGTAGTGACTGATGTTAAAAAGAGGGTCTAACTTATTTGAATATAGCAAAAAGAGCAAAGCGAAGAGGAGTAGTCCAGGGATATTGCCTCTCTGCTGGTCCAGACCAACTCTCACTCCAGCTGAAAACTGCTGGCTCAGACCTGGCTCTGGACCCAGTTCCCTTTGCAGATAACTATCCAATCAGGTTTTTAAAGTGTACCTACGAGCTCAGTCCTGCAGGACTACAGCAGCCCAAACTGTCTCCTAAAATCCTCCTCTGTGTCTGTCCAGAGTAAAGCACATTTTGGGGAGGCAAAGAATCTCTGTATTTATGTCAATTCTAAGTTTATTTAACATCCACAATTGAAGTCTATAGTAGGATAACTCAGACCACATGTAATGCTTAGTTCAAAAGAAAGCATAGTCATTACTCAGAAAAACTGAATTTCTAAGAAGTGTAGGTAATTTTTGCTGCAGAATTACATCTGTGAATTTAAAGCTGGGTCACAGAAAATTACTGAATACACACAGACAACCTTTGCCCAGGTAAGTGTGCTAGACTAATCTGCTACAAGGAGCATAGACTATTACTACCTTTCCAGGTACCTCTGGAAACCTCAGCCAGGGATTCACATCCATGAAGACTAAAGCCAGGACAGGATTTTGGGTGGTGAGTCCCAACCCTGCTTGCCAAGACACCTCTTCCCCTGTTTGTGATTGCAGACACCTGGCTTCAGAGCCCTCACTGGCCACAGTACACCAGCTCACACAAATCCCATTCCCAGCCACAGCTACTGGTTCCCTGACACTGTTTAGAGGCTTCTTCCTAAGCTGCAGATTCACCTCCTGCTTCTGTGGCCTGAGCTTTGACTCGGCTACAAGTCTGGTAGGTAAACCTTGGCAAGTCCTGTTTGAGCAGGTCTGCTCTCCCAGCAGAAATAAAAGGGCAGCACTGATGTGAGCAGTGAAGTACCTCAAAGTCTACTGAGAACACTGTGCAAAAAGCCTTTAGAAATGGAAGCAATAGTTAGAAATATTTACTCTTCATTTGGGAAAGCCAGGGACTGCAGTCCAACAGAACACACAGATGTTGGGACAGAGATGCTATAAGACTG
Organism: Myrmophylax atrothorax; assembly: GCA_026770055.1. Taxonomy (NCBI): domain Eukaryota; kingdom Metazoa; phylum Chordata; class Aves; order Passeriformes; family Thamnophilidae; genus Myrmophylax; species Myrmophylax atrothorax. The sequence goes on from JAOXXN010000395.1 coordinate 120,603,607, forward strand.
TTAACTCAGTCCTTCTCTGTAAGGCTTTGGAAGCAAACTAGTTTGGAAGTACTCTGCAAAATACATATTCTGTGGAGTCATTCCACATTTAGACAGATAACTTTTAGTTTTATACAGTAAGTAAAAGCAAATAAAAGGCTTAAAGGAGTATTGTGTTCTTTTTCGTGGGACTTTTGCCTACTAAGTTTCATGTCCTCAAAACATTTAATTGGAGCAACAGTTTCAGAGATAATCACGAGAAGGAAAACAGCAAAGATCATGCAGAACTGCAAAGAACCACCAAGCTCTAAATGGACAAAGCAATCACTAAAACTAATCCAGAATAATAAAAGTAATATCACCTACCAGTTAACACTGTGCTCAAGTCAGAGCTAAACCCCCTCACTTGCAACACTTTGGGTTATAAATAAATGCAACATTTATATTCTGTCTCTTTCAGTCTGCTAGAGTAAAGAATGTAATGACACAGACATTACTATATAATTAGTTCACTTTCTTTTTAACACATAATTAACACTTGGTATGCTTAACTAAAACAAACTGACCTGTCTCCCACTACCTATTTTCAGGCACTGATCTCTTCTCTCTGGTGATCTGAGGGAATACACTGAATGTGCACATCAGGGGAGGCTTAGGCTGGGTATTAGGAAAAGATTTTTCACCCAGAGAATGGCTGAGCACTGGAACGGGCTCCCCAGGGAAGTGGTCACAGCACCAAGCATGGCAGAGTTCAAGAAATACTTGAACAACTCTCTCAGGAACATGGTGTTCTTCTTGGGGCTGTCCTGTGCAGGGCCAGGAGCTGGGTTTGATGATCCTTATGAGTCCCTTCCAACTGAGGTTATTATACTAGGATGCTGTGATCATGCACTTTCAGTTCTGATGGCTTCTCCCACAAAGTGTGTGTGTATATTAGGAGACCATTTGTATAAAGAAAAGCCTCATCTACTATATTTCAGTAGTAGGAAGACATATCAAAATCTTAAAAAAGCATTTCAAGTTTAAAACAAGTACTTAAAATTACAAAATTAGGATTGACACCAAAAAAAGTACCAGTATTCTAGTTAAACATGTTCTTTTATCATTGTGTTAAATAATGTCCAGCAAAAGAAGTTAAAAAAATTTTTCTGTTTTTCAGACTAAAAGTAGAAATGCTTAGAGCCTTCCTTGAATCCCATTTTCCTACTTTTCTTGGCTCACTATATCTTATTTCTTTTTATCTTGAAGGCCTTGTTATGATATGTGATATAAAGTATTAGTATCAAAAATTTAAACATGCATTGTGCTGAAATTATGAGGTACTACTGTGTTATTCTATTAATGAAATATCAGAGTGATCAGGACTTGAAAACTTCAATTGGATTTTATAGTGCAATAAAAAAAAGCATACTATTGTGCATAACAGCTGCCATCATACATGTCAGTGAGAGAATCCTTGCACAGCTCCTAACAAAGTGCAGTAACAATGGGAATGTGCCATGGGTAGAGCTTCACAACAGCACTGCAGGGCCTGGGCAGCACACACTCACCAGGAGACATCCAGCACTCCAGGCAGACTCCAAAGACTAGTTAAGTTGTACAACACACCTCTGAGTGCCACAGCAACTGAGGATGGGAAGCATGTAAAGCATGTGGCATGCTGGCTAGTTAAACTGGATTTACAGCCCCTCTGTACTGCCACAACAGTGCTAAGTGAGTGAAGAGTTACACTGCTGCTTACATGGCCCTCTGCTGCCTTTTCCTCCTATACCCCAGATTTAACTTTGCAAAAGGCTTCCTCCCCACATACGCCCCAGTGCCCTAGGACTGCACACACCCTTATTTCTCATTGTTTTCCTCCAAGTACCTTCTTATTTCATAATAAAAGATATTTGGAGCAATTAGTAGTTTATATGAAGAAACACTTTGCAGTATTTGGACTGCAAAAACCTGCAAACAGATTTTTTTAACTTTAGAAAAAGAAATCAGGGAAAATTGTTTACAGCTCTCGACTGAGGTTTTCCTTATTAACAATCTGTCCAAGGTCACAACTACTTAGTTTTCATGGATTAGGCTACAAATGGCTCATGTGATCATCTACAGATAGACAGGAGAACTACAGACTTTGTGTAGAAAATTGTTTCTGAACATCTCAGTTCTTTCTCAGCACTTGCAATCCATGAGCTCAGTGCTTCATTTTTCAGACTTTTCCCTCATCAAAAACTGCAGCATGTAAGAGCTTACCTACATCTAAACCTGCATGTTTGGGGGATCTAAGATGCCTGGAGTAGGCTAGTGTAGTACAAATGCCTTTAGAAAAAAAACAAGTATGCCAAGAATGGGACCATCACAAAAGAGAATGGGCACAATCATGCAAAAGATCCATGAAGACAAATTCCCACTACAATTTAGACCTGACAAAACTAGTAAAGCAGAATATTTTGCCTGGGATTCAGGAGACTATAATTTTGTTCTTTTCTAAGCTTGACTGCTTTCAGATTCATATCTCTTGTCTGCTTTGCAGTTTCCTAATCCAAGCTAAAATCGGGATCTTCTCCCTACCTTAGACTTTAGTGCAGTTTCAATAAGGAGCAACATGCCAAGATTTTCTCACCAACAGTTCTGTGGAAAGAACAGTCTTCTGGAAACTGGGAGATGGGAGGAACAGTTTGAACAAAACCATGCACCTAGTTACCTAAGTGTAAGCAAACCTAATGTATGAAATAAGAATACCAGTTTGCTTGTTGGGAATTCAACATGGACAGTAAGCAACAGTTTAATTCTTAACACACTGGTCCCAGTTCTCAGGAGAGAGCTGCAAGATCTGAATTCCAAACAGGCAGAAGCAGCAAAGCCTGCAAAAGGTATGTGAAATCCCAACATCTTTCTCCTGCCCCCTGTTTATCCCAAGGTTCCGTTGACTCACCATTTTGTGCACCATGGTACTCCCAAGTTCCCTTGTGAAGCACATACCACTCACCACCACCATCCCGAATGTCACTCGGGTTGGCCACCTTAAAACATAGGTCTAACTTGTATCCCTCAAGTACTTGAAGAGCCTGTAGTTAGTAACTTTTGCTGAGTAAGAGAGGCCTCCAGGACTGCCCTCAACAAATCTCTCAAAGGTATTGCATATGCTTTACAGGAAGAAAAAACCCCAAGTCTCTATTTAGAACTGACCACTGACAAAGAATCTGGCACACCACTGGTTAAGTGTTCCAGTATCTAATTAGGTTCCATTAGAATTGTTTGTTTAAATCCCAAAATTTATCTGGCTTCAATTTCAAGACATTTCATCCTATAACAGTTTTGCTAGATCAAAGAATTCTGTTATCAAACTACTTTTCTTTATGGAGGTGATTATAGGTAGATACTAATTTCGTAACCACGTCTGACCTCAAAGTAAGCTCCCCGAGTATTTTAAGGCATGTGCTTGATTTTGGCACAAGAACTGGACACTGCATTTGGCACTAGTGTAAGCACTACTGGAACAAAAGTACTATTGCCTCCCCCATACCATTTGATATTCCCTTTTTAATGCATCCAAGAATTGCATTTGGCCAAGTGG
>JAOXXN010000395.1:120632888-120660434 GCA_026770055.1 Myrmophylax atrothorax
ATGTTTTGCACTTTTACCCTGCTCAGATATAGGTACTTTTTCCCTATTCATGGCTAGCTGCTGAGAATCCAATATGTGATTACTCTGGCCAAGCTTTAAAATCCGTTAAAATTCAAAGTGGGCAGAATTGTTGGTGAGGGCTCAGAATATCCTCAAGAAGTTGGCAAGGAAGTGGTTACTGAAGGGCTTCAGAGTAGCCAGGGGGACATAATTAGTTTTTGAAAACAGTATGGTATGTGTATGTTCTGAACTTGGCTAAAAATGTGTTAATTCCACAAGAAATGAATCTAGGTGCCCTGCACTGCTTCATTGGGCCCTCCCTTCAGCTGAAAGGACTTGAGACCAAAGGAAAAAGAGAAATGGAAGTAGAACAGACACCATTTCAGACGGAGCGGGATAATTTATTACAGACAAGAGCTCCTGTCGGAGAGAGACAGGAGAGATGTGGCAGAAGAATCAGCATCTTTCCCAGTGAGTTAAGATTGTGTTGATAAAATTGCAGTCAGCATAGAGACAAAGAGTGCAAGGTCTCTGCTGGCGTATGAACTTCTGTGAGAGGGAATGGGCTGCTGAGCAGAAAATAGGTGTACTTAAGTGGAGCATCACAGAATGGCTGAGGTGGGAAGGGACCTCTTAAGGTTATCAGGTCCACCCCTCTTGCTCAGGCTGGGCCACCTGGAGCCAGGGGCTCAGGCCCATATCCAAACAGCTTTTTAATACTTGTAAGGATAGAGATTTTCACAACCTCTCTGGGCAAGCTGTGAGAATGTCCTTCATTTTTCATAGCCATAGGAAATCAAAGACTTGCAAACTCTGGAGGGGAGAGGTCTAAATGTATAATCAGTGATCTAAGCAGTTGTGTGTGCTGCTTCACAGATGGGAGGCAGTTATACATAACCAAGCAATACCTGCAAGTACAGGTGAAAGTAGACAAGTCCATGTGCATTTATGGCAGTGTATTTATACAAGCATGTCCTTTAAAGGCAGCTAAATGTTTTCACAGAAATAACTGGTGGCATATAGTCATTAGAAAAATTAGACACTTCACAGAACAGGCTTGACATCTGAGGATGGAAGTAGTAAAGCATGTAAGTATAAAATCTGTTTAGGTTCTTAGGAGCAGAAAGGTGGAGGCTGCATTCTAATAACATAAAGGATCTAAATTCCATTTGCTGGTATACTGGTAACAAGGGTAGTTCAACTTGAACACCTGAATTTCTTCATGCCCAAAAAGCATATAAAGTAGTGAACCCTTTAAACAGAAGTGAAATGTTCTCAAGGAGAAATCAGGGCTGTCTTTGGCTGTGTTCTATGTACCTAAAGCCTTGCCCTAGGTAATGGTTCACTCAGAAGTGTTGCAGTGGTGGGGAATGCAGAAAAGCTTTTCAGTAAAGTTTGGAGCTTGATTAGCAGCTGAGAACTGTAAAGCTTACGAAGTGATACCTTTTCCACCTTGACTCTCGAGGAAAGTTTCTGAAGCCAAAATTGTATTATTTAGGTAGTGGTTTTGAGTACTTAATCCCCTCTTCAGATGAGGGAGAACAAAGCTGTTTTCTGCCCCAGTTTGGGGTAAGATCACAGGAAATTAAGCTCTTAAAAAAGAGAGGAGAAACAATGTAGTGACATGATAAGGCAACAGTAACAAAAGTTGCTGGTGCAATGTCCTTCCTAAGCATTTTTCATACCCCTCTCTCTGTGGACACAGCCTTTTTCAACTAAGCCTTGTAAACAAACTATACAAAAGGCAATTTAGTCAAGTAATGTTCAGTTGCCCTAGGCATAGCATAATTAGTTCTAGTAGTAAAGAAATCAATGATTAATGTTTGAGAGATAACTGGTGGTATTAGTTTCCTGTGTGCTTTTTTTGTTTAATAGCATTACTTATCTTATCTTTACTGTCTAGCCATTGTAAACAGCTTTGTGGCACTAAGTTCTAGTTAAGGAAACTACTTAATTCTTAGCTTTCTTCTGATATAATCAGCATGAGTTAACTCCATGTAAAAGAAGAACCACTAGGAGAAGTGAACCATTCATAGGAAAAAGTGGCTTTGAAAATTGGAGAAATTTTGGAACTGAACCCTAAATAATACAAATGCTAAACAATGTAATAATGTAAATAAGGACTGTAGCAGCACACTTTTCCTGTAGGAAATAGCATAACAGGTACTTGTTACTACTAACAAACCTATTTACAAACCTCTGTAAATAAGATTTAACCTATTTTTGTACAACTTCAGTGCTTCTCAGCTGATTAAGTATGTCTGTTGAGAAGTAGGGGATTTTGTGTATATGAATCAGTGGAGGGTGGAGAAAATTACCTTCATCAATTAGTAATAAATTGTAAAATAAGTGATTCAAATGATAGCTTATACTTTTGCTAATCTAGGACTTCATGTACTTCAATACAGTACTTCATGCAGAGTTGGAGAGAGGAAAAAATATGCTTATTTCTCTAAATCAAATACAATTTTAAATTAGCTGATGTTGCTTTTCATTGTGACTTTTTCCAGGCGTTACCTTTGCCTCTCAAACTGAGTAGACTTTTTTCTGTAGTTTCACTCCGTCTGCAAATGTAGGCTATCCAAGGTATTGGGGAGTGTGTGGGTGGCTTTGCTTCCTTGTAACTCATCATCATTATGGACTTCTGTTTGAGTGTGTCTTGTTCTTTCATGACCTTCTGGTTGCAAGGCAACTGTAATGTTGTTACTGTGCATGTATGTTAAGCATTACCTGCTGCTGTAGTTCAATATTAAAGGAATCCCTACGGCCCCAAAACAGTGGGTTCTATGACAAGGACAAATAAATCTTTAACAAGAAATTGAAGGCTCTGTTGCCTGTGAGGAGATAAATAACAAAGGGACTTCTATTGAGATGAAATACTGGAAAGTCTAGCTTTTTTTGTTCTGAATGCAAGGCACACTTGAGGACAATCCTTGAATAGTTTCCTTTCATGCTTTTGATACAGCCATCTGTGGAAGCTTGGCTTGAGTGTGTCATGTTTATCTCCCGATTCTTTTTACTTCAAAAGGTAGACCCATAAAGAACTGAAAAATGTGTCTTTATTTTTAATTCATTACTTTAGGAAGACTATGTAATTCTGACCTATTTTTCATTATTGTTTCTTGAGAATAGAAACCAAAGATCAAAAATAGTTCTAATATCCACAGCTATTCAAATATTTACTTAGACAGTGGCTAATTATCCAGAAGGGGCCCAGCACTTCTTGAAAACAGTCAGTAGAGACATCTGAGGTCCTTTAAAGTACAGCTTTAGTCCCTTGTGTTGGCAAGGTCAACAGTAGTTGTAGTCCTCTGTCTGCCTGCTGTATTTGGCCTGTTACTGTCAGAGCCATGTCCTTTGTATTGTGTGGTCTCCCCAGTCTTCATCTCAGTGCTTGCTATTTCCATGTAGTCTTAGTGCAGTAACTAATCTCACCTCAACCTAATATTTCAGATATGCTTATATAATGGAATTTGAGAAGGATGGGGAAATTATATGGGAAAAGTAATTGAGATGATAGTGCAAATGACAAGTAATTATTTTGAGTTCTCTTTAGACCTAAATAAAAAAGCTGGAAGGAAAATAAGTGGTTAAGTCCAGGCTTGTAACTTCATGCTTTGGTGCTTGAGAAGGCATTTTGGATATTATAGCCTCTAACTTGAATAAATTCTCCTTTGAGAGTTAGAGTTCTAGGGTATATTTTCAAGGCTGCTTCTAAAACTATTTGGCAATGACTTGCACTGTAATCCTATAAGTGAGGTTTTAACCTGAGTTTATTAAATGTATTTGGAGTGGCTGTCTTCTGAAATAAGCTGGGATCTATGACTGTAGCTGAAAATAACTTCAGTGTATTTACTGATAAGCTTGCCATGGGGCTTTTCTGCCTATTGGGCACCTTCCTTTGCCGTTACCATACTGCATTAGTGCTCTACTGCATAGTCTGGACAAACCTACTTCAGGTAAGGCTGCCACAGCCTGTGTGCAGAAGAGTTAGAGGTGCTCTTTTGTCAGAACTTTGTGCATTTCTTCTCAGTTACTGGAATGGAACAAGAAATTGGGGCATGTGGAATTCTCTGGTTTTGGCTCTGTGGTGAAGTGAGTGGCCACATTCTGTCCTGCACAGGAGTAAGAGAACTTGGAGTGTGTTCTGCTGTGGGCTGTGAAGAATAAGGGGAAGAAAAGAATTCTGAATGTCCATGCTAAAGGGGAGGAGTATATTTACATGCATTTAATATATAACATGTATTTTAGAAAAACACTTTTCTTGTCACTGTTAGTTATAGGATTGGCTAACATGCATGGCTATTATGGTCTCTGGTACCTTAGTTCCTAGAGGTGTCTGGATATGAGGCCTTGACTAACCAGACCCATTTTGCTTCTTGGCTCTGGCTGCATAGTTTTTAACATGAAGTTGAAACTACACTTACTCAAATGTTGCACTCATTTGTGATGTCAGGCAGCTGCCCTGGCAGTCAGGAGTAGCTGTCGCTTGGGAGGAATTGCCTCCTGTGTTATATCCGTGTGCCACTGTTGTGGGTGATTAGTGATGTAAAAACTCACCTGGTTTGATGAGCCCCAAAAAACGCCCACGCTCTCCATCTTCCTTACCTGACAGAGCTGTGTGGAAAATGAGCTATTCCTTTGTCATAAAGGGTTTCTTACCTTACAGTAGCATAGCTTGTTTATGCCATCAAAATAGTTTAAAAAGGCTGTTGACAGAAGGCAGAAAGTATGAAGACATTTATTGTATTGTATTGAAAAACAGAAACTTAAAGTACCTCGTGTTGGTACCTGCTACTTTCTTTCTTTGATACAAAGGCAACTGTCTAAACATGAGGTAGCATGTACTTCTCTACCTTGGTGTGCCTTCTGCATTCAATATCCATTGTCGTGAGCTGCATACAGCTAACATTGTTTTCTGTGGATGCTTGCTTTCTTCTTTAAGAATAATTAATCCAAAATTTAATTAAAAAATCACTTTCCCAAACACAGTATTTCTTCATATTCTCATTTGCTGTATTTAGACTAATTTGTCTTGACATTGCAGCTGTGCTGTTCTTTGTGTTGCACAATCTTTTGAGTTTTGTTTCATTAAGAATGGAACTAAAGAATTTGGGGAAGGGGAGGGAAGAAGTGCTAGACTGTTAGAAGTTAATTTGCCGTAAACCAAAATGTTGAGAACAGATTACGAAAGCTATGAAGTGACATGTAAATGCTTGTTCAGTTTCACACTTGTGAGAAATAAGTCATTTAAGCTGTGTGCACATGAAATAGATGTTTGGTTACAGCTACTGGGAATAGTTTGTTCTTACTGGTATGTTCAGAAGCATAGAGGAAAATGCTTACAAAGTATTGATCTCTAGGCTCCAAAAAACTTAAAGGTTAAATTAACCTGAAAAACTAGCTCTACTCTGTTCAGAACAACATCATATATTCTATCTATCCTACCTAGTTTCTGTGTATCTAAAGTATACTGCAGGTTAAAAAATTCATGTTTTCACTATGCTTTTGGGGGTTGCTTTTTTTCCCTTCCTAAATTAAAAAAGAAAAAAGAAAAGAAGCTAATTCTGTGCAAAGAGGGTGCTTCACTTGCATTTCTTGATGTTGAGCACTGCATAACTTCTGATTCTTCACTCTGATGCATCACAGCACAATTCCTTTCATCCACTATATTCTACTTACTGGTTTCTCCTCAATGTTGAAAACTTGTACATTTGTCATGAATAGATGGCCTAGCTTTGGCTTTAAGTACTTCAGTGTTTTGGTTAAATGTCTTCTTCTGCAGCTGTGAGAGGTAAAATTGAAACCTCAAGGATCAAACCAGAAGGGAGATAGTTTGATTAAATCACTTGAGTTGGTTTGAATTATTCTGGAGGTCTGGTTCATGACCTCTAATGCCAAGGACAAAACACATTTCTTGCTTGGTATCTTCTAATACTTTTTTTTTAATGGAAGATTAGCATGTCCATGCATCACCTCAGAAGAGTAATGTGGGCTGTGCTACCTGTTCAGACAAACTCCAGATGGGAAGGCCACCCAGGTGGCATCTTGCCACAAACCAGTCAAACTCTTAACTAGTTACTCATCAGCACAACAAGCACACAGAAGACTTCAGGTCTGGTAGGCAGATGTAGCTGAAGCTGAAAGAAACTAGAAACTAGGTTGATCTGGTTTATGTAATAGGCAGAAAAACTGGGGACCAGAGTATGAAGGAAGCTGCTTTGATCAAGAAAGTGCTGTGCCAGGAGCTCAGTATGAACACTGATTTATTTGGGGATTGCTTATACCGCGAAAGAATAACTTCACTTTGGGATTGTTTTTCCCAGTGAGAGAAGGCTGGGAGGAGCAATGGGCAAGCCTTTACTCTGAGCCTGGAAGTGTGTCCCCCCCGCAGGGTGTGTCTGCCTCTGAGAGTGCTTGTTTTCAAGAGTTGACTCCCAGCTGCTGCAGATGGCTGGAGGGTGGCAGCAATCGAGATGACTTTCTCTGGCATCCATTTAGCTGAGATGTTGAGAGTTGACTACTAAGTTTTTATATATGATAGCTGTGCTCTTTATAGACTGCCTCAGGTTTTAAAGTACTGGGGCCTGCTCTGAACAGGCTGTTTCACAGCACTGAGATCTCATGCAGAGAATTCCGTGAATTGCTGATTGTCTTCAGAGGGAAGGAGCTGTGTGTTTTTCCTGTGTGGCCATAAATGACTTTTTAAGAGATGACTTACATGAAGTGACTATAGTTCTGCACTGGAGTTGCTCAGTCTGCACTTGAGATGCTGAAAACATCACCCAAAAGAGTCTTCAGCAGGCTTTATTCATCATTTGCCAATTTCATCTGCTTAAAAATGAGTTACTTTAGCCACAAGCTCTGAAAACTCAGAATTTGTAATCTTTTTGTTTTGAAGCAGTGTAGCATGGACAGGTGGGCTTTCTGAAATTTACTGCTCTGGTTATTTTCTATATTTATACATATGGCTCTGTAAATTCTCTTTTTCAGCCATAGGCACTTACAGACACCTAGTTATGGTTCATTGTATTAACAACAACAAAAGAAAAAAAAGCAGTGCCATAGTAAAGATTGGTGCAGTTGCCTGTTTATCTCTTGAAAGAAAACATTAATGTGTGCCTTGAAAATAGTAGGGGAAAAAATAAATCTATTACTACTTCTTTCCCTTCTTTCTGTCCACCAAGACAAACTCCAAGGTGATTGCCCCTTTCCTGTAGAGTCTGGAGTTTGGAGCCAGAGCTTCAGTCTGCATTATCAAGCTCTCTGGCAAGGCGAGGTGGCAATCGGTTATTCCAATGTGATGTGGACAGATAGCTGAGACGCAAGTGGAAACTAATGATGGAGCTGAAAAATGCTTTGGAGGGGAGTAAATTGTTAGCAGGACTGAGTTCGGAGCACGGACGTCTTGCAGGGATATAGCGCAGAGGATCAGGGCTGGTGTGCACACTGTTGGTGCTGGAGAGTGCAAGGCAGGCTGCAGGTGAAGAACACTCTGTAAAACTTCAGTGCCATCCAAGCCAAACCTCTTACTTTGTCAGACAGCACTGCCCGATGGTGACTGGGCTTTGTTGCCATGCAACATGGGAAAGAGAGACTGAAACTTTGTGTGCCTGGCACAGGTTAGTTTAACAGCAAACTGAATTCTTGTCCGAGGCTCTATATAAGAGGTTTAGAGATCCCTGCCATGAGGAAAGAAATAAATGCAGGGCAGGTTGCTCTGATTATTTTTTATAATTAGCTTTGTTATGTAGTTATGACAGAATCTAGGAGTTGTATGAATCAACAGTAGAAAAGGCAAGGAGTCAGGAGGTCTGTTAATCTTCTATCATTTGCCAGCTGTCCAGTGAAAACACTCCTTTGTGTGGTGTTAGGAGGTCTGGATTAGTCATTTAACACCTGCAGGCAAAATTGTTGTACAAGAACATGTGAAAATCATTAGAGCAAAACTGTCCTGACGTCTGTGATTGGAAAATGCAGACAGCATAAGAATGGAATTAGATGGATTCAGCTGTAGCTTGCACGTCTTTTTAGGAATGCAGCTGACACGACTCAGACAGACAATTAAGTAAGTAGCAAGGGGCATTTGCATGCTCTGTTTGGATACAAATTACATGGGAAGACTAAGTTTCTGGGAGGGTTAAGCATTCACAGTATTGAGTTAGAATAGACTAGTAGCTCTGTCACTAATATATTAGCTAGGCATGTTTGTGATTGAAAAGCATTGTCTGAAGTTCTTGGGCAATTTCAAAGTGATCTCATACAATATACACTGACAACCCAGAAACTGAACTGCATCATAACTACACATACCATTTTACTACTTCATTGATTTTTGTAGCATATATGATTCTCTGCTTAACACTTATTTCCCCATTTTAAATGTTGAGTCAGCTTCAGAGGAGAGATATGACAAAGGTAGGTATTCTAGTAAAGGTGATCTTCTAGAAAGTACCATGAATTTGTTGCTTAAAATTTATTTTTTTTAAAGGCGTTCACTCTAACTCAGGTTTTTAAATTGAAATAAATTTTGTTATAATCAAAACATTAAAATTGGAGTTTAAAATTAAAGTTTCATCTTGAGACTTGCCTTGGGTTTATTTTATTTATTCTGTTTTATTTTTAAACTTCTAAGGAATTGGTAACAGAAATGTATATCTTGTCCTGTTAGTTACAGCAATACTTATGGATACTAATAAAGATGGAAAATAACTTAGGTTAGCAGATGTTTACCATATTGTAAGTAAAAAGTAACATAAACAAAAACTGTGACTCTAGTATTTATTTTAATGTAAAATGTTCAAGGTGATAAGTTATTTGGATAAAACTAGGCCATATCTAACTTACAAAACACACTGTCAATAATTAGAACTGATAATTGGTTCTGAGATGTGCTGGGTGGTGTAATTGAACACTTTGCATTCCTTTTTCTGTCTTTAAAAAATGTGACTTCCATTTTAAGGTTGAATTATCTCTTTCTGATAACTAGTCTCTTGCAGACAAATAAACATGCTCCATTGATCCTTTAACCTCAGGATTTCTGGAGATATAATCCTTGCTGTCTGAATTTACAATCAAGCTGTAGATTTTCTGTTGATGTTTTTGACCAACTCAGAAGTTCAAAGCCTGTACAGTGATTGTACTTCTATGCTCTTGGTAATAAAATAAGGTAGAGGTTTTGAAAACTTATTACTAATGCAGCTTGTTTATGATGTGTCTTTTTTGTTTATGTTGTTTGTGTTTGTTTTGTGGCTTTTTTTCACTTTGTAGACCACTAAGGCATTCCTTCCCAAGATGCTGGAAATGAACCACGGACACATTGTGACAGTTGCAAGTTCCTTGGGACTATTCAGTACTGCTGGAGTGGAGGTTTGTTAGACCATACTTAATAAAAAATTTGGCACTTCTTGCTTAGGATAAGCTTTTTTATATAATCAGCTAGAGAAAACAAAGTCAAATCTCCAAAGATACTTGGAGGCTATGGTGATGAGTACCATATCAATCCCTGTGAGTGGGAGCCACAGGACTCGGGCAGACACTGTATTCATCTACTTAGATGGTGGACTTGCCACCTAGAGTGAAAACCTATGATGACTAAGAGTTTCAGAATGCTAAATGATCTTTGCATTACCTGATAAATTTAGCAACTACGAAGATGCCCACCTGTTCCTGTCAAGATCTTCAGTGCTAAGCTTAAAGCCAAAGGCAAGGGCTTTCAAAAGTAATGTTTTCTGTTTCTTGTTTCTGTGAGGAAATGGCTGCAAACCACCTGGAACATAGGGCTTACCTGCTTCACTAGCAGCTGTTTGAGAACTCCAGTTTGTGAGACTAGTTTGGTGCATAAAAATAGGTTAGGATTAGAGCTTGTTGTCTTGCTTTTTGAGTCATTAGAATAAATACAAGTGTAAGCAAAAAGTATTCAGTTAGTGAAAATTAATGTGTTTAAAATAATAATGGTCTTATTACCCCATATGCACAGGCTTCTTTGCATATAGGTAAGGCTCAGTCCAAGACATGAAACTGCAGTGTTTCATAATATGAATGAAGCTGGTGTAACTTAAGCCTTTGTAGAGTATTTACTGTCTTGAGAAAGCTACAAAGAATCTCCTGTGGGTGTGACCACCAGCAGCGATGGACACATCCAACAGAAAACTTAAATGCTGCTGTCTATGCAATTATTTCTTATTTTTGCTGAACTCAGCATATTTGTGTATCTCAAAGAAATACTCAAAAGTCCATTAAGTCTTCCATTGAAACTAACCTTAAACATAACACCTTTAAGATTTTTATGTCTATGCTTTGCCAGCTCCCCAAGTTTTTTCAAATCTGACTGAAGGTAGTATTAGGTATCTGAGTCCTTTGTTGTACTATTTATTATTAATCAAACTGGTAATTGGAGTAACTTGTCATGTAAGCCTGCCTGATTGAAAGACTTGAAACCAAAGTAATATCCTCCTACATTCAGCTTTCCTGCTTTCATGATTCTGGGCTAATTGCCTCAAAAGTAAAGTGATAAATGAGTTGATTTGATGCTCTATTCAGTGGGTGTCTTTTGTAGTTACTTTGAAAATCTGTGTAGAATCACCTCAGGTATGCTGGCTTCGAACATCATTCATATCTGTCCTTTCTGTTTTGTTTGGTTTGTTTTTTGGTTGTTTTTTTTCTTCGTTCACTGCCAACACAGGATTATTGTGCCAGCAAATTCGGAGCTGTAGGTTTCCATGAATCTTTGAGCCATGAATTGAAGGCTGCTGAAAAGGACGGAATCAAAACTACTTTAGTCTGCCCTTACCTTGTAGATACTGGAATGTTTAGAGGGTGCAGGATCAGGTGAGTAGAAGTCTCCTTGTGCTCTGTGCTTGTAGTGCCGTAAAAGTATTTAAAAGTAACTCAACTCCTACCATAAAAATATTAAAATAAGTATTATAGCTGCTTTAATATATCAGTGTTAGCCTCAAAAAAGAGACTTTCTGAATTTGCAGTCTTTTGTCATTTTGTACATAGGCAATGCAAGTTTTGAGCTATAATCTTTGTAACTTAACAGTGAATATAAATAAAGAAGTTCCAAAGAAAGTGTGTTAATAAACTCTTCAGTGAGGTTTGCGATTCTTTGTGTCATATTAATCTGTCTTAATCAAATATTTCAGAAAAGAAATTGAGCCTTTCCTTCCACCCCTGAAACCAGAATACTGTGTGAAGCAGGCTATGAGAGCTATCCTTACAGACCAGCCAATGATCTGCACACCTCGCCTCATGTATATGGTCACCTTCATGAAAAGGTAAGAGCTGAAGTGCCAGTTAGTTGGCAATACAGTGCACAGAATACCAGTAAAACACATGTGTCTCCAATATCTGGATATCAACACCCTCCCACCCCCACAGACCATAGGTGCTCTTTTGTTATGAATTCATAAGTCTCTCTTGGCTTGCATGCTTGTAGGTTGCTTGCTTGGGAAGCTCCATAAAACTGAGATCCTCTGCATTTATGCATCCTTGTTTTACCCATCTTGTATCTTCCATCCTCCTTAGATTCCTGTTCTCTTTTCAACAGACTTTTATTTCCACTGAGTTCCTGTTTAGGAATGGGGCATGAGGCAGCTGGCAGCAGATGAACCTTTAGCTGCTTGTCTCTAGAACCAATGTGTAGGAGGCCCTGCCTGCAGATTCTCCAGAACTTGTACAAATATGGTAGATAATATGAAAATCTGCACACTCAGAACCAGTTTTCAGAGTCTAAGTTTGTGGAAGGACTATTTCAAGAAGTTACTATTTTTGTTCTAACACACTGCAGTTTTTTGGATGGAAACTCTGTTTAATCTGTAACCAGACTGACATTTCAATGATGCAGGGTAATGCAGGAGTTGCTTTAATTTCTCTGATGCAACATCCCTTGCATTCTTGCCATTTATGGAGATCAGCTTCACAGCTGTCTGTGTTTTTGTTTTAAGTCTGTAGTGTGTAGGGGGATCCTTTAAAATCTAGCATTGTCGTGTTTTCCTTCTGTGAGGGGTGGTTGAAACTGAGAACCTTGGTGATTTTTATTCCACTTACAAGGTGGTGGTTCTCCTCTGGCTCAAGTTTCTCTTGGTGGCCAGGCTCACCAAAGAATAGAAGAATCTTCACTGCTCTCCTCATCCCTGGAAAAACATATGTAGGTGTCTGTTCTGCCAACAAATGAAGGCCACTGTCAGTATCTTTAAGAACTAACTTCTTCAACCAGAACCTCAGAGGGTGCTTCAGTGCTTCCTGCACAAGCACTGCCTTATGCAGCAACAGTCACATCAAAGGCCCTTCCCGTTTTCTTGGTTCAACACTTTAGCTTCCAATAGGGAGATCAAAGCTTCTGCATAATCCATGCCCCAGGCAGCAGCCTTTAGATCAAAGGCCCTCCAGTCTCTACTGCACAAGCAGTACTGCTGGCAGCAAGGACACCTGTACCAGTGACATCTACTTCTTGGTGCTTCAGTGGTCATTACTCCTGGTGGCTGGAATCTCCACACTGCTTTCCACTGAATGTCTGCTGCTGTTTCCAGGGGCTGAAGAATCCCATTTTATCCTTCACTAGAGTCCCTGAGTGCTACACTTGAAATAAAACCAGTATTTTGTGCATACACGAAGGAGGGGAGGGCCTGTAGCCAGGTATCCATCACATAATCACCTCTTGGAATTTTATCTAGAAAGGGGGAAAAAGGAAATTGCTGCCTTTACTTTGGACCTTTCTTTTTGAGGATGGATGATTGCATTTAGAATATAAATCAAGGTTGTTAGACGTCTGGTGATCAAAGAATGGCATTAACTAACACTAATCCCACATTAAAGAATATCTTAAATGTCTGATGACCTCTGCTGATGTGGCTTTCAGCAGATGCTTTGCTTTTAGTAGACCTTCTGTGATGTCCTTGCCCCACCCCCCCACTTCTTTAAAACAAGCTATCACACTGCTTGTGAAAAAAACAGAAAATCAGGTCTAAGCTGGAGGTATGTGAATAAGCTGCGGCTTCTTCCTTTCTGCTTGCCTGTGTGGTTGGGGCTCTAGAATTTCAATTTGCTCTCTAAATATTCCTGTGGAATAAAAATCCTTTAAGTCTTTTAGGAAGACTCTTCAATAGCTATTATGTTGCTTTTAATGAGACCAAGTACACAGTACATGTACTTACAAGTACATGTAAGCAGAGGTTTTGTTTTGTGCTGTCTTCTAACAAAGTTGTCACCTCCTCTTCACAGTATTCTGCCGTTTGAAGCAGTTGTCTGCATGTACCGATTTCTGGGAGCAGACAA
The DNA here is from genome assembly GCA_026770055.1 of Myrmophylax atrothorax. Taxonomy (NCBI): domain Eukaryota; kingdom Metazoa; phylum Chordata; class Aves; order Passeriformes; family Thamnophilidae; genus Myrmophylax; species Myrmophylax atrothorax. The sequence goes on from JAOXXN010000395.1 coordinate 120,646,167, forward strand.
GTGCATGTATCCTTTCATCGCTCAACGGAAACAGGCTACAAACAACAATGAAGCCAAAAATGGAATTTAACAGTTTTGGATGGACTAATCTTTATAGATGAATGCAATAATGTTACATGACTGAATTGCAAAGTGCACTTGCATCTAACAGATGCAAATATCAGAATCTTAATGTGGCATTCTCTTGGGTCCTAAACCTGTGTATTGAACTCTAAAAAATAATGGGGTTTTATATACTGTAAATAAAACTGACTAGAGTACTTGGGAAATGTGATAGGCAAGTCAAATGAATTTACTATGTAGCTGCCACCATCGTCCTTTAGAATATCACTGTATGTACAGTAAACTAGTCATACTACTTACTGTAGGGATGCACTGTGTGATCTCTTCCTTAGCCTGCCCAGACTTTTGAACAGCTGTCTCCAACTAGAAGATACAATGTTTCAGAAGTGGTTTGACTTTCCCTGTGTTATTTTGAAAGAGGGAGGGAGGGAAATCTTGCAGTTTAAGCCACTGCTCATGATCTTAAATTCAAGGAGAGTTTCTGAATGCATCTCTTCATTTGTTCACCCAGCTTGTCTGAAGGACACATGGCCAAATTGTGGTGTATTTCTCTTCTGTTGCAACTGTATGTGTTCCATTTAAGCAAAGATTAAAAAAAATTTGTAAATCTCTGCCAATTCAAAGGCAAATGAATGTCTTACATACTCTCAGAGCAAACTTGTACTGGGCATCTGTTTTTTTAGAAATTCAGTCAGAGATTTAAGCTGACTTTTTTCAAGTGACTCGATTTGAAATACGCTCTGTTCTGTTTCCCTGTGTACGTCAGAGTCCAGTTTACTGTTAGGAACTACATGTTTCTTTTCTTTCTCTTAATTCATTCTTCTGAGAGAATTCTTCCACCACCACCACCCCCCACCCAAGGAAGCTGTTGTGTTAAATTCTGTAAATGGACTTGTGCCTAAAAGACAAAGCAACTCAGCTGAGATACAAACTGTTTATGTAAGTGCTGGTCATATGCCAATTATTAGCAAAGGAAACTAGAATAATGTGTGATGCAACTTTACATGCAGAACATGAAAGGTTGTAAAGATTTTCTTTTGTCCTACTCACATTGTAGAACAGCAAATGACATTTTTACAGTATTTTTTGTAAAGCGAACAATTTTGTGCCTTGAATTTGGTAATCTGTATTAGTGAAGCATTGTAAAAGTGAATTTCTACCTCTGTATCTTAATGTATACCATCCACTTGTAAACTACTATCAGACAAATTGTGATTACTTTTTTAGAATGTCTTGTTAAATAGTGACCAATGCCTGTGGTTATTAAAGTGAGCCACCTTTTCCTTAAAACAACGATTGGAATGTTTCCTTTGAAGACTGAGCTAACATAACCTACTTGTGTCTGTTCTGCAGCTCTTTAATTTTGATACAGATCAGATAGTTTTGGTTCAATTCCTGTATCCACTCTGTCAGCTACATGGTTTAGTGTCATCTCTTAAGTCCATCAGTAAGTACCGTGAAATTAGGCTATAGGAGCTGACAGTTTTGTCTATCATCTAAACTCATTGAAGAAGTAGCTGGTCAAAGAGATTTTGAAGACTATTCATTTCAGTGCTCTGTAGAGCTGCATTCAGATCTATGAAAAAATGACCTGATTTGGATGCAGGTTTAGTGAATTAAAAAGTAAATGTAGCTTCAGTACAGCTATAGTTATTGCTGCATATACGTAAAACATAAAAAATTGGTATCTGTGTTAAGAATAGTGTTGTTAACTCTCTTTAGAAACTAATTGAAAGTAGAAGAAACTGTTTACATTAACCCTTACTCCAAATTCCATGGTCTTTTTCAAAAGTCTTTTAATGACTTCCCCAGAGCCAAATTAACTCCTGTGTTCTTACAGCAGTCACTAAGAGCAAGTACAGCAAATTTCATTCTATGAAATAGCATCACTTTATTTCACATTTGTTTTTAAGATGTCTCAATCTTTACTGCTGTGTCAGACTAAGAAGCAGTTTTTAAAGTTTGATGAATTGATACAACACTTAATTAGCCTGACAGAAGAGGAAAAACAAGAAGTTAACCAGTAATACCAAGATTCTGTAAAGCATCATGCCAATTTCAGACTTGCTTAAAAAGTGAGTTTCAAGGTTTGCAGTGTTCTAATTTAGTTATTTAATGTGTGGTCATCCTGGTTTCTCTACTACATTTGCTCTCAGTTTTTCAGCTGTGTGGCTGAGGGGTGGCTTGTGGCTAGTGTTTCTAAAATGAATCCAAACCCTTAACTTTACATCTCCTATCCAAAAGTCATACATACAGGAATCCCAGGTACCTTACAGATTGGGTGAGACTTGCTTAAGTGCTTGTGGGGAGGATCTTTGAGGCTGTATAGTGCTTACCTTGCAGAATGAGAGATGGCTTAAATTTAATTCAAGCCTCCAGAAAAATTGAATTTTTTAGTTTTTCTGGTACAGATGAGCTGTTTTTAAAACAATCCTGAAGCTTCTGTCATCTCTAGTCACACTCAAAAAAAATAAAAAAAGGAGGCACATAAAGAAGCTAATCACCTGTCCAAGAGGGTTTTCTGGTGACAGGGTGGTGGGTGGCTCCCATGAAGCATGAAGAGAAGATTTATGCCAGAGGATGGTGTGGGAACCAGGGTATCCCCTGTTTAAATTATCCTAAACTGCTGCAAATACCATGTGATGCTGATTTTCCTTTAACACTAGGATCAGAAACAATGAGAATTGCTGTGTCTCTTCAAGGCTGTGGCTGATGGACTGCATTATTTCACCATAAAGTCAATGTAGTTTAAGTAGCTCAGGTAAAAGTTTTAAATTAATACTTTAGCCTAGTAACTTAATGTAGGAACACTTTCCTTCATTCCTTAGGTCGATCTTGTGGAAGTTTACTGTTAAATCCAGATGAGCTGATGTGGGTGCACCTCTTGGCATTTTTTTGCCTTAGTATGACTACCCAATGGGGCAGGCAAATGATGAAAGTTTTCTCAGAAAGCTCCTATTTGAATGATACTAAGCTTATAGACATGTATACCAGGTGTTTGAAGATCATTCTATAGCTCTCTACTTCCCAGTAAGCAAAACAAATTGCATGCTTGGTTCATCTATAGTGGTTTTCTAGAGCTTCTCTTCTATTCCTTCTTTTCTAGTCTTTAAAAAGATCTGGGGTTTCTAGATCTCTAAAACTGGGTGTACTTGTTCAGTAACCAGGGTGAGATAAGACAAGTTTAGGCTTCAAGTAACTTTGCTTTAGGTGTTAGTAGTTTCCTGTATCATGTGCTTGTAGGTTATTTTATGTATTAAGGTAGTTGCATCATGGAGCATCCAAGTTAGATGCCCATTATAGTATAAATTGTTCTTTCCTCTCTCTGTTGGGCTTGTCTGTGTATAAAGGGTTGTTAACACACAGTAAGTGCATACTTTGGCTTACAACATAAAGATTTGTGCAGAAGACATAAGTGAGGTAAGCTAATCAGGAACAATACCTTTTTGCTTCATAATAAATAAATAATTAAGGAGCAAGCATTATTCCTTAAATTCAAACACCATCATAGTTGACCCTAACTCTTGTGTGTAGACAAATTGTTAGTCTCATCATCAGGAACAGTGTGGGATAATTCAGAGGGATCAGAGCTGTGTTGAGAATGCACATGAATTAAAGGAGTAAGTTTTGGGCCACTATGGTTCTCAGTGTGCATCTACTCAAGAGTTTGATGCACATAAAAGCATTAAATTAACCTCTGAATTTGATTCCTAATTTTTCTTACATCTCTGACTAGACAAGTCCTCTGTTCAGCAAATGCAGATAATCATAATGCAAATGATAATCTGGTAAGTATTTAGCCTCCAGAGCCTGTTTCTGTCCATTTAAGCTTTAATTCTAGGTTTTCCAAGTACTGAAGCTTTGGGACTCTGCTCAGTTCTATTGCTGCCAAGTTCATACCCCAAAAACAGGAAATAAAACTGTCTTATCACAGAGATAAGCTCTTCTAACAGTCCCCAAAATGGCAGGTCAGGCAGACCTGGTTGAGGAGAGCACCTATTTAAGGCTTATTTTGTCATGAAGATCCAAAGCCTAAATTCCAGGTGCTGAGTCACACAACTGCTTTTCTCCCTTTCAAAAAAAAAATACAAACCCCAAACACAAACCTGGCAAACAGACAAAAACAACAACAACACAAACAAAAACAAACAAACAAACAAACAAAACCTGAGAAGTCTAGGGACAGTCCCCAGGAAAGTTAGAAATTTAGTTACATAAACCCCAAACTCCTGATGTGCTAATTGGCCTGCCATGTGGTTTTGCCTGGCCATGCAATGCTGATGTATCTAATGTCAGAAAGTGTGGCTTCATCATGCTCTCAAGAAAATGAAGAGATTTATATTAACTTTATTTAGACATAATTCAAGTGAACAACCCAAATATTTAAAATAACTTTAGAAATAACATTCCAGCTTACATACTTATCTATCTGCTTAATGCTGACAATACACAAACAATTCATTTTTTTCCAAATAATAAAAATAAAAAAGCGCTTTTGAGCTAAATGATGAATGTGCAGAAGTCAGGATCAAGGTTTGTGCGCAAGTGAAATTGGCAGGATGTTTGGTCCCTCTTCCTAAGCAGGGCAATTTTAGCTCTTAGCCAAGGAGCCACAATGTATTTTGAAAAAAATGCCTTTAAACAAATCCTGTCTATACAGGCTGACCAAACTGCCTTTAAAATGTTATCTGTTCTTACTGAAAATATTTTGACAAACAATGTGCCTGAGCCTTTGGCACGGGGATAACTGGACCCTTTCTTTCCTAATCCAATTATCAATAAAAGCTGCTGTGGCAGTAAGATATGAGGAATAGCTAGAGCTGAACCATTACTAAAGCTAGTAGCTGTATCTAGGCAGAGGGGTTTTTAGTGAGAGGAAGAATGGGGTGCTAAGGTGGCTCTAGAGATCTCCCCTTCATACCCCATACTAGCAGCTTCTGTTGCAAAGTGTGTGCAAGCACAGCATCCCACTCGTGTCTTGACTGATGTCCAGCCGTCCCTTCTCATCACAGCTGCAGGCAGCCATAGTCCTGAGCTCACCTACCAGGGCTCATCTACATGTGTCCCTGCACCAGGACTTGCTCTGAAATAACTGCACTGAAGTATGTGTGTGTGTGTACCCTAACACTTTGTAATAAGCATAAACTGTTTCAGCCTGATTTAAACAAGAGCAATGCCCTGGAATAAGAGGTTCTGCACTCTGGGACTTACTCAGGGCTAGCCAGTAGTTTTGCATGCTTGTTGTACTCTCATATCATCAACTGGCATGTCTAAACAAGCCTTTTGAAGATAATTACAAGCTTTCATTCAGATGCATCCACTTAAGCTATAGATAAGCAAAGTTAGCTTCAACTTGTTCTGTTTTCTTAACAGGGAAGTGCATTTTGATCCACTGTTTAGAACAAACTTTATGCAATACGAGTTAGGTCTCTACATAGATCAGTAGTTAATGGGCAGACGGAAGCATCCCACGGTGATTAAGGATGTTAGGTTTTCCTGCCATGCTGAGCGCCAGGAACATTGACCTTTGCAGCTGTGTTAGAAGGGAGCTTCAGCCTAGTTAAACCTCCGGCCTGTGAAGTAACAAGTTTTATGTCAACAGTAGGATCAGAGGAGAGGGTGGAATTAAGGTCTCCCAAACACCCCCAAATCAAGCTATCATCAGTGCTCTTCATTTTATTGGTGTCTTCACAGAAGTTTCAGCAACAGTTCTTGTTTTGTGGCTCCTACTACTTCACTGTGGTAGCAACAGTGGGAACCCTCATGCAGATAGTGGCTCAAAGGGACCAGTGTCTCCTCAAGGCCACTGCTTTCTCATGGCTTGTCTATGAACTGTGATGCTTGAAATTCCAAGGGTTGCCAACTTCTTGTCCAGGAAGTACAGTGCATGAGGCAGGTGGGAACTGGCATTCCAGTGGAAGCATCATAAAACAGTCCAGCAAAACCACTGATAGGTGGATTTCTGCATCTCTCACTTGTAATCCACAACCTGATAAGAAATGCCAGCTTTACAGTGACTCTAAATAAAGATCATTTAAACCATTGTTCTTTGTGTTTTATTTCTGAATTACAAAACTGATCACTTGTCTGGTTCTTTAATTAAAAATTTGACATTTAAACATAGCATGTGAGTCATGTAATAGCATGTGCAAAGTAAGGCACTTTGTTAGTCCCAGGAATAACCTGGGAACTTTAGAGGAATACTAGGGTGGTTCTGAAAATGCAAATTGTTCAAGCAGTTGTTCAGTCTCTTTTGGATCTTTATTTTGTGTAGCAAGTAGAAGAAATGAAGCAATTAGAAGATGTGTAATTGTTCTTGATGAGAGAACAAGCAAAGTAATGACTCTTCTGTAAGCAGGTTATAAGCTTTGGGAGTAAGTTTTTAAAAATAATTTGAACTGTATTTTAATATGGAATACTTATTTATAGGCAAAGCACTTCTGAGGCCACAGCTGTTGGTAGATGGTGCTTTCTCAAGGAAATAATTCATTTCTTCTTTGCTGGAAGGGAACACTGGTAACTTACACCAAGCCTCTGTCCAAACCATCTTGGGGCTGGGACTTGTGCTGGGACTAACATTGGCATAGCAACTGGAAGAGAAATTATGCCCAAGTTCTTCATTTCTGAAAAAACTGCAAACTTTCAGCTGAAATTAACGACTGAAATAGAATTGAAGGTAAGTGCTTCCAGAGTTTCCAACAAGCAGCTTTTACCTTTCTCTGTCTTTTTGGTATTACAAATATTTGCAGTCCCCTGTGAAGGTTCTCATCTGAAGATGTAGAGCATCTAATAAGAGCAGTCAGGTCAGCCAAGGTAACCCCTTTTTATTAAAGGGACTAAATTGCATATGAAATTCCACAACCCCTGAGCTTGTGAGACCCAAGTTTCTTGTTTTCTAAAAAACCCTGCTTATTTTCATTTTTTCCTTCCTCCTGGTGCTTGAATGATCAGATGTGGAGATGCTGTCAGTGTTCCTGGGATTCACCTTGGGAAGCCGAGCCTTTGTTACTAAATACTTGGAAACAAACCTAAAATTATTCTGTCACTGGGGACTCATAACACAATCTGCTGCCCTGAAAATTCTTACACAAAACAGCTTGTGGGACCGGGATGGCTGGGAAGCGGAGAAACTAATACGGCACTCTGGGCCAGAGGGAGCAAGGCAGAGCAAAAGCTGAAGCCCCACTGGGAAATTCATTAACCACAGCTCCTACAGCTGCTGTAACTTCCTGCTCTGTCACTGTCTGGAGCTTTTCCTCGAGTCTCACTCCCTGAAGACAATTCTAGTGTCGTGGTCAGGACTCTGAGGTTTCTCACCTGCTGAGGTGCTGCATCCTCACCTCCTCTCCTTGCTGGAGGTGACAGGTCTGGGTTCCAGCTGGGACAGGGGCCTAACCACATGGGCAATGTGAGAGCTCCCTGTCTGTCACGTCATTCTCACACTGGGAAAGGGGGAGTTATTAACCATCATCTTTGTGCTTTTTCTTCTCTCCCAGTCTACACTGCAAAGTTTCAAGTGCCCACAACAAAACAGGAGAGATAATTACCAATTGGAGGCTGGTGCAAATGTGGAAGTGATTTTTCTAGCCCAACCTTCTGAGCTAGAGAAGTTTCCCCTTGAGCCCCTGTGCTGCATTGTCCACCTACAGCCCTATGAAAGCATCTTTAGCCCCAGAAAAGGAAAACACAAGGCCATAGGCAGAGAGCACATATCCTAGTACTCATTTCACCTGCAGGGAAAGAGAGTGCAAAAACATATGTGTGTGAACAGGAGTGTATGTACATGGTTGGGAATCTCTGAGCCCTTGGGGAAAGCAGTGTCTGCAGAGAGCCCCAGTGCCCCCATGGGCCGTCATTTTCTGTCAAGCACCTTTGGCTTCTTCCCAAACAGGGCCCTGTTGCACTTGCATTTTTTTCAAGCAGAAAGGCACCACACATGGGAGAACCTTACCCCCTGAAGAGGAAAAAGCAATGCATCAGTTGCTGAAAGGTGGAAACAAGCCCTTTGCAGCTTCACAAATACCCTGGTCTCTGAATGGCATGCCATGCCCAGTTGTACTATCAGCCATGTGCAGTGGTACCCTTGAGGAATGGCTCCAGATCAAATTAACTCTTTCCACATGGCAACTGTGGTTGAACTTCTTACTTTTCACCAGTTGAGGTTTTTAGGCCAGATCTGTCATTTGAAGCCACCCAGGCAGGGTCCAATTAAAATCAGTGGGACTCACTGGGAGCTGAAGACCTTCTGTGATGAAATAGCCACTGCTTGTGTGCCAGGAGCAGAACTAGCTGAAAGGATTTCTCTTTTACTCTGTAAATCTCCATGTTCTCATTAAATGGCCTGGCAGCTGTCTGAACTAGACAAATTGTTGACTTTTCACCTGGTGTCCTGTGAAGGGGTCCTACTGCTGCCGTGTCGTAGAGCTTAGTGTCGCCCGTGCCAGTGCTGAATTCCCTGGCTCATGGAAACCCAGCCATGAGTACAGGCTGCAGTTCCCTAAAAAAGCAGAAGAGCTGGTGGAGGACAACTGAAAGGAAAGGGAAGAAAACCATAAAGGTTTGCAGAAGACTCCTCAAACAGAGCTGTGTAGCTGTCATTGTCATTGTCATTGTCATGGCTCGACTTTGCAAACGAAGATTTGGGAAGGGCTCTACCCACGTGGGTGTGTCCTTGGAGCCTGCGCAGTGAATTTTTTTGCAGTACCGTGTAGTTAAATCACTGTTCACTGTTCCTCAGAGCATTGGACTGGATTGTTCCAGCTACAGATTCCTGGCAAACATTATTATTTGTTCTCACACATTACTTAAAAACAATTATTTTCATGTTATCTTAACTGCCAGATCGTTTTGTTTCTTTGCAAATCCTTGCTGCATGAGAACCTCTGTCTTCTTCCCTAGATAGTCATGCTGTGTTAGATCAAACCACAGCTTTTCATCCCAATCTAAGTCTTTGAGTTTGTAGTTTGACTCACTTGAACCCTCCTTTTAGCTTCTAAATCTGCTTCACATACCAGCACTGTACATCTCTAAGCAGTGAGTATGGCTGCAAAGAGCACTGGTTATTAACAAGTGCATATCCAAGGCAAACTGGCATTTGAAAACAAAGCTTGAACACATAGCAACAGAATTCCATAGCTGTGTACCATGCATGAAAAGCAGATCCAGCACACAAATACCTCCCTAGTTCTTAAATCTGTAGTTTGAACTGACTTTCAACCAGGTGTTTCCACTTTAATTTGATCCCATGCATTCCGAGAGGTGATGTAAGATCCAGATCCTCAAGGTAATAATGAAGTCAAGAGTTGAAAAATTATCAAGGCCTAATCTGGCAATTTAGTCCCTTGTAAATCATTGTGGTTAGTTATTGCAGGGTCCTTCTTACCAACCAAGTTCTCTGGAGACTTCGCATTAACTTCGCCACCTGTTTGACTGTCAAAGAGATAAATTTCCATGAAGGGAATCTTCCACTCCTGACTTTATTTATGTCAGAGGGGGGCAAAAGGATAGATTGACTGGAAAACTTCAGCGACAAGGGTCTACATATGCTGAATCAGGGATTGATGCCATTAATTTACTCTGTTTGATATTACACATAAGGTCCCCAAATGAAACATGTAGAATTAAGAAATTCATCTGAACTGTTTGCTGAACTAAAAGCTCTAATGTAATGTAGTCAATTGATGCTTTTTCTTCTTTTTCTTTATTTTTTTTTTTAACAATCAGGTACAAAAGTCAAAAGATCACATCAGAGTTATTCTGTAACCTAATACGGAATGTCTTTCAGAGCACCTGTGCATTCAGCGTCCCAGTGGCTAATACCCAAAAACTACATCAAGTAGTTTGAAAAAGCTCTTCTACTGGGAAATAAACAAAAAACAGGATAGTAAAAATAGGTAAATGGGATGGATCCTTCAGCTAACTGCCTGGGTTACAGGAGCAAACCTTGAAATAACTGGAGGCTCTGAGACGTGCTAGTGAACTGAGCAGCTTGCATTTTGAATCAAAGATAAAACAAAATACTTTCACAAGCTCAACCTAGAGACTGTTATACAAAGCATAATCTCAAATTGCTGCCCAGGGGTTTTTTTCCTTTTTCTTTTAGGAAAGTCCTTTGAATCAACTGAAACTTGAGTGGACTAGGAGTAAAGAATAAAAAAAGAGATTTTGGATTTTAAAGATGCTATGTCCACACACACTGGTTGCTTGTGACAATATTTTCTTCAGTTTCTTCCATTTGGAATGATGCAGTTTATAGTGTGGGCTTTGTGGTGAGGGGTCCTGGGTATGGACACACATGTGCCACAACTCCCATCCTTGTCTGCTCTCATTGAGTACCCCGAATCTGTATCCAAACCACATGGCTTATTCTGTGTAAAATCTGCCCACGTGGCAAGCAATTTTCTACTGCTCGCAGCAACTTTCCATGTATCTGTCGTAAGTGGCACTTTATTAAACCCAGACAGTTGATGCTGCCTCTGCCGAAAGGCAAGAAAATGGCTCCCACCACTTCTTTACCCCAAGTGTTCCTGACCACACAAAGCAACTAGTGTAAAGAAACCTTTTATCGGAATTTAGACAGAGTGTCTCATTTCCTTGGCTCTTTAGAGAAACTTTTTTTGTTATTTGGTACTCTTGGAGACTGCTGGCAACAGCAGAAGGGAAGCTGTACCTCCACTGGCACAAGGGTAGAGAGCTCCTTGTTCCTCCAGGCTGGTTTACCTGCCAAGGAAGTGAGAATAACCAACAGACTGCTCTTTATCATCGGGGTTTTTTTAAAGATGTATGAGAATGTGTGGGATTGTGAGGGGATGGGACATTCTTTCAGCCACAGCAAAGATCTGTATTGAGAGATGTAAACCAAGGAACAGATCGATGGAGGTGAACTGGCAGAGCTCTGGAAGATGCTGTGAATAAAACTGGGAATAAAAATTCATCTTATGGAACTGGAAAAAGTAAGTAAGATCATACAGAGTTTAGGGAATACTCAGGATATGATTCAGAGATTTTTTTTCAGGGTGTGAATGCTTTTATGTTCAGCTGTACAGTGGGCAATGCCAGGACTGTGGTCTTCAGCACTGGTCCTATTGCCCCCAGTGGAAAATAGGGAAAGGGAGGGAACCAGAACAAAAGCCCCAAAGCACAGCTTTGGAGGGCCCTGGAAATGTCTCCATGTGGATGAAAGCCTTTCCAGCTCCCTGGGAACATCGTCAATCAAGCTGTCAGTGAAGGTATATGCTATATCCTAGCACCCACTGGCATTTCCAGAAAAAAGTGACAAGTTTTAGGTCTGGAATCTCAGCAGCCCACAGCTCAAAAGACCTTGCACTGTTTAGAAACCATTCACTGAGTTAAATGCATTACACTACTTTGATTATATAATGTTACCCTTTGACCCAAACTTTAGCCAAATATGTGGAGCTGCAGGTGTTGCACGGGAAACTGAAGATGGAGTCAGCTGTCTCTCTGAGACAATCCTGTTTGCTTACAAAAAAATTCAGAAACTGTGGTTTCTCTGGAGGTCTCAAGCTGCAGGTGACAGTCCTTCCACTCCATGTTTCCCATTGCTGTCTGCCAGCACTCCATTTGGGATACTGCCTCTCCCCAAGCTTTTCTCAGAATCACATTTCTGGACAAATTTAGCAATGCATGAACCACCCAGGCAGCATGGGAAGTGGTATGACACTGCAGCCTGTTTTTGAGGAGCCCTAGTAATGCATTTTTTAAACTGTCTGGTCACTGAATTAGAAAAGAAAATACAGAGTAAGCAACCAGAATTCAGCTGCTTCCCATGCAAGTCCCAGAACTTTCAGCTGTGGAGCTGTGGTCCTACTTGTGCTGCCTCACTCACTTCTGGCCCAGCTTCAGCCAAGAGAGGCTCTGGGGAGCTACATGGTAGAAAAGCTCCTTTTGCAGACAGGGATGGCACAGCTTTGGCTACTGCTTCCTTCTTCAGTCAAAACATTTCAGGTTTGTTTCCTAGAAGATAGACCCACTCTTAGTCAGGGACCCATTTTTCTTCTTTCTGTTCTTGGCTTAAGGGCCAAATAAACACTCAAAGCAAGCTGGGATGGTACAAGAGCATCTTCGTGCCCAAGGAAAAAAAGTGGCTGGGGAGAGGGGTTTGCAGTTTTGCTTTCTTCCTTTTGCTGAAGTCAGGCCCACCAGGCCTGTAAGCCTTTTCCTTTGTGTGACCAGAGATCTTCCAATTTCCAAATGTTGAGCAGCTCAGGAAACCAGATGTCCACAACTCCCTGGAAAATTGCTGCAGTAGCAAAGAGTCAGGTCTGTGCAGGCATAGGGTGTCTTGTGTCCAGGTTGCTCAGCTCAAGCAAATGTTCCATAGTACCAGGTTGGCTTTAAACTCTCTCTCATCTGTTGTCTGTGGCCCCTTGGTCCTTCCTTTGCCTTCCTCTGTAAACTGGAACAAGTTGTAGCTCTACTGACCTGGGCCAGCAGCAGGTGAAGCGTGGGGGAGACCTGTTGATAGATGGTGTATTTGTGAACGTGCAAAATAATCACAAGATATACAGCCAATTTCCACCACCCTGTGCCAGTCTTCAGTGGGAACCACACTTTGAGAGGAGAGCTGGGAGATTACTCTGGCTTTTGTGGGCCAGGAGCTTAGGAGATGGATGGAAAAACAGGGTAAGAGGGGTGAGAGGCTGTGATCTGATGAGCACTTTGGAGGACTGGGCTTGCCTGACCAAGGTGACAGGGACCCAGGAGAACAGGGAGGGCAGAGGAATATGATAAGGGCAAGTGCCAGAGTGAACGTGGATTGACCCTATGTGGAAGCCATCTCCTTGCACATAAGTGTAAGCGAAGTGAACCCATTTGTGGAAGCAATTTATTCTGGCATTTCTTAGCTGTTGATCACTTAATTACAGTATTTTTCACTCTGTTGATAAGAACATATAAAGCATACGCATGATTAAGATGTATTAAAATGAAAAAAAGATACTCCAGCACTTCAAAAATAGAACTGGTCTTATAGGAAACTAATTAATCCTTTCCCAATCCCTCTCTCTAACTCTTTTTGAAAAATTATCAAGAAAGGCTGCAAAAGATAAAGCTGAAAAAGGAAGAGCCAATGTAATCAGAGTTGTGCAGCAATTTGGGGTTAAGTCCCACTGGCTATTTTTAAAATATAACCCTACAGAGAGAAGATTTTGTGTGTTAAGAGGTATGAATTAAGGCCACGTGAGACTAAACTCTGAATTTCCTGGCTCATGTCAGCCTAAGCCATTATAAAAATGTGTGTATAGGGGTGTGGGCACTTACAATTCATGCCTTTTGGCTATCTGGGATACGCTTTCATGTTATTTGTATATGAAATTTAACAAATAGCTTGGAAGAGTAAAGCCTGAAGAAGTAAATCTTCAATTATAATTTGAATACACACACTTAATTATGGGAAAACAGCCTAATCAGCCATTAATTTTCCAAACATGTGAGTTTAAGACGATTTGCTGGCAACTGGGTATGTGCACATGTACACACACACAGAGTTGCTTGCATCCAGCTTTACAAGAAATCTCGGAAAATATCCCAGTCTGCTTTACAGAATTACGGTAAGAAGAATGTGACACCCTTTGCCATTATGTTTGCTGCCAGTGATTCAGGCGGGGGTGGTGGGGGAAGGGGAAAGCTTTTGGCAGAACAGCTCAAGGTCCCCCTACACTTGAACTTTGAATAAGCAGTGACTGTATCTTCAGGAGAACTGTGGGTGTTCGAGCAGGACAGTGAGATAGAGTGAGAGTAAAAATACCTCAGCAGGGGTTTTCCTTCTGTTTTATGGAAAATGATGCAAAACTATTCGTGAGTTCCTTGTAATGGGAGTGAAAAGGAACACAGGACTATTTTTTTTTTGATTAAGGCAGACGGCAGTCATCTTTCTTAGTCACAGCTATCTCACAGCAGCTGAGCAGCTCTTCTGTCTTCACCTGGCTTCATTGCTCATCCAGTGTCCTGGGAGACTCTTCCCAGCCAGATTTGATAGGGCTGTTTGGATTGGAGGAGCTTTTAAAAACAAAGCCTACTTCCTTGTGATTAATCCCTTTTTGAATTCTGATTGCTTTCTGGAGCCATCTCCAAAAAATAGTGAGGCCAATTCTGCATCTACTGATACTGCATCTATCTATCTATCTATCTATCTATCTATCTATCTATCTATCTATCTATCTATCTATCTATCTATCTATCTAT
>JAOXXN010000395.1:120660534-120677397 GCA_026770055.1 Myrmophylax atrothorax
CTATCTATCTATCTATCTATCTATCTATCTATCTATCTATCTATCTATCTATCTATCTATCTATCTATCATCTATCAGGTTTGCCCATTCATCTTTGCCCTGGAGGGACAGCTCAAGAAATGTCTGAGAGGGTTGGAGCCTTTCCCATCATCTTCACATGTGCAGGACTACCAGAAAGTGAGGGTTAAAGGGCAGCACTGCCCTCATGCAATTCCAGGATCCCAACCTTTGCTACATCTGTGGATCTGGGAGACTGAGCACAGCCCTCCAAGGGCTTTGCTGGGGGCAGAGCTTCCTGTTCATTCTGCCCACCCCCACAGTGAAGGGTTTCACTGCTGCTGGGCTCCTTAGCAGTGTTTCCGCCAGTCAAGTTCCTGGGAGGAGGCGGTGAGCAGCAGAACCCCAGCCTGTAGTGGCACCATACTTGCCTCCATCCATGCTTAGGTCACTGAGAAGACTCTGCTGTTGCAGTCTCCCAAATGTTTGAAATGAGAGTTGAGGAACCCCAGCGTGAAAGAAGAAATATTCATGTCTTAAAAATCAGACTGAAAACTGCATCGCAGACACCAGCCTGTGTTAAAGGCAGGTTGCCTAGTGAAAAAGCATAAATGCATTTACCTGTACACTCACCGGTACACCTCATTTAGACAATCAGCACCCACTTGGGGTCTTCTTCCTACCTGAACTCAACTTAAAATATAAACCTATTTTCCTCATAGACTTTGTTGAAGATGTGGGCACTTCAAGTGTATCTACCTCATGTATTATGAATAAAACCTATGTCAGACCAGCTCATATAGACAGCTGAAGACTTACTTTCCCGTCAGTGGTTATTTCAGACCCACAGCTAGTATCTAAGAGCTTCCTGACTGCTTACAATTAAAAGGTATCCCTGAAAATATTACTAAATCCTATCAAATTCCTCTCATATTTCCTTCCAAATCAACTGTACCCTTATGAGCTGAGAATTACGTACTATGCCTCATGGCAGGTTTTCAAATAACATACCAGAACTGTGTTTGCCACTTGCTAGCCCTAGTAAATTTGATATTTACTCTGTCATCAACTAAAGTGTGTTGGGCTCCTGTTGTGTGACTTTGGGGATTTGCTGAGGTTTCTATAAAACACAGGCCAGCTGCAACAGTGAAGGCAGTTCACTTTAATAAGCTAATAAATACATTTAATGACCCTCATTATGTCTCACAGTGATATCTGGTATTAAAGTGCAAGTGTTAGCCCAAGAAGAATGTAAAATAGAAAGTCCCCTGCTGAAACGGTGCAGTCTGTATGTGCATGTCTATATACACATATGCATATAAACCCATTGGAAAGTTCCTATAGAAGAATGTTATGGCATTTACTTTTCATTAATTCTTGAGATATTTCATCTGTCTTTGCTGATTGAAAGAAGAAACAATTTTAAGTTGTAAGAGAGTAGGGTAGATAGGAGTCATGGGATGGGCCTGCCCCAATAGGAAGGTAAATGGTTGTTCACTGACACTAACAGACACACTGCACCCAGGCTGTGCCAGTAGTGGGCAGCCAAATAATTCCTCATGGGGCTCTTTCTGCTTTCTAATGGATTGGAGGAGAGGGTCTGAAAGCATCAGGACTTTGAGCTGCAGTGGAAAAATTGATCAGCACGTCCTCATTGGGTGTGTGCACCAAGACGTTCATCTTGGGGCTGACAGATGGGAAAATAGACCTGTTACCTTCATTAACACAACCTGGAGATAACGCGGGCAGTGGAGGCTCCGAGTTCCCTCCATCCTGTGGAGCCGTTGGCTTTCTGGGCACTATCTTAAAAGGATGCCATAGATAACCCCCCAGGCCCAGGTCCTGGGGTGATCCTCCAGGCACTTGTGAGACTATTCTGCTTTGACATGAGGGAGGGGACCACACTCAGGGGCCCTGAGAAACTGGAGGTCCATGTATCAGCTAGCTTAGCCAAATATATATTTGCAGCAGAAAAGGCCAAACAGGAACCAAGATTGCGAGGAAAAGCAAAGGCCCGTGTGTGCCTGCACATCATATTGTGAACATCATGCAGGACACAGCACACCAGTAGATATCCAAAACAGCTGAAATGAATTTCCTCCAGGACTGGAACTGGCCGAGTCAAGACAGTACAGCCTCAAGATGGACACTGTTACCCCCAAAGGATATCTCCCCTGCTTAGACTGCTATGGGCTCAAGCACAGTGCCAAGGCTGCTGTTGGTAGGGCAGGGCCTGACATTTCAGGCTAAGCGGAGACTATGGCAGGTTTTAAACATCTCATTCATCATCAGTCTCATGAGTCTGGATAGATAAAATCAAAGGGAAATGCTGTATGGGCAAAATATTTAAACTAATTAAGTCAAAAAAGGCTAATTTTTTGTTTCAAAGTAAATCTTCTGCTAAGTATTCAGCATGTAGTTGATGAATCAAAATATGACAATCACTAGATCATCTGGACTGAAATGTCAGCATGTGTTCTAGGCATAGACATATCTTTTTTATACACAATACATGTAAACTCATGAGTTAACAGGCTAGTATGAATTTGAGTGCTACAGAAAGCAGAGGAGAGAGTCTTGAGTTGTTTCTATTGTCACTAGAAAAGCAAGATTATCTTATAATTCCAAATATGTCCAATCTTTATTTTTAGTTAATATGTTAATCCGCTTAACAAAATCTCCCTCTCTTGCAATGCCTCTTTGCTTTCCTGTTTGTGAGCTAGAAAATGATCTTGATTATAAAAGAAGCCACTCAGGCCTTGTTTTTGGTCATTTTGCCAGACACACAGCAACTTTCCTATGTCAGTCAGGCAATGTACTAGCAACGTGGTTTTCCAAGCCAGGCCATGTTTCTGCCACCTGTCACCTGTAAGTAGATAGCAGGGAGCACTGCATGTGTGCCCATGTGCATTCTCTGCTCCAGGCTCTTCTCAGAGACTTCAGAAATGCTATGGTGAGCTCTGAGGTCCTTCATTCTCCACACACAGTCAGTGTTTCCCTCCATAGGGACCTCAGTTACTTTCTGGCACCAGCCAAGCCCCTTTTTAAGGGCAGTGTGCAGCTAGTCGTGATTACAGTTTGCTCAGCTGCTGTGAGGATGGGGGCTCACATCAGATATGCTGTGGGATTCTCTGATAGTGGCAAGTACAACATTTTTGCTTTGATCAACTACTCTCATCAGGAACAAACTGATGAATGATAGCTTTTGGAAAGAGATTTTGTAGCAGGTCAGGGAGATGGACAGGCTATAAAGCCCTGGACTGCAGGGTTTCAGGGACAAAGAAAGTGTTTGGACAGCAGGCTGCAAGCAGGGAGAGGCAGAAATGAGGCTGGGACCTGCAAAACAAGCTGGTCACTCAGCAGCAGAAAGATTGTTCTCCTCAGAGTTCACTAGCACTGTTAGTCACCAAGAAAATATTGGAAAATGTAAACTACGGGTGAACTTCTCATGGATTAGAAAGCTAAGCTGACTCCCAGAGCATTCCCTCTGACCTGGAGATGGGAACAGTACACAACCACAGCTCTGAAGTCAGTGACCCACATTCAGTGCCATGGCCTGAGCTTCTGTGTCCCCAGGCAGAGCCAGGGGGCTAGAGCTGACTGTCTCTAGCCAGCTTTGCAGTGTGTCCTTTGTCTCACCATAGAACAGTGCGGACACGTGCTGTGACGCATCCTAGGAGATGCTGTATTATTTTCCCTAGAAGTGCTTGTAGTAGAGAGAAGCTGTGGGAAGCACAAGCCTTGGAGGATCACAACTTCTGAAAGCTACAGAGGAAAAGACCAATTTGTAATAATAATAGTTTAAACCTCAGGTGGTTTTCTAAAGTGTGATTTTGTGAGCTCTCAGTGGCTGGTCCTGCTGCTTGTTTCTGCTGTGGACTCTTCTGTAGGTGGACGTGGATCTTACAAACAGCTATTTTCTCATTTTCAGGTGCATATGTTTGTCCTCAGAGCATGGTGATGGCATTTGGGAACGTGGTACAGAGGCTGCTCTTTGGTAGAGTGTCAAGTGACTGGTTACATGTTAAGAGACAAACCTTGTAAACAAGGGCAGCCAGGGAGCAACACCTCCCTGTTTGATTTTTCCTGTCACATGTTCCCAGGTAATAGTCCAACATATTGCAGACTGCACAGCAGCACTGCTTTGGAGAGTTCCGTGCTGAGATGTGTCTAAACATGTCACCAGTGTTAAGGGTTCCTGCAACACTGCTGTGACTCATGTGGTAGCTGTTGTGTTCCTTAAATGCAGTGGCTGATGCAGCAAATGACTCTTAACTTCTGTTGTTTGGTTTTGTTGTGTCTTTTTTTTTAAGGGCGAGTTTATCTTCCTAATGGATCATTGCAAGATAAGGATGGGTGTGGGAGAGGTCTGAAATGCGACCTGGTGATGTTAGCATCAGCAGGTGTGCCTGCTCACTGCCCTTTACAGTGGATGTTTCAGATTATTTAAGGACTTCTCAAACCAGCATAGCCCCATCACTAACCACAGGAGAGCCTTGGAACCTCATACAGCCCCATGGACCACATGCTAGCAAAATAGAAAAGCTAACCATCTCTGTTGGACACGGCAGGATCAATGCAGAGCATTTCCTTCGTGTTCCACGAGAGGTTCACTTGTGTTTTTCCACAAAGACATGCTCCCAGGGAGTCTCTGAGGTAATGCAGCATACCTCCAAAGGAGAGGGACACATTTGAAGGGATCTGGATGATGCTGTACCCCACAAGGGCAGGGCAAAACCGCAGTGCCAGTCACAGCCTGTTGGTGAACCCACCTGGGCTGGGGTGGCCTGTCAGTGCCCTTTGGCAGCACAATCACAAACAGGCCTCATATTCTGCAGAACTCTTGAGGGCTTTCTACTGTTCTGTGGGTTCATGGGAAAGTGTCATACTGGTTTTTTTTTAATAAATTTTCTTTTTTCAGATTGTGATGATGTCAGTCCAGAAGTCTGAATCTCTGCCTGGCTCCTGCAGTCCCCATTAGCTTTGCTTTGGCAATAGATGTACATTTACTTTAAAAAAAACCCAAACCAGACAACTGTTGCTGTGGCACTTTCTAATGTTTTGAAACCAAAGGGTGTTTTTACGAACACTTTGCAAGACAGAAGTCCTGTGCCTGCCAAGGGAGCTAGAAGGGAGCTAAGCAGGCAGCCAGTCGGGCAGACAAGCAGAAATGGAGGCAGAACTGGTGCATTTCCATTCAGCATTTCAATATTTTCAACAGAAATTGGTTTCTATATATACATGCTTTCATCAGAAAGAAAAACCCATTTATCTAGAAAACCTTTAACTAGCTAGGATGGCATGGATGGTACCGCTGTCTGGGCCACAGGAGCCACAGGGAATCTTTCCCTTGTCCTGTATCATCTCTGAAAGAAGCTCTTGTAGATCACCAGGAGGAGGTCTTGCAGTTCCTTTTACAGTCCCTAAATTGCCTCTTCTGGACATACTAGAGGCTGCATCATTGACAGTGGTTTGTCCTGAACCTTTAAATTATGTGTCTGGTATTTCTGTTGACTAAGAACAGAAGAAGAAAAGAGCTTTTCACTACCCCTGCTAACAATGCCTTCCCCAGTTTTTATTCCTCTTGATAACCTCAGCCATTCTCTGCTCCCAGTTTCAAAAGAGTTGGGTGGGTCTGGTCAAAACCACTCTCTTTCCAACTAAACAGAGCTTCATCATATCATTATGGTGACAAGAATATTCAGGCTGGGGATACATCTAGGGCTGAGAGCCCATTCTTTCACTTGAAATGGAAGAGAGGTATTTACTTTACTTGTATTCCTTTGAAAATGCCCACTGAGATGATACAGGCACAAAGCAGACTCAGCTCACACAACCACGAATGGCAAACCTCCATGTGGGATACGTAGTGAAACCTTCCTGCTCAGTGAAACCCAGATTATTTGACAGAATGAAAATTGAATGTTGTGCCACACAGAAAAATCAAGGTGTGTGATTTAGCCATGTCAGTCCTGCCTCTCCAGTGCTCTTACCCCACCTTAATTCTTCCTTGTATGCTTTCTGTCTTAGACTTGTAAATCCAAGGTGTTGAGAGAGAAGGCTGTCTGAACTTTCATTTCCTGCAAGGGCTTCCTGTATGATGTAAGAACAGGAGTGGGAGCAGCAAACAGCTCCTCAAGTATTTACTGTGTTGGGATGCTTGAGATTGTGTGAAGCAAATGGTACTGAGAGGCTTGAAGGAAAGTTTTTCTTCATCAGTGAGTTTAATCATTAGGGGATATTTTTTGTTCGTTTTCCTTCTCCCTAGCTCTCATGGGAATTTGAAGGTTAAGAAGGGGCCCAACAAGCTGAAAGGAAATGTCCCCTCTCTTCAAGTTTATTATTGAAAGTGGCCAGATGTCATTTGTTTGTGACTAGAAAAGGGAAGTTATATTATAGCATATGACACTTCAAACCCCATGGTAAAAACAAAAGTGAAAATGGAAAAGCATTCAGCTGCACTCACTTGCATTTGTGGTCCACAGCCCGGGGCTCTTTGACATGGACATAAGAACTGAATTTTATCACATTTATGTACACTATGAGTGTTGTTTGTCCTGTACATTCTTTTGGGTATATATCAGATGAATCCAAAGTAACCTGGAGTGGTGGGTGTTGGTACTCTACTGGAGGAACTCCACTATATTGAAGTAATATAATGTCATTTTTATTTTCCCAGTACAGTTGGAATACTCTTTTGTACTTGGACTCAGACCTGTGAATTGTTGCCTTGTATGGGATATGGGAAATGCTAAGAAAAGTATTGTAAAGTTCTTCAGCAATGAACTAATTATTCTGGCACTTGATTCTAAGCAATAACCAGAGTGGAGGAGGTAGAAACACCCTGGCTTGTAGCTATCCTACTAACTTTATTGAAGAGGCACCAGGCAAAACATCTGCTACCATCCATATGTGGATTCATGAGCATTAAGCATCTTCTGCCATTGCCAGAGAATGAGATGGCTTACACTACCCTGTAGCACTTGCACCAGCAATGCTTCAACATGGTCACTTGAAATCATTTAAGCTGTTTTTCCTTTTCCAAGGAGCATGAAAAAGATAAATTCACCAGTGAACTCATAGGTTACAGCAGAAATTATACAGATGGCATGACATCAGATTCAGGTTCCCTGGACCCAAGCAGTTGCTATGAACTTCTCCAGTGAAAGAATATCCTGGAATAAAAGACACATTCACACTACAAGTATGATTCACCCTACTTTCTCCATAAGTCTGCACAAGAGCCAGACACAATTTCTATGCAATGAATAGCCAAAGAATATGAATAAGAGGTGAGACCAGTAATTCCTGTCCCACAGACTTCCAGATATGAGCAGAATGTTACGACTACCAGTCATATCACCAAGTGCTGGATGTGCCCAGAAAAACAAATAGAAATCTCTGTGCTACCACTCAGATTCTCCTCAAATTGTTTCTCACGTATGATCATTTCTTGTGCATGTGCAGGAGACCAAGTGTTGCTCACACAAAAGCCCACAGAAGTGCTGTCCAGAAGCATTTCTTTTGCCAGCCAGGAATGACTACCCTTGAGTAAATACATCTTGGATATAGTAGTTCTTAGATGGGAAAGGAGTTAAAAAGTGCTTGAGTTTCTTTGAGCACTATAATGGAAAACATAAAACAAGTCCTGTTCAGAACACACTGGCTATTCCTGCGTTAATAAATTCAATAGTACCAGAACACATTCCCAGGCATCAAGGCATGTTTATGTTGCTAAATTTTTGTGGGTGACCCTGGCATATTACTGGCTAATGCCAAGCAGCATTCTGCTAAATTCTCCCTGTCTGTATTAGGACACGGCACAAGCCCTGGACAAGATCCATTAGGTAGAATCAATGTGCTTATCCTATGCTTTGGTGGACAAGGAAGCTTAGGAGTATGGAGGTACCTAGAATATGCTTCCAGGTTTCGGGGTTGGCAGAGTTTGACTTACTAGTATTGATATAGCTACAGGTGACAGAAAAAGTGAAAAGATTTTTGCTAATCCCACTCCCACTTCATTAGTCATACAACCAGAATGTTCTGGAATACTGCAGGAAACATAAGAAAACTACTGGAGACAAACTTCACACTTTCTGGGGGAAAAAAACCCACAAGTGAAGGGAACAAAGAGCGTGCCCAAGTACTCAAAAGAGAAAGTAGGTTGTCTGGGATGGATAAATATTATTCAGAGCCTGAGGGTATGCTTTTTTCGGTGATATTCCAGAGATGTTCCTAGCTGTCTTCCAGGCCACATGGAGACAGAAGCATTCAGCTTGTATTTGTATATCACCTTGAAGATGTTTGAGGTTTGACTATTGCTAGTGACACCTGTGCCAGAGGATAAGGCTCCTCCTGCCACAAGGTAACTCTCCATAAAGAGAAGCTTCCTGAAAGAAGAAGAGAGGAGGGCTCAGAAGGCCCCCTCGAGTGTCAGCTGCTCTGAGTAAATGGGTACCTTTCTGGGGATACCGTTATCAAGAAACGGGATGTTATCAGGATGTCTGTAAAATCATCCTTGGTAACAAGATGAGAAGGGCTTGATAAGCCATTGGCAAAGGGATATACATCAGCATTTGCAAACTGAATAATTCACTATTCTTTGAGAAAGAAGCAATTCCTTGTTATCAAGGACAGCTGCAAAGCAGAGGTGAAGGAACTGGTTGCCTGCCTCAGAATCAGGTGAAAACACTGCTTGGGCTAAAGGAACAAGACAGACTCCTTATGATATCCATGTGTGATTTTCCAGGCACTGAGGTGGGGATGAAGAGTCACTCAAAGAACTGTACAAACTGATTATGTGTGTAATCAGTACCTACCTACTCAGAAATCAGAGGTCTATGGGCAGTCAGTATGGATGCAAACTACACTGTTTTTTCATTGGACTTAAACTAGGGTGGAATCATGCAAAGCCTCTGGAACAGCACAACACCTGTTAGTCACACTGAGAGCTGTTACAGCCTCTGTGAGATACAACTATTGGCTCTGTCTCATATGTGTCAGCATTATCCAACCCAGCTGGTTGAAATATTCTGGATTGCTTCACAGATTTGGTACAGATAGCCTGTCTCTGAGTCAGTGAACTGCCAGG
Source organism: Myrmophylax atrothorax (assembly GCA_026770055.1). NCBI lineage: Eukaryota > Metazoa > Chordata > Aves > Passeriformes > Thamnophilidae > Myrmophylax > Myrmophylax atrothorax. Next base: position 120,669,623 of record JAOXXN010000395.1, read on the forward strand.
TCACAATGAAAACATGCTTTTCCTTCTGCTGTCTTTCTTCACTAGTAATGGCCTAATTTCCTTGGAATTTGACATATACAGGTTATGAGTGATTTTGTACATTTTAATCTGATCAATTTTCACAGTAATTTATCATTTTTTGAAAGTGAAGAAATAAAGGTATTTCAAAAAGGAAGTCAAATTCTTAAGTCTCCTGTTTAGGCTGAACAAAATATAGGAACTAAACTGTTGCCTTAAATGTGCAATCACAAAACAAATGAGTGGTGGATATGACACAAATTAGATCAGACTTGATTTAGTTTGGGTATGGGGAGAGTTCAGTTTTTTCATTTGCCATGCAGCCTAAGGTCAAACTGTCCCCATTGCAGATAATACAAATGAGGAGTAAAACTTTGATAAACTCATTTGGCCTATTTTATCTAATAACAGTACCCAATGAATGGCTGACACAGGACTCAGAGGGCGCCACACAGCAGGCAATCTGCAGAACCAGGTTCATTTCTGGTCCAGAGTTCAATGCCCCTCTCATGTGTAACTTGTGCCTAGATGGAGCAAATATTTGATATGGTGTGTGGTGCAGTCATCAGTCTTAGCTGGCCAAGACAAAGCTGAAGGGTAAACAAAGTGAGTGAGAAGAAGCCATTTCAGTTGAAAAGAGGACGTCAGAGATTTGTGTTCCTGGCATATTCAACAGAGCTTTCCAGCACAAATTAACAATGGACCAATTTACATGTGCTCAGTGGATCTGGGCTCGCAGACCGAGCTCAGCCAGAGGATTCCAAGAACATTCCTTGAGGAGCAGTATTTGCCCTGGAACTGGATGTCATCTGTCCAGAAATACACCAGATGAAGAAGCAGCTGCTAGAACAGAGGCAGAAATTTGGCTTCCATGAACCCTGTACAGACTGCTCTGTGCCTAACATGCATGAGGAAAGGGGCCATTCTGATCTGGCTCATGGATTTACCAAACAGTAAGGACAGATGACAAGGTTATGCTGTAAAGTAGAGAAGATTGATATAATGTGGGTGAAATTTCAACCATATGAAAAAAACCCCAGAGATACAAAGGAGTGCTCTGAGTACAAGGCTGGGCATGGCAGAAGCAGCATCATTGCTGTATTCTATCACAGTACATGACAGAAAGCGGTAGAGCCTGGAAACAAGGATCAAGTCTATCAGTGAAGAGCACTTGAGATTGAATGACAGAAGACAGAAAAGGCACATGTCTATACTGATCCAGGTCACACATAAGTAATGTTAAGATTATGGAACAGAAGGTCCAAACCTGGAGCAGCCTGTAGCTCATCTAACAGAAAGAGAGTGTTGAGGGAGTGTGGGCTCATCCACGCAGCACTTTTGAAAATGGGACAAAGTGGCACCGTAGTGCAGTCAGTGCTCAGCTATTTGTGTATCAGAGCCACAGCAGAGGAGCAGCACAGAGTGGATTCAGGACTCCTACAGTGACACTTTGGTGTGTGTACAGAGCCAGCCCAGCTCGCATCCTGGTACAGCAGTGTCAGTTGGGCTGGGACCTGCCTGGATCTCTCTCTAGAGGTCTCCATGTTGTCATCTCCTTCAGCCTGGGGACACAATGCCGTGACACTTGGCCTAGTCCAGGAGGCAGCCAGCTCAAGCTAAGCAGGATGAATCTGTTCAGGCTCCATACTGCCCAAAAAGAGCTAAGCCATTTTCCAACCCAGGCTGACTGTGGCAACCACAGTCATCCACAGTGGCCTTCTGCTGTCACTAATCTGCAATTGTCCACCAAAGGTGGAGAAGACCTGAGTGAAGTGGTTCTTATTACAGCTGGATGGTTATGGGTAATGGCAGCTGAACATATGTTTATAACCCAAAAAGTGATTGCACAAGATTTAAGCCGATTATTACTTGGAGATCTCTACATGCCAGTTGTGAAGTCAGTTGGGATTTAGAGCAGGTCTCATGTTTAATTTCTTAAAAAGCACAAAGCTATTAGGCTTAAGATACCGAAGCATCAACCACAAATACGCAGTTAACTGAGGAAGTTGTGGTGTACCTGTTACAAGGATGTATTCTGATGAACTTATATGAGTGTCATGTAGCTGCCAATCACAGTGGAGTTGGAGAGGTGCTGACTGCTGGAAGTGGCAGTTCAAGTTTGTCATGTCCTGTTTTCTGAAGCTGAATACAAGCTGCCTCACTGGGTGATGTATTAGTCTGGAAGACTTCCATTAGCTCTAGGTTCTAGGAATAGGTTCCTGAGCTCTTTGAGTCCTTACCCTCCTTATCACAACTACAGCACATCAGACTATTCAGTTAAACATTTGGGATGATGATCTTCAGTTCATAGGAAACTGCTGCTAATATATAAATTTGTCATTATCTAAATGTAAAACCACTTAGAGACATTGATGGCCAGAAAGAAGTTATTGTTTCACAATGGTCAGAGCATGAAAAGGTGTGAGGAGGGTTTTCTTAGTTTCTAGATAAACATTCAAATGAGACGAGGCCAGGGAAACATGAGCCATGACGATGAATTAGATGTACATTTTATAATGCAAAATGTGTTGCTCCATTGGCTCAGAAACTTGGGTGCAATGTAGACACTGAAGTTTAGTCTGTTCCTGCTGAATGAGGTGGGGCTCCCACTTCTGTGAAGTATCTTGGAAATCCCTACCCTTTCTCTTCATGATCTGCAATGCAGCATGTTTGTGTGGATTTGAAACACTTCTTAATACAGCCTTTCTTCCCTGTAGCTTAACTGGAGAGATTTGACCATTCTGCTGAGTGTGTACTACCCCGCCTGGTTCAAAAAGGCAAGACTGGTAAATTCTGACATTGTCAAACAACACGTTGAATTTTCTTCAGTGGTCTTGATCTCTGTGATTACATCTTTAACACATCAATAACTTAGCCTCTGGTTAGCAAAGATCACTGAAGCATGGCTAATCAGCAGATGAAAGTGTCTTTGTGGGGATTAGCTTTAATGAAAAGAAAAGGGATAGTTATTTTGGTAGTTTGAAATCTTCCATAAATCAAAGCGAATACTGACAAAGCAGGTTCATACGGTAAGAATGAAGCTATTGTGGATAAAATTAAGGGAACAGCTACTTTTATATAAATCACAGACCAGGACAGCATTTGTAAGAGAGTTCATAGGAACAAGATCATTTAACTTCTTCAGGTGTAAATAAGTGATATTTAGCTAAAGTTAAAGCATCCCTACAGAAAAACAGATGGATGAGGGTGCTTAGTAGGGAGTTTCTCTTTTGGTTTTAATTTTCTTCCCCTTTTTTTTTTTTTTTTTGCATGCAAATAATACCCAGCTAGTTTATCTTGGACACTTTGTTCTGTGCAGGAACAGCCAACATATAACTTGGTATTTACCACTTCCAGAGAGGAGGACATAGCCAGATAAACTTTAGTCTGGATCTCTGTTTCTGACTGGTGTAAATTAGAAAATTTCTTGGTCTTCTGAAATGTGGCTTGAGGGAGCTCACAGGGGCCATGGGGGCAAATAGAAAGAAATGCAAAACCCACACCTTTTAGGGAGTATTCTTGTTCAGCTCCTGAACTTTAGACCTCCTATATACTCCTGTGTGGTTAATGTGCTGTATAAATAATCACCCCTTGAGCTCCTCCAGGCAGTGACTCAGAGCACCCACGCTGAAAGCTTAACCCTCTCCAATGACTGTATGGGAAGTTAGACTGTATGTGTTGATGTACCTAACAGCTCCCTTCCCTTTATGTTCTCCTCTTGGTTTCTGCTGTGCCTTCTCCATTGCTTTATTGCAACTTTTAGATTTTATCCTTGCAGTTGTAGAATGTACACCAAACTGAGAAGGTATAATATTCAAGTGTGTCTCTCTGCCTCTGACTTAACCGAACATTCTTTCAGGTAGCCTGAGGCAAATGGAAAAAGCACTCAGATCCAGTTTCCCTTGCTTTCAACTCTGCTTTTGTACTGCAATCATATACATTTTTTGAAAAAAAAGCTATTGAAACGTCCACTCTGCTTGTTGAAGAAACTGATGTAGATGGTGTTTTGGAAATCATAAATTCTTGCTCATCATTCTAAAAGAACTGTGGCATTAAAGGTAAGGCTCTACACAGAAATATTGGCTTATGGCACTGCTCAGATACATCATTGGAGGGCTTCCCATACTCTAGAACCTTTCTGTTTGGGAGCCTTTTTTGTTTTTTATGCTGTTTTGTCCTTTATGCTGTTTTGTCCTTGTGCTCTCACAGTCTAAGTTTTTGCAGGACTCCTGAGTGAATGACAGAACTCTACTGAAGAGTTTGTGAACAAGAGTCTGACTCTAATCAGTTCAGAGTTCAGCTTTTAGACAATTTCCACATAGCTGAGGCTAATGATTATATACTTTATATGGATCTCTTTTCTAACTAGTGCAATTTTTTCTTTTTTAGGAAATAAACATGCTTTGTGTTCAAAGTCAGAGGAAATGTGTGTGTGTGTATCCGGGTTCTAAAATCCGTTTGGTTATTGCAAGTTTTCCAAGAAAACTAAATGACTGTGTGCTTACAGAGGGACAAGAGTAGAATTAAAAATTAATTTTCATGGAAGAATATACCATACTGTCTGGTATAATAACTCTTGTTAAGTAGTTTTTAGGGCCATGGTGAAAAAAATAAAATAAAAACCCCACACCAACGAAACTGTAATTCATGATGTTTACATGATTCATAATTTATAATGGGAAGGAAAAGGAACGTTATGTGAAAAAATGCTATGCACATTTTTGCACAACGTTCTACTGGTATATGAATCATGCTTGTCTTTGGCTAACTCAAGGGAAATAATCCCAGTAATGTATGTAAGGCAGTCATGCCCACATGTCTGGGGTTTTTTATATCCAGATTTCAGCAGAAAGAGAGATACTTTTTAAACAGATGGCAAACAAGCCCCTTTCCCTCCAACTACTTAGCAAATTTAATAACATAGCTAATTATAGGACCATGTATGTTAATCCGTTCATGTGCATGCTCCATATATTTAATGTCACCAGTCAAAGGGATCTATGGAGTTGGTGGGCAATGGCAGCTAAATTACATCCAGACCATATTCCCTCTTAAAGCATACTTTTGAGACTGAATCTCCTGGGATATCTGTTGGCAATTCAGTACAAAAGCTGATGTAAAATTCTATAGCTGCAATTTGGAAGTGATGTTAGCAGAAGCTGAAATGCACTCAATAGGCTATATTTGCCTGGTCTAAGGTGATGTCCCATGTCACATTTATTCTCAAGGGTCAGAAGGTGAGGGCAGTCACTCCCAGTGAGTTTTCCCCTTGGCTGCTGGCTGTGTCGTGGGGCTGAGATGCTCCAGGGCCGTTGGCTAGAGCACCACAGCCATCTGATGAGTTTGAAGGACCATTCCCTCCCTCCCTCCCTCCGAGCTAATGTATCTCTTTTAATCCATCTGAACCCTCCATTCTGCTACAGAGGACTTGGTCACAACTGATGAAATACTAGACCAGGCCACCATTGACTCCACCATGTCAAGCACCTACCAAGAGCTGCCTGTTGGGGGTCAGTGAGTACAAGGAATCGGCTCTGAGACTGTGAAGCATCAGCCCTATCTTTGCAAGCAGGAGAGAGCATCAGTGCTTCTTGATAGTGCCTTTCATGGTGTTCTGCAGCGTTACAGCTAAAGCATGTGTGACGCCATTCATGCTTTGGAAACACGCCTCTGTGAGGGGAGAGGCATGCTAATCACCTGGGAGGACAATGGCTTGCTTCACTGTGACTGACAGTCCGGAGAACCTTGTGCCAATAAAAGCTTGCTCTCACGTGCCAGCTGCTCTCAGTAAATATGTATGGGGTTCTTACATCAAAAGCTGCCTGTACAGTAAGGAAAACAAGCTCAGAACCAGACCACCTCTGGGCCAGTTTTACATTTGTCATATGTAAAAGATTTGTCCATCAGGAAGATCTGGCTGTTTACATCGCCAGTTCTTTTTATGTAGAATTCAAAGCATATTACTAAGAAAGTTTAAAAATTCAGGTTAAAAATGTGAAACTTGCAAGAGAAAAGAGTAATACTGTCTGGAACAGGTTAAACACCAAAAAGGGCAGAGAAAATTAAGAGTGTCTGAGTTCCACAATCTATGGATCTGCCTACACATATCTGTTTGCTTCAAGTGCCCTTTGTGATCTGTCAGAATTATTTAAAAACTTTTAAAAATGTATGGAAACGAATTTAGTCACTTATCACAGACTAGCTCAGGAAAGAGAAGAGTCTCATAAATCACAGAGGGATTAAGGAGGGGGTGTGGGGATTCAGAAAAGTGAGGGTTGGTGACGTCTGTTTCTGTGCAAGTGCCATCCTCACCCTCCAAGTGTAGGGGCGAGGTGTCTCTCGGTTCATTTAACCATTGTGACACCCATTCAGTTCCCACAAAATGCAGAAAATTCAAAATATTCCTTCTGCAGAAAGTGACTGAAAGCTAATCTCCTGTTTGAGTTTCCCTGCTAATTTCCATAATTTTGTTACTTTCATAATTGAAATTATTTTCTTCCAGATTTCTACTCTTGGAGTTGTCAGAAAGCACAACTGCAGTGAGTTTACAGGCTCCTGCACTACCCCTCTGAAATGCAGGGGTTTTCCCCAACTACTTTGTCTATCCATAAAGCTCTTGGTAGGGTGGAGGTGCTGCTGCTCTGGGCTGATGCTTACCCTGTTCCTCCTGCAAGCTTGTGCCCACAGCACAACAATCTCATACTTCTATGCAAAAGTCTTCACCTAAAAAAAACCTTCCAGAAAAAATTTCCACTTCTCTGGGGCCACATCCCAACCTGTGCCTTCACTCAGAAGGCAGCATTGCTTTCCCACAGACGTATTTATCTGATGATCTTTGCAATCCTACAGCAACCCCTCCCCTAACCCCTATATTCTGTATTCTTCCTCAAGTCTGTAGGTTGCATTTAAAGATAGAGCATGCCCTGGCTGTGTGTCTCACTGGGCAGAGGGCCTACTGCCTGTCATCCTTGATGTCTTTCTTACTACTTGTTTCAGCTGGTTGTTTTCTCGGTATTTAAAGGCTTTGTTGAGTTCCACACATTCAATTAAGGAGGAAAATGCTCTCTGTGTTGTAAGAATGAAACTGGCAGTTTTATGCTTTGGTTTGTAGCATAAACAGTTGCACAAGGATCCACTGGCAATCTTCCCTTCACTAAGGAGGCTATCAGCTAAATGTCACAGATGTGTCTGGGTCTTGCCAAGAGCTGGAAATGCATTGGGAAACTTCTGAAAATGCCCTCAATTAAAAAAAAAAAAAAGAGTTCTCAAGGATGTAGTGGACATGTGCTAGCTGCAACAGGGGATGGAGACTCTCTGAGCAGATGGTCAGCACCTCTTCTTTTGCATTCCTCCTTACTTCTGGATCCTCTTCCTCGGGTAAGAGGCTGTGCCTCCCCCTTCACTCGGAGCCAGTCTTCTTCCTCAGCACCTCACTTCTTCCGTGTGGCCTATAAAGCTGGGCTTTTCCTTCTCAGTAACAGGATCACAAATAACATGAAGCATTAAAAATGCCCTAGCCCCTTGACACCTTCATTATAACTAAAGCAACAGCATGATCTTATTGCTGGAATGTTTGCCCTCCTTTCCCTCATCACTCATCATCACTTCATGGTTTAACTACAACCTAATCCTGCAAACACTTCCTACCCAGCAGAGCACTTACCAGCACCTAAGGAGCCCACTGATATTGGTGGATTACTCCAGGTAGTACGTTCTAGGAAAGCTAAATAAGTGTTAGTACCACTGGGCCATTTGGT
>JAOXXN010000395.1:120679076-120690872 GCA_026770055.1 Myrmophylax atrothorax
GGATAGGGTATCTTCTCCCTGGGAGGAAGGAAGCATCCAGCTTCAGAGCCTCAAAGTGTCTGGAGTAGGAAATTGTTCATGTGGCTAAGATCAAAGTGCTTCTGAACATGCCCAGAAATGGGCAATCTTCTACACTGAGAAGTTGTCCGTTTGTGGTGTTTAAGATGTTTTGTGCTGGATCTGGGATACAAGGAGATTTTTCCATACTTAGTTTCTCACCAAGTAAGGCATTTAAACATTTGTGTATCTAGAACACAGGTGCTTCTGTTTTCAATTGGCAGACAGATCATTTGTGTACATATATTCACATGTACATAGACACATACACAAATACATGTAGTTTGAATCCATTTCCACACACAGAAACACAGAAGTGTATATATAATATTTAAGTATAGCGTGCATAGATGATGATATAATATATATGCTATATATGTAAGAAACATTTACCTCCATTTCAAAAAGCCAGTACTGCCCCTTTTTACAGGTTTTGCAAAACTGCTATTTTGTCTTAATTCTTCAACTGAAATATGAAGGACTTCTGTCTATAGAAAGAAAGCAAACCATGTTTCATTTGAGAAGGGATTCTTAGGGGGTTTTGGTAAACCAAAATGTAAAAGAAAACAGCAAAATAAATCATGAAAGCTATTAAGTCTCTGATTTCTGAGAAACTTCTTCACAAAAAATGTTTTCACAATATTTTTGAAATCTGTGTGGAAATTTTTGCTTCAGACCTTGTGCAAATGCAAAAGTTAGGAGTACAACTGATGCTGAAGGAAGGGACAGAATTCTACTGCACTTAACCTTCACAAGCCTGCAAAATGTGCTGCAAAATTTTGTACATAAGAGTGTAATAACCTTGACAGTGTCCTTTCTGTTCAACAAGCCACTTATTTTTGAGGTATTCACAACAGGCTGATCGATCTGCTGGTATTTCAAAAGCAGTTTTCAAGTGACTCCAAAAGTGATATTCAAGATAATTGTGCCCAGTTGGGATCACATTTTCAGAACACATCAGAAAATCTCATCCTTTCTGGTATATTTTAACTAGGTCAGTGTTATTAACATTCTGGCCCTGGGTTGTTTTGTCTGTGAGTTGGAAGAAACATCGAAATAGTAGCAAGATACTTCTCTGCTCTGTGTAGATCACATGCAACAAGCATTTCACAATAGTAAGAGTAGCTGTGTTGAAATGAGCTGCATAAATTGACTGCACAGCCTTGGGCTGGGCAACTTTTCTTTCGTAAGGAATTACTGCTTTTCTGTGCTCGTTTAGTTGTTTACCCCTACCAGTTATTGTGCATTGGAGCTGCAGTCTCTGCTTACCAGATAACTAATTACATCGTTTCCACTGCATCTGTAAACAGTTCTCAACTTCAGGAATTACCTGTGGGCTTAAACTTACTTACCAATAACCCCAGTGATATGACAGCTGATGCCTCAGTTAATAAGACTGCATGTAAAAGCTGGTCAAAGTATAGTCCCTGTGCTGCACTTTCATGGGTGCTGCTTCCTTGATAAGAAACAATTTCTGCACCTCTTTTACTTTGTATCTTGTTTCCCTATAAGAGGAAGTCAAGTTTGGTTGGCAATAAATTGCCATTTTATAAAAATAGAAGGTAAGAAAGTTCAGTTTAAGTACTTTGGTTATCACAGGTATTTGATCTAGCTACATACATGGCTTGGGGTTACACCATTGGATTAAATTCAGGTTCTGTTGAAGTAAATGGACAAACATCTACTGTCTTCAGCAAAGCCTGGATGAGTTCAGTCTTCCAGTTTCAAAATAAAAAACAAAACCAAGTATATTTTAGGAAATAGGTAATCCAATTTTTGAACCAGAGAGAGATGTCATATTTTGGTTTCTTTTTCCCTATCATATTTAAAAATGTCTTCTTTGTTTTGAACCACACGTGAAGACCTCCTATCTTTAAACCCCCCAAAATTTTAAAAATTCAAATCTATTTCCAGCCCAGTTCAAACACAGTGAATTAGGGGTGTGGTTGGGGCTGGAAACAGACAATTTTAAAACAGGGAATTAGATGACATTGACTTTACTATTATTGTCCTTGAACATTTTTAACAGCTATCAGTCATTTATAAAACAAAAATCTGTGCTGCACATATAATCACAAACAAAAGTAAATAAGCAAGTTTAGGTGATCTGTTTTAATGCACAAATATATATTTAATATATTTTATTGAGAAGTATAAACTGTTTTATCCAGGTTAATTTTCTTCTCATTTATCATGTGTTTTTGGATAAAGCTTCATGGGCATTCAGGCTCAGAACTCCAAATAAAGGAAAATTTGGACCTTAGAGAAGTTATATTTTCAGTTTAGCAACCACTCTGTTTTGCTTTCCCTCTTCTCATAAATCAATTATTGAGGTCTATTTAATTAAGAACAGATTAGAAACATTTCATTGTTGTTTTTTAAATTTCCTTCATACTGAAGTGCTACAGAGTTAAAACACTAAGCACAAAAGTGCACAGCCAACCATGACTAACTGCATAAAACAAATAACAAGCCATATGATCAAAAACAAAAGTCAGTGCCATTCATGTGGAATAATAGAAATCATACCACCAAAACACTTCATACACATCTCGCGTGCCCACGTACACACTGGCTCAGCTCATATCACATCTCAGGAATGCAGTTACAAACAAAAAGGGACCCGTAGGAGAGGTAAATACCCAGAGGGGAAGAGCATTTCCCCGTGCTTCATCCTGACTGTATTTTAACACCTTCATCTTCATGGGGTTCATGGGCCATGAGGAAGGAAAGGCAGAGCAAGCTGTTATTTATGACATGTTTCTCTCCTTCCAGCTCTTCTACAGATGTCCTCGGGGAGCTATGCCAAATATACACACCAAACACTATTCCTTAGGGCAGATAACTTGCCATGTCTGAGCTGGAAAGCTGGTGAAAGACAGTCACTATCCATCGTCACTGGTCACAGAACAATGTCCCTGCAAAGCACACAAAACTATCACGCCATGTTGTATTCAGGGCTCTGACATAATCCCTGTCTTCACCATCATTAAAAATCACCTTCCACTGCTCAGTTTTCTCAGGGGTTGCAAAGGCCAGAAAATATTACCTGTTTGCGGGATGCAACTGTGAGTGGGGGAATGGTGGATGTGACTAGGAGAGGATAAAAAGATTTTATTAACCAGGGGGTTTTTTATATAGTGTTTTGAAACAAGCAAACAAAACCCCAATCCATTGCCTATTAAATGGAAAACAAATCCAGCTTAAATTTTTTACTCAACTCTTCCTGCAGGAAGTGGGAAACTTTCTGCTGTTTCATGCGGAATTGGAGCAGACCAGAAAGAAGAACCATCCACCAATAAAATGCATGTAGTAAAGTACTGTCAGAGAGATCAAGGGCTTTGCATACACTTTAGGAAGGATTAAATTTCATTGTCACTTCAGGACAAGGAGGAGGAGATTCTATATTCCTGCAGTCATTTGTCCCAGCTACTCCCCTACTGATTTTTAAAATCTGTTGTGATGCAGCCCTTTGCTCATGCTTCAGAGGGGAGAGATGACAGAGGAAACAAGAGCTCCTGAGGTTCCCGTTATCAAAAGACCCTTTAAAAATGTTGCTGATAAGGGCTAACTATTTTAAATCCTATGACTATGATTTTGGTCAGGGGAAATTACATGCCAGCTTAATTCTTTCTTGAATTCAGTGAGGACTCTGGCTGAGGGTTAAATTCAGTTCCACTGCAAATGGAAGGTGGTGGCTGGGGACAGAGATTTGCACCCTGTTTTTTGGCTCTGTGGCCCCAGAGCTCGTGTGTTTTGTATTTGCAGGAAGCAGCATATCTGTCCCTTTGGAAATCAGTGCTACATGTGTCACTGTACAGAACAGAATGTTGAGTTGTTGACAAGACAGTGTGCTACTGAAGATGACAACTCAGATACAAAATTAACTGTGTGAATTCCTGTATCAGATACCCCATTCACTTGGTGATGAGCCTTTTCCAGTGCAGGTTCTTAGTTCACTGACCCCTGGAAAGGTGTTGAACGGATTTTCTGAGAGGATACCTCTAGTTTCTCTTGGACATAATGCCTCCTGATTAATGAGTATTATAGGTCCAGAACTGATGACAAATGTTTTGAGTCCTTTAAGAGTTGGACACAGTGCCATTAGTAGTCTGCTAGACAGGGATACTGCCTATCCTAGGCCCTGTCCATTATTCCTGCCTTCTTCCTAAGCATCAGTTTGCACCTTATATCCACTTCTGCAAAACATGGCACTTGCTCATCTTTGCAAGAGCTCTGAGACACAGGATGAGATGTATGGGATGTGCACACAAGAGGGAACTAAACTACACTTGGTGCTTTGCAAATAGAGACTTGACAAGGACTCTACTTCACAGAAGGTATAATCTAAAAAATAGAAATAAAAAAATGTTAACTGCTGTCAGAATAGTAAGCAATACCTTCAGAACTAATAATAGCATTCAAACATATTGATAGCCTTCCAGTTTCCATCATTAGCTATTTATTAAACAAAACTAGACATAAAGTCTGCTTTGATCCACAAGTACTTATTTTAGGAAGCAAAAAATTTTAAAAAAATCAGGTTACTGGAAGAAAATAAAGACTTAATTCCTCCCCAGAATCTTTCAGATACTGGCAGCTCAGGAAATAAGAGGAACAGCTGTGAACCAACAAGACTGAAGACTGGAGACAAGTCCACTGGCTGCTGCAACAACTCTGGTGCAGGAACCTTGGAGTACCTTAATGACACCAAAATGACATCATGATGTTCAGGTGCAGTATCTTGATGAGCTGCATATAGAGGTCTTTGTGATGCCATCAGTACCTGTAGGGAGCAGGAACTCTTCCTTCAGATTATTCCAGGAAAAGCTCTGTCAGCCTTCACTGGGACCTTTTTGGTAAAGGCATTTAACCTGTGTGCTTGAAAGGTGCTTTAAGACTGCCATGTGTGTGCATTTTACATAAGGCTGCACAGGTTTTCTAACTTGTGATTACGACAATCTTTAGTAAACCCTGCATTTGGAAATTAGTTAGAAAACTTGCTACTATATGGCCATCTTCGCCCAGTCGGCTTCATGTTTATAGTTTTGAGAAAAAAGAGTGAGCTTCTCAAGTCAGCTTCTTGCCTTGGTTTATGCCAAGAGTCAGAATCAAGCATAGTTCTGACCAGGAAGAGAATCTGAAATAATAGTTTCAGGGAGATACTCTTTCTTTACAGTTGCCTTGGGCTGAATGAGCCCTCTTGGGCCCAGACAGCTGGTTGCATGCATTTGATTGCAATTTGCTCATTTAGAGTGCGGAAAGCATCATTTTGCTGTACTTCATATGCACTGGAACAAGCCTGGTGCTCAATGAAGAGCCCACCTGCAACAAAGCAACTAATCTGAAGTTTACCATTACAAAGGGTTTCTCTGTAGTGAGGGGACCGGGAACCCACCACAGTGAATTTGTCAATGCCAAGGAGACCATACTGCCAGTCTCCTTGTCACATTCTCCCCAGTAAGCACAGCCTCTCGCCCTTTGGACAGAGTTGTCAAGGAATGGGTTTGCCTCTTTCTTTTGTTCTTGTCTGTGGGAGGGGACAAGAATGCCTTTTGTATCCTGGATACTGGCAGGTACTGCTAAAGCACAGACTAAGTCTGTTTCTGAGCTCTCTGATGAGGTGAAACAGCAGAATTTCTGCTCCAGTTGCCAATTAGGCAGGTAACATATCCCTGAGAAAGATGGTGTGCAAGAGCTAATTATTTTTGTATGCTGCTGCTTGAATAACTTGAGTCTGCCAGGTGCCAAATGGCTCTGGAAATCTCCCAGTTCTGTGGGAACTGAAAGGTGCACCTTGTTCCTGGCTCTTTTATGGAGTCAGACCCTAGAAAACTTCAAACTTCTAGTACAAAGGCTCCTTATCTGCTGGGGGTGAGAGTGAATCATACCCATGAGAAACATGAAGTAGAAAAAAAGGGCTCCATCCACTGATTGTGTAAGAGCATGAGGCATGCTACCCTGAAAGCCTGCTCCAGAGGTGAATCCATGCCACCATACCTTGCACCATTTCCTTACATTGCTGTTAGTCTGCTTTCCTGTGTGAGGCACTTGGGTTGTGATCCCTGGATCATGTTTCTCCAATCTCGTGCAATGTTGTCATGACTGTTATGCAGTTGGGAGAAGCTTTATTTGTTTGTTGCATTAGGTTTACATAAAATAAAGTATCCATATTTTAGATAAAAATATTACTCAAATACTAGCATGTCTGGTCTAACACACTAAGTTTGTAGAAGGTGGAGGCATGGGGAAAAGTAGGTTGAACTCTGGCTTTGGTGTCTTAGCCAGTCATTTGTTAGTCTGTAATTGTTTTCAATTCTTTCTCTTAGTTGTCTACACGTGAATGATAAAGAAAGAGAAGACACTGTCATTGTACACATGAACTGATGTGGTTTTACTGCATTTGGCCACACACTTAAAAGAAATATGCTGGTACAGAGCAGCCACAGATGTTATCTCTGCTGCCACTCCTTTCACAAAAGAATGATCTTTACATCAACAGTTTTCCATCCTTGGTTTGATAACGTTGCAGTCCTCCCTTTTGCCCTTGGTCCGAATGCAGAGATTAAAAACACTCAGTTGATGCAAACGGTGGGTTGATACAACACACAGAATGGGGTGTAGATGTGCTTCACACAACAGAGAGCAGAACTGAAGGGGAAAATGTTGCTTGGAGGCAAAGCAACTCTTTAATTGATTATGGCAAGGAAAATAAAATACCATATCTGCTTTTTTCCTGGAGTATATCAAGACTGATCATAACTAACATCTGTTCATGTTAAGCAAATACTTGTCATGATTTAAACTTCTGTTTGCATACAACTCCGAGTAGTGCATCATAAAGTCATACATATTCATATAGAATGAAGAATGCATAATGTCTGCATAAAAAGATAAGCTGTATGACCGTATATGAAGACAACAACTACAATTCTCACAGCACTGTCATTGGTTAATTTTAAAATATTCAAGCATTATTTAAAAAACAGTAAGCTGAACTTAAAACTACACTACAAAAAAATTGTATAACTGAACCAATGCTGACTTGTTTTCGTCAATATTAATCAATTTTAAGGTTTCTCCTTTTTTTCTAACACTCTTTTTAATTAGTTGTTATTTTAACTTCCAGTAACACCATCAGACTTCTTCTGCTTCTGGGCAATTGAGTTATACTCTGACTTCCAGTTCTAAGGGAAATGTTCAATTTTATTTTTAACACAGTTGAATAAACAGTACCATGTATACTATCTCTTGTGTTAGAATAGTGTTGTCTTCACATAAGACTCAAATAATGGTATTAGTCATTTATTTCCTTGTACACATACACCCTATTGCGTGTTGACAGGTTTATAAGGATGCAGTGGCAGCCGTGGGTGCGGGGAAGCTCCTAGACGACAGCCTTTGAATCCTTGCAGTCCTGAGCAATGGTGCCTGAGTTAGTCTGTTTATTGTCTGCTTTCTCTCCCAGATGCTTGACTTGTCTGAAAGATTAATACATTAACAAGAGTGGTAAGGTCCAGGGTTGCACATCTTTATGACATGTTTATTACCAGATGGCACATGAGATTCAAAGGTCACTGTGGAAGGTAACATTTTAAAGTGAAACAACAATATTTACGTTCAAATACTGTGCTGATGAGATCATATGGAAAAATGTTTCTGATTAAATTATTTTATAAATAGCCACAATATATCTATTGAAAATTCCAAATGCCACTTCTAGTCTTACTTCTTTATTCTATTACTTCCTAATTTATTTAGCAACATAAGACTACCTTCTTACATAAACAGACTAGCAGCTGGAAAAAAAAAAATCTTTACTGGATGGACAATCTCATTTTCTGAAATGAAAATCCAGTGTGGAACTTGGCTCTATTGTCTACTACTTAAAGTTAGTATTCCATATCACAGTTTTTTAAGACCTGAAAGAAATTTAAACTTCTAAATGCTCTGAGGTAAAATTCATCCTGCAGTCGTAAGGACTTTTTGGCAGATAGCTATCCTTATTTACAGGTGATATCCTGTGATACAACACATTTGAGAAAAATCAAGTTATGCTACTTAGACAGAATCCATACAATGAAAAGAAAATCCTTTTCTTTAGCATTTCCATAGGAGGACTGACTGTCTCATAGCTCATTAGCAAACATTACCAGCGACACTAACCCTGAAATTGTGTTTATCCTCTCAAATTGTCACAAACTGTATATAAATTCCAGAGGAAGTAGTTTTGCACAGGTTTAAAAGGGCAACTAAGCTCTTAATTAACATTTCTTATCTACTATTCCACACAGGCATTAAAATGCAGAGGATTTAAATGGTACTTACTTTTCATGTGATCCGTTCTCAACTTTCATAGCCCCTTCCACTGGATCCAGTCCTTGTTCTGAAAACTGTTTCAAGGCACTTAATGCTGCCTAAAGAAAAAATGAGTTGTCAAAAAAACCACTGACAAAACTGTATTAACACCAAATGAAGGAAGGTGTGTGTTCTGATAAACTAAATTTAATTAATTTTCTGTATATTGAAGCCATCCAGGCTACAGAGCTAACAGAGTGGATACCTAACAGCTCCATGGCAAACAGCTGTGCCTTGTGCATGGATTGAGGATATTTTCTGCTTCCTGGGCATATGAGTGAATCCCATTTGTGTCAATGCAAGCTGCATCACCTACCTAAAGCACTCAATACACTTTTAGTCCTTGTCTTTCTGGCTGTAAAGCCTCTCCAGCTTCCCCATGCCATTTCCTAGAGCCCTCACTTTCCAGAGCTCTTACAGACAGGTTCTTGTCTTGCAGATGTTGCAGAAGGCATGAGCAATGGCAAGAGGGTCAGACACTACTAACAATCCAGTGCTGGATCTCAAACATTACAGCCTGATGTCTTTACGTAGCTAGTGAAGAGTGCTAAACAGGGGCAGCCAATATGGGGTGATTATGAAGCATCAGCAACAGAAGAATAATCAATTTTTAGCTGACATTTTTCTGCACAAGTATATTCTTCATAGAGCAGCTTCTCTCTCATCTCCATGAGCCCTGCTTCTTCCTTCCCCTCTATCTGCTTCAGTACAAGACAATTTTTTTTAATTAATGTAATAAAGGTTGATTATGAAACTCTCTGACACCATCTGGCTGACTTTGAAAAAACAGGCAGCACAATAAAATAGTTGAGGCCAGTTCTGACACAAAGGTGAGATGTAAAGCAGAACTGCAAAATGGATTTTCCTTCTTAATCACTTCCACCTAAGATGCATTTACAGCTAATCACAGGGGAAAGAAATAGTAACTTTTTCACAGATGTTGTGCCTAAGGTAACACCTCAAGCTGTGGAACTAACTGCAGGCTCTACAGTGCTGTTCTCCAGGGTGAAGCAACAACTGCTGCTTAGAAGTTGGAACTTGCTCTTTTCTTAATTGTTGGGACAGAAGGAATCTGTATCTCTATCTTCATTTCCCTCAGAGAGCAGAGACTCTTCCCGGAACAGGAGCTGCCATTGTAATGAAGTACTAGATTTGCTTTCATACTAATTCTTTGCCTGGATTCTCTCAACAACCCTTTCCCTTGAAAGGTATGTTTATACAACTTATATATTATTAGACAATGTGTATTTTGTTGAGATGAATAACAGTACAAAAATTGCCAGGCTGCCCTGAAGTAAAAGACCATGTGTCTCAGATTTGTCTATAGAAAAGACCAGCTGCTAAGGCTTCAGAAGGCTGTACAAGGTACTCCCATCCATAATGCATGAAGGTAGAATCTTTCTAGTCTGTGAAGTTTTATGGGGTTTGCCTTAAAAAAAAAGCTAAACATTTTATAAAATCTCTTGGTAAACCTCAGATTATCACTGTTACTTACAAGCCACTCCACTTTTACCACGTATTCTGGGCCCCCTGTATGAGATAGCTAACCTGCTCTCTGCTTGCTTCTTCCTCACATTCATTGAAATAATTTTCCCCTTCATCTTAAAACCTTTGCTGCCCTCATCTTTCTTTTAAACTATTATTCGTGCAATGGCTAAAGGCTGAGCGTCAGTCTCATTGCAATAATAACTTCTTCCATTACTGGATCTTTCACTTTTATCACCCACTGAGTTCCACAGAGACTGAATTCTCTCTTCCTCATTTCTCCTGGTTTTCTTGACATTTTGATATATTTGCATTTTTTCATAAGACAGCTCTTTCTCTACCACCTCGTAGTGTCTCTTGTAGTTTCAGATGTGCATTCTCAAATTCTGTAAGATCTAACGGCCATCTGTCTTTCCATGCTTGATCTTGACTGCACAGCAAAGTCACTGTTCATCCCAAATAATTTCTCCAGTGTCAACAAAGGTTTTCATCTACTCTCCCCTCAGCTTCACTGTTCCAGTAAACCAACACATTTCTTCATCCTAATTCTCTCATCTCCTCCTCTCCCTGAGGTCCTTTTCATCACAATGCAAGCTTGATTCATAATGTGAGGAAGGGGAACGATTTGGACTTCTGTGCTTCCTTGTACTTTACTTGGTCATGGGTTAGCAGTTATGAGATCCAAACAACCCAATGGGTAGGGACTGGCACCCAACAATCTCCTGTCTTCTCATACCCATTTTTTTCCTCATGCACATTAGCAAAACTATCAGAATCCCTTTTCTTCTTATGAACAGTAAATCAAAACCCAATACCATGTAGCACTACAGGGAGAGAAGGAAGTTGGGAGATCTGCTTCTCCTACACAGTTAAACTGCTAAACTGCTACCTCATATGTTTTTCAACCACCTTGTTTGCTTTTTAATATTCATTCTTAGCTTCCTGGTCTGATGTGTGAATTGTAAACTTCTTGTGGAAGAACTACGTGTTCAGGTTGTTTGTACAGTGACTTGGATGAAAAGGCCCTGATCATAGTTGGTAAGAAGTAGAGCCACGTAAAGTTTCATTCAATATTAAATCACAGATTGATCATATGATATGCAGAACAGTCTGCTCTTGATTAGGGGTCACTGAAATCCCCAAACCGTCAAGAGATTAATTAGACTAACCCAAACTTCCTAATTCCAGAATTGCTATGAGCACCTCTGTTACTTACTACTGTTTTACTCACATAAATGGCTATTTGCAGGGCATCCCACATAAATTACAGAGAAGCTTCCAGGGTTGTTTTCGAGGAAAACTTCCATGAAACTTCCTGGATAAATATTAGACACTATATCAATAGAAACAGATCAACAGGGTCCCTCTCTTCTGAGATCAAGGGAAGAAGTACTACAATATAAAATAGTGAACTCTGCCTGTAAGCATCGATCATTATTATACAGGTGTCAATAAACTAAATATGGAACAATTGGAGAAAACATATAAAAGGAAAATATGATTTGAGATGTTTAGTGATAAGCATTTTGTCTCAGTTTAAAAGAAACTAAGATGTCTATCTGGACTAGGAAGTGGGGCTCCTCTTCCCAAAAACCACCACAACCTTTGAAATGAAGAGGTTTTAATCAGAAAATGTACAGAAGAGGGTAACAGTTCTTTACCACAAATATACATATATATATATATATATATATATATAGCCAAAACCAGAACAGAACAAACAGCAACACCATAACCAAAACTTTCAGAGAAGTCCTCTCTCTGCCCCTTCAGGGCAGTTATTTACAGAGAGCAGGAGGCGATGCTGTGCTCTGGGAGGCAGTGGCCATGATGGGTCACTCATAAGCTCTGGCAAGGCAAAGGCGAGGACCAGGGAGAGATGCTGGCTCTGAAACT
>JAOXXN010000395.1:120690972-120702201 GCA_026770055.1 Myrmophylax atrothorax
CACGTGGGAACGGTGGCCACAGGGACAGGATGAAACCTTTCCCGTGGGCAGAGCAAACACCCTCTCCTACAGTCCTTTGTCCAAAAAAAGTGTTACAGGGGAGGGGGTCCGGGGGGGTGGGGAGGGAGCACCAACCCCTCTACAGATGGTGTCATGCCCTTAAGGAGTCTGCAGCAAATCCAGGAAGCAGCGACTGTTCCCTCCGATGAATGGCATAGGGAGTGCGGAGCCGGGGGGGCAAGCCAGAAAAAAAAAGACCCCCCTCCCAGTGTTTCCACTAGCCCAGCAAATGGTGGCTGGCACCCACACAGATCGAGGAGCAGTGTGGCCAGCACCAGGAAAAAAACTCTCTCCCCCCCAGCCATCAAGATGGAAAGCAAAGCTATTAGCCATCCCTTTGTTTAGGATTTTAGACAGTTAGCTGGTTCTGGAAGCAGGGAGTGGGTGGCTGGGCTTCAACATGCTGTCTTGTCCTGTCTCCTCAACTCCCAAACCACCGGGTGGGTGAGTGAGAGAAAAAAAATTTCATGAAGGATTTGGAAACTATAATACTTGTTTAATACCAACAAAAATTCCAAACCCTAATGCTTGTAACAGGGTGCAGTCTCATTTTCCATCTCACCCCTCTTCAAGCCGTGCCTTTCCCAAACTGAAATGTGATACAAAAGGTAAGATTTCAGATCTATTGCATTTGTGAAAGCAAGTATCAGAGGGGTCAAGCAACAGGAAAGCAGTCCTGTACCTGTATCCTTGATCTCCCACCTACAGGTGTCAGGGTATCTGTGTGAGCACCATTGAAGGGCTTCTCACCTTTGCTGCTTTGGAAGCCAACAGCTTCCTGCATCTTCTGCCTCCATCCCATGTCTTCCCAAAGCTACTCCAGTGCCCCTGGTCTTCCTCTCATTGTACCCACTCCAGAGTTATGACTTCTTTTACAGCAGAGGTAATCACCTTTTCTTCTGCCGAAATCTCCTCTTACCCATTATTCCTTTTCTGCTCCTAAATGCTCTCCCATTCAGGTGCTTTCAGCTCCCAGAGCTGAATTTTTCTTCCCCAGGTTCTCCCAACCTCCTACACCTCACAGTCCTTCTTTATCTTCTAGTTTGCCAATGTGTTCCAGGTTTATATGAGATCTGATTTCTTTTTCAGGGAATCATGTCTTACCATAAGATACCTGTGTGGGAAGCCTAACTACTTACATCCCAACATTTGAAACAAGATTTGAATTTTTTAAAATGCCTATTCATGGCATGTAACTGAAGGGTAGCAGAGGGATGGTAGAGAGCCCTGCAGTGTAGTAAAGACTCCCCCTTTTCTTTCTCCTATAGCCTACTTGTATTTGGAAGATCAGCAAAGCTAAGAGAAGCAGGTGAGTAAACAATATTTTGGATCTTAATAGATGCCTTTAATGTTTCTCCTCTCCCTGTCATGCCCCTAGGCAGACATGAAGATGCTGGATTCAGGAAGGAAGCTGGTAGCTGAGAGACTGTGACCTGAATAGTCAGCAGAATGACACAGAGCTCAAGTAATCTGCAGTGAAGAAGAGTTACAAGCAGACACCAGGCTAATTTAATACATGATTCAATTCTATTAGTCCCAATAGACTTACACCACTTGGCTTAAATATAACTTATGAATGGCAGATAACTTGGGTTAAATGAAAAGGAAAGAAAATAATGGAATATTTGACAGTGAATCTGGTGAACAATTTCCTCTTTTAAAGGCTCAACACTTCCTTCCATTGATATTTTTCTTACAATAGAGCATCTGCACAGATACAGGGAAATTTTTCTCTCCCCAGAAGATTTTACAACTGTTTTATGAGTGAAGCCCCATAGGCTACAAAACAGATGTCTTTACACATTTCTTGTATCACTTGTTTTCTGTGTAGCTGCAACAGTGCCAAAAATACGATGCCAGCAGGATGCTCCGCACTGCTAGCTGTTTGTCTTGGCTGCCATTTCCATTATTAGTATGTGTGCGTATCAGGATGGGGATGGATGTTTCCAGTCATTTTTTAGCTTTCCTCAAGTCAATTGGCAATTAGTAAATAGCACTGAAACTTGTAAATATTCTTCCTGTTTCTCCCTCTAGGGATTAAGTGTCTTATAATGACACTCTAGTAACATTAGATCATTCTTTTAGCAAGAACAGCAGACAGGCACTGCACTAGCCCATGTGCATTTAAGATCACATCCTCATGATAAAATTTTCACATGTTTGTTTTAGCACAGTATGTGGTTTGTGTTTTTCCTCTTAAATCCATATTACATTTCAGCTTATTCCATGTAGCTGAAAATTGTAAAAGTTTGTTGTTCTCTGTGGCCCTTCCAGTTGACTTTGCCAAGGAGGTCTGAGACAATCCTAATAAACACGCTGCTTGATACTGTTAGTTCACTGGTGGTATGTCTCCTAACATTAGTTTTCTAAGTACATAAAAAACCATATTCATCTTGGCCTTAATCAGTGTTTTCTGAAGACATAAAATTGCAGGCAGAAACCACAAGACTGAATTGTCAGGGTCCCAAGAAGGTCATGAAGGACAAGATTTTACTGTCTTTAGTAGCTGGGTCTTAGTTCAGGACTGAGTTTGCAGAGTCAAATGACTCATTGTGGTCATATTGCCTGTAGTCACATGTCATATGCATAAACAAACCTTTGCCTGTTGCCCAAGCTTAAGCTTGAGAGTATCTTTGCATACCAGGTTACCAGCGAGAGACAGATAAAACTCTAGTCCTTAATATCAACTGCAAGCCAAAAGCCTAAACAGCAGAGTTAATGCATGAACAAAACTGGTAGCAAGTATATTTACAAACAAATCAATGCTCATTCCTTTTCTAAGTCAAAAGAAAAAAATGTCCCCCAAACCAGTGAGTTTCCTCCCCTCTCCCTGACTATTGAGGCCTCAAAAGGCAATGTCAGCTGTGCAATAACATTGCAGCAAAGCTGCCTGCATTAGTAATGAGATGCACTTCATGACTTTTTAATATGTGGATTTAAACACCACATTTAAAGGCTATTGAAAAAAAACCTCAACAGTATTAGAGCTGTAGAGGTGAGTTTGTGGGGTGCCCCAAAACTGAGCAACTATTTAAAGTTGTATGTATTCAAAATTGTTGTTCTCTGTGATTGTTTTTGATTTCTCTTGATGAAGAAATTTTTGACTAAGCTTCCACCTAACTTTGACTTGATCACGCTCAACATTTCATGCATACAGAAATGCACAGAAGGAAGATACATTTCTTTGTATAGACTTACATACATACACACAAAGTAGCTAAAATTTGACTCGTTAACATACCTATCTGATTCTCTTGGAGTTATCAGGTTGGCTACATACAAGCTAAACAAAAACTAGGTATTGCGAACAAATCCCTTCTCCCTACAGCTTCTGTTGTAAATGAATTTACTATATTACAAGCCATAACTTCTGCTAAGAGTTTTCACCACTTTCCTCATAATGTGCTGTTCTCTCCAGTTGATTACATTTCACATGAACCAGTGTTAACATCTGATTGAAAATTAAGTTCAGAAAGGCTTTTCACAGCACACAGTGTAAGCCTTAATTAAATGACTTTAAGCTCTTTCCTCACACAGTTTATGACACGCATGAAAAACACAGGGTTATAATCTGATTAATTCATGTAGTTTACATGGAAACAGCATTTTCCAAACTGGTTAATCTCTGCACAAGGGCAAAGTCACCTGATAGGTACAAGAGTTAAAGCTACTGATTGCACCTGTCAAGAGAAGGAGCTTGGAGGTCAGGAGGAGTCCACTATCTTCAAACAAAGAACGGTGATTCACAGATGTAGCTTAGAACAAGTCCCATGTAGTAGTTAATGCTGCCCCCAGGAAGGTAGAATTTAAATGACACACAATCCATTTACAGCCTGACTTTGCAGCTTTCTGGGGGTATTCCTGAAGTAAGGATTAACTGTTCTTGAATATTTTTCCAATATATTAAGCAGAGCTTTTATCAACAGCAACATCAATGTCACCTCCTTCCACCTAGTTTTACTGGACATGTATACTCATTCCTCCGTGCCACTTAATATTCTGAGAAGTAAATGGAGTGAAAGAGACTATTCAACATGGAATTTTATTTCCATAGGTTTTGGTCTTCAACTTAAGTTCATCTACTTCATCTACTTAAGTAAAGGGTAGGTCTCTAACAGCAGAGAGAGGCAATGGGGCATGGCTTATTTTCACATGTGAACCACCACACTAGAGATCTGACCACCATTCTTGGGACTATAAAATGATTCCAGGAGTAATGAATGGCAAAGCCCAGGAAAGAGCTGCATAATCATTAGGGGTGAGACAGTTCTACTGCTTTAATGGTGATACAAATTTTTCCAGTCACAAAGAGAGAAAAACATGCTGAAAAGCACCTAATTTTAAAAATAATTAGAAGGTATGCTTTCATATGAAGAGGATTTCATAAACAATACCGAAAGTCAAATATAACTAATTTTACATTAATATAAGAGATTAATCCAGCATGGAGAAGTTAGTCTAGTTGCCAAGTTTAGGTTGCGGTCTAACTTGTGTGTGTGTGGGAATAAGAGAAGAAGGGATTGTTAAAAGATCTGCATGGGACTTGGACTGTACAGGACTGTTCTTAAAGCTGTGTCTTCTCAGACTCCTCCCACACATATATTCTTGGCTGCAAGGGGCAAAATACTCAAGTGCTACCAACACTTTTGCCTTCATGGCAATCTATGCTGGAAAACAGTAAGCTGGCACTTCTTCAATCCCAAAAGAGCTTTCAGGTTCAATGCTAGTATCTGTTGAGGTGTGTCTACATCCTCTAAAGGTGAAGTGAGGAGTGCAAGTTTGGCCACAGTGTTAGCAGTTAAAATAAATCTTAAACAAGGTTCTTTTCTCAGATAATTTCAGTATCTTTTCAGTGTATATTCTATAGTTTTTGTCTAGAAGTCTGGAAGTTCTTTTAAAGTAAATTTATTTCTAATTTCTAATTTTTTCTTCAGTTGCTGCAATTGCAAGACCAAATACAGAAAGAATCACGCATCATTGCAGCTTGTTTATGAACATGAAGAAAAATATTATAAAATTAAATTTCCAAGCATTTACAGTATATATACACAACAGAATGTCACTAGACAGCAATTAATCTTAAATTAATCTTGCTTCTAATTTTATATCCTTAGACAAAAGCTACTTAAACACTAACTTTCAGAAGGAGATAGATATCTAAGTAATACAGATGCTTTCAATAATTAGAGACTTCCAAATGAGAGCATTTAGATGGTCAATTATTGTATGGGTAGGTAAAGGTTTAAATCACATAATTGAGGCAATTGAGAAGTGCAGACAAAAAATCATAGGAGATTTTAAGAAACATGGCTTTAAATGTAAAACTGAAAACAGCAGAATGTATACCCTCAGGCAAAATTCTGCACCAGGACTGAAGAAAGGCCATGAATCACTCTCTCATCACTGATGGCTGGAAAATATCTCTGTCAGCCGTGTTCTCAGAATTATTTGGTTTATTTAATTATTTATTTATAGGCATTTCTCGGTATCACTGCAATAGATTTGCAAGTCTGCTGTCATTAACCCTACATGTATTGCAGGAGATTTTCACCTCTTTATTTTAGAAAAGTGGATTGATGTTCTTGACTGTGTGAATTCATGTTGACTTCTAAAATATGCTGCAATATACCATCTGCTTCATTTGCCTGACCTCCAGAGTTCCATCCTGGTTTTGACGTCATTGCCAGTGCCTTCACTACACAGGTAGCAGTACATCAACAAAGCAAAGACCATGTTATTCCTGACAAGGGCCCTGACCCACACAGTAGCATAGATGTAGCTAGATCTCTTTTAACAAAATTAAAGAGCTCTAAACTGATCTCTATTTAAGTAAAATACAAGCATTTATTCTGTTATTTATGTGGTTTTCTGAGTCAATTGCTCATGCAGTGTAGTAAAAAAAATGGCTATTAAAAGATTTTTATGAATTCCTGAAGATCCACACCAAAATTAGCATACAACAAGGTTCAAACAAGTATTACTCAGTCCTTTTATCAACATAGTTACTCTTTCACATAGTAAACTGAATTTGTAAAACACACTCACTAGTGTTTCAATACTTTTTGCCTCTCCTTACAAATATCCTCTTCTTTGTGAGACAAAATGTCACTAAGGAACAGAGATAGTTTTACAATTCCTGTTTTTAAAGTGAAGGAAACTGAAGTGAAGAGAAAGTGCATGAGCACATAATGGGCTGGCCCTGGGTCAAGCAATAAAAGTAAGAATAAATTTTATTACTTTACACAGACAAAAAGAGGGAGATTCCGTAAAAAAGGTATTCAATGATAGAAATTTTAAAAAGTCTACACTGCAGCCATTTAATTCAAATGCCTCATTCCTGTCACTATCACCCATCAAGCTATCATCTTCCCATTAATGCTAAACACTTTCCATGAAATAGTGGAGAAAAGGACTCCCTTTTAGGAGAAGAGGACAGGTGAGAGTGTCTCATAAATTTGTTTTGCTGAAATATTGTAATGAGCACTTTTCCCTCCTGCAATGTTTAACAAAACTACTTTTTCTTTTTCTTTAAACTTGACATGTTTTTATGTCTAAGGACCATACACTTAGATTTAGACATGGGGCAATTTCCTATATATCAGATTCCATGGTTTTAGCCATTTTAGCATGAAAGAATGTTTATTCTCTCATACTGAGACCATTACCTTGAATTTTAAGTGCGTGTCAATATAACACAATTAGATACTTTGGTTTGGAGACAAAAGCAATAGATAATTTAATAATTCAAGGCAAAGCACTGCCCATTGGCTTCTTCAAGCAGCACACTGTAGGTTGAACAATGGGAGAGTTTAGGACTGTAGATTCTTGTGTTACAACATCTGTAATGAAGCCCATGTACAAAATTGTATCCTATCTCTGTTTCTGTGTAACTCTACTCCTGTGGCCCTCATATTGGCATTCAGAGAAGGGTAATTCCAGAGCCCTAATGACCAATCCCCTTCTTCGTTCTCCAAGTCTCATTTTACAAGTGTGCATGTAAATCCAACAGAGTACCAAATCTAGACTGACAGCTAAAAGCATTATATTTAGCATACATGGCATGTAATTAGAAATTTGAGTGTTTCCAAAAGGAAAAGGTTTTTGATTCTGATCTCAGAGTATTTTTACACTGCATTAACTGGTATTTTTCTCCCAATTGAAGTTGATTTAAGTGCAATCAGAGTCAGGCCAAACAACTACAGGACAAACATTTTATCTGAAGTAGTTTGTAATGTAATTTTGTCCTTGCTAACTGTTGATGGCTTGTCCTCATCCTGTTTTAACCCACAACCATCAGCTCCTTTAATGGAAGTGTCTATAAAGATCTTCTCTAAAATATGCTTTTCCAGCACACTTAATGTCTTTTAATGTCTTACCAATTAAATCCAGATGTGAAAAGCTTAAGGAACAGTTCTCAGGACTGAAAAAGATGACATAAATCTTGCAGCTGACAGAGATCCCACTGAGCTCAGTCGGGGAAATTCACAGAGGACTTCTTGTGGGCCAGAAAAGCTGCTGGGTATAAAGACAGATGTGTATACTCCTATTAAAAAAATTTAAATAAAAACTGACTCCTACAATGAGGTATCCACAATTATCAGGGACATTACTAACTCAATCCCATAATGTGCTGAGCACATCCTGTGCAGTACAGATTTCCCTCATCTTTTCGGGAATTTTATCAGAGTTGAAGGGGGGGGCACATCTGTCTGGGACAGAGCCCTTCATCTTTTAGAGCTGCACCTCTTAAACCAGTGTAGGGGCTGATACTGAAAAACACTGTCTTGCTCTCATACTGCTATCAACGGGGAGATAATGGACTCTGCAAAGCAAGACTGAATTTCTGTCCTCTCTCCTTTGCCTCCTCCATAATCAAGTTAGCAGATTAAATTGTGGTTTCATTACAGAAGAGTCCCCAGATGTGCTATTAATTATAAATTCTTACCAAACTGATGGGAAAGTGGGCATTCTTAGTAGCTGACTACCACTGCTGGGCAAGTGCTGTTTGTGCAGCTGTCAGTTTGGGGTTTGTTTTGCTGTAATTACTTGTACACCCTCAGGATTTTTTATTGTTTTTATTTTTTCATTTTTTGCAACAGGACGTTGTCTTATTTTGCCAATCCCAAACTGTAAATGTGGGCTCAGATCAAGCCTCATCCTTCAGAGGGACAGGAAATATCCACACACAGAGAGTTTGTATTAAAGGAAGTCTCTAGAAAACTGCCCAATGCTAAGAACTTCAATGCTTTCCTATGTTCCTGCTGCTTAGTTACTTATTTTTGAAATGAGTAAATTGCCCAGACAGATCAATGTTTTTTAAAGAGCTACATCCTTGTGAAACATCAGAAACAAAAAGGAAAAAAAAATCCAAGGATAGAAGAAAACCTCATTTCTAACTGCAGATAAAGTTTGGGTCCATGTTCATTAAAGACAGGAACTTCCTTAGAGACATTTTGGGTAGTATTATTTAATTTCATTGCATTTTTCTAATGCCCATAGAAAAGATTAAGGACAGTTTGGTGTCATAAGTGAGTGTATGAAAACATGAAACTAAACACCTAAATTAAGGGATAATCTTACATATTACAACAAGTGATCCAAAACACAGGATCTGGACAATAGTGCAGAGCTAACACTGAAAGCAGCAGGCTCCTAAATACACACAAAAAACCACTTTTCAGACTCTCACTCCTGCAGGACTGAAGGCTGGATCTGACTCCCACCAAAATCACTGCTTCATGACCATCGCTCAGGAGACACAAGGAATGTCCTTCCCTTGGAATGAGCCACTGCTGCCATGAGGATCCCACTCTTGGCCAGCTCAGCGAATGAGCTCAAATCTTTTGCACTTTGCTGCCAGGGACCACCAGGCCAGCTCTGATTTATAGCTTTTTCTTTGCAGTTTTATGATACAAGAATGTTCACTTGTAATTACAACAGCATTTTGTTGGCTCCCTGCCTTCACTTGGGTATGCACAACACCATATCCTTCATTCCAGACTTCTAAAGTCAAGACCCCAAATTTGAGAAGAAAAGTACGTCAGTATTACAAAGATGCTGCACATCTTGCTACTCCTTAAAGAGGGGACTTGTACACATTTTCTGGGGACACACATGACCAGCTGCATAGGACACTCAACTAGGAGTCCAGAGAAGAGCTGATCAAAATTCTTCCTCAGAAAAACACTAAATCAAGAAAAAACTTTTCATGAGAATGCATGACTTTTAAGAAAAGTTTTTTTTAGGTCCAGGATAGACTCTCCAGTCAAAATACCACAGATAAGTGCCATACATAACCACCAGGCTAATGACATGCATGGTGTGGCACATTCATATACTTCTTGATTTTTCTCTATGAAGAAATTTAACAGGTCTCTAGTTTATTTCAAAGTGAATAAAAATACTTGTACTCTTGATGTGTTTGTGGAATAAAAAAATCTGTTTCAGTCAAAAGAAAGTGACCCTGCCATTAAGCTGCTGTATCACCTTGAAGAACACTTTAGCTCAGTCTTTTTCAGACATGCACTTAGGTCCTGACTTTGATATCATCAAGGAGTACATTTCCATCACTTGTGGTTTAAATTTGATTTTGGCATTTTCAGTAGAGGCATGACCTTCTTCACGGAAAATTTCAGGTATTTTACATACCATTTAATAGTTAACTGTCAAGCAATTTCCAAGTCCTTTAAACAAAGAATACTTCTGTGCTAGCTTACTTTATTGAGCCATATTTGTCTCATTTTAAGCGGATGTGATTAAGAAGAAACATTAAGCTTAGATTTTTCTACTAAATGAGAAAACTTTAAAGCCAATAAACTGTATCTAGGATTTTAGCTGGGAGATTAAATAAAAGGCACATTTGTTCCTGGTCACTGAATTTTAACCTGGGTCTGTTGCTCCTGCTGTTAAGCTCCTATACATTCCTTACTAGCCTGTAGCATCCAACAGTCCCAGCTCGCAGTGCTTGGAGTTGGAGAACTCCAAAATAAAACCACTTTTTGGGAAGAGCTAGTGTATGGAAACCATCACCTATTCTAACAGAAGATGGCAAATGAAAAGGTTAGTTTTAAAATTTCACATTAGGTGCATAAATTCTAACCTATCACTTGGATCTGAGAATTCTGGCAATATTGGAAAAACACAGGAGAGGCTGCTGAACCTGCTGGATAAAGTGAAAGCTGCACATTGTTTAGCTCCTCAGTATAGCAGAGTAGGGCTTGAGCCTTATGCTTTGACTCAGCTTTCCATCTCAGGTATGAGAATACTTTCCAAATTCCCCGAAGTTCGTCTTTATTATACAGCAAGCAGGAAAGAAAACACCCTGGTTTTCTCGCAACAAAACAAATACTGTTTCTCTCCCTCCTATGCATTCTCAAGCTTATATTTTTTTTTTCAAAGTTCAATATTTTAATTTGCCTTTTTGCAATACAGGAGCAGTAACATGACTTCCTTGATTTTCCTTTTACTTCAAAATCCTGTGAGGGTTTTTCCTTAAGGTGAAATAAAATAACCTGCTTTCAGTGACTCATCAGTTCAGTGATCAAGTTAAATGACAGCATTGCAGGAAAGTCTCATAATCCATATTTTCCCCGTGCCTAGTTCAGTGCTGATATTTTACACACAAATTCAACCATTTCTTTGGCAAATGCATCTTGAGCTAAAGGATTAGTCTTCCCATAAAATCAGTAGCAGCTACCTTCCTGTGCATTTTGTGAAGTGGCAGATGTACTTTTTGTTGCATTATTTTGTATTTTCTACTGCTTGTACATCCCCTTTATAATGGAAAGGTCAAATCTGCCCTTAGATACGGTGATATAAGTAGGAACTGGCTGTGTGCACCTGGATTTGTTCTTCTACTATTTACTTCTGTCTGCTACTGTGGCACAGGTAGAAAAACAGAGTACTAACAATGTGTGATCAATCAGGCACTTTCAGTGATCTCCACAATTTCTGTTTTATGTTTTTCTCTGGTAAGAATGGCATATATTGGGTACTACATGGCTCAAAAAGTGCTTAAAGAGAGACAAGCAGGAACCAGATTTCCTCAAGAACTTTAATTTCTTAAATTCAGGGACTTCTCCAGCTGGCAGCTCAGCAATGAAGATTAGACACTCGACTCTGATTAACTGAGCTCTGCAACTATGGACCTGCTTTTACTCCATTTACAGT
>JAOXXN010000395.1:120708763-120738679 GCA_026770055.1 Myrmophylax atrothorax
CCAGCATAGTAGTTATAGATCTTGGTAGTTATAAATTATGGACTGATATTACCGGTCCATGTGGTGCTAATTTCTGCAGAGTTTTCTGCAGACATGTACACTGCAGAACCCTATTTTGCACTAAGGGAACTAGAACAGACTTGAGCAAGATCATTCTGAATATACTAAGACTTGCTAATGGGTTCTGATAATTGAGTGGGGAAGAAAGAAAGGCCTGCACTGGGGCAGGCTTTACTACAGGCCACACTACTCTGTGGCTTAAGGGCAAATTCACCTACGATACAAGGAAACTCCCTACCCTAAATCCACATCTTTATGATTGCAGCAGAAAATAATATATCTTTTAGTAGAGAACAAGGAGACCTTTAGAGGGAACTCCTCTATCAGATAAAAAACCAGACCACGTCTGATTTGAATGATGTACCCAACAGGGAATATTTAAACAGTGTTAATTGTCTGCCAGTTCAAGATCTGAGATGGGCTTTGAATCCACAGCCTTGGAGGCCAACTTAAGTAACCAAAATGTTTTTGAGAACTTTTTTTTTAACTTTTTCCCTGTAGTTTTCAAGCTTTCATACAGTCATAAAACACGGGAAAAAATAGGCTCACTCTACAAACAAATTTTGTGGAAGGAAATATATGCTGTAAGACACAGTATCCACAGGAAAGTATTAATCTTTTTTTTTTTTTTACTGGAAAAACCAAAAAAACTATCCAATGCAGAAAAAGCAGTAGCAGTGTAAAAGTGAAAAAGTGCTCCAGAGTGAATGACAGTGTTTGGCTGTTGGAAGCCTGTTCTTCAGTCCCAGAAGAATTAGGAGATTCAGCTTTCAGTAAGAGAGGTAAGAATAGGGCCTAAGTTACATATAGGAATGTAAAAAGTAACCCTTCCTCCCCTCCTCCTAGAAAACAACAGCAAATGAGCTAAATAATGAGCCTAGTTGTGTTGATTTAAACTATTTGCAAAACTGCAGCTCTGGGTTGTTCTTGTATTAAGCAGAGACCAGGTGCCATGCCAGGCTTCCTCTCCTGTTCTGAGAAATTCAGCACAGCTAGAAACTGCTTCTGCAGGACATTAAGAGACAGGCCTAAAACATGTAAGCACAGTGAATCCACTACTTGAAACCCCAAAGAGAAGTGAAAAAGAGACCTGAACAAATCCTCAATTTCAAAAATAAGCACTCTCGGGTAGTAGAATTAATTTCTCAGATTTCATCTGAGACATCATTATGCAAATGAATTGGCATCACACCTTCCTTCAATTTAACACCATGTTCTCAGTCTGATGCTGTGCATTAATTTTCCTGGCCTTTGCTACTTGGACCAGCAATGAAAGCCACCAGCTTCTGGGATTTCTGTTTGGTAGTTATAAACCATATAAATCCATCAGTTCTCAATGCCAGAAGGGAATTTGAGCTGGGCTGGGCTGTTCTCCTATGATACTGCTGTCCTTGTGTGTTGACCAGAGAAATCCTATTCTGCTCCACAGAATGTTAGAGACCTGTGGAAGCTTCTGTCAAGGGTAAGCATTTCTCTATTCAGAACTCATTCTCTGTCATCTGATTTTGTGTACCTTCAGATTTTTGCTAGTGGTTCTTATGATGTCATTCTCAGCTAGATTAAAGAGTTCCTTAGTAACAAATAATGTTTTCTTTTTTAAGTATTTTTTCTTAAAGAATCAAGCCAGTTCCCAGTTTTTTCCTTTAGACGTTACACCAAAGAGCTTCCAAGACTCTCACCAGCAGGCATTTCTCCCACTTCCTCTAACCACTTTTTTGTGGCTGTTTTTTGAACTTACCTCAGTGTTTCCATATCCCCTTAAAACTGCCGACATCAGGACTAGATGAATTCCCTGAGCATCAGCTGGACCAATGTCGTAGACAAGGATAAACCTTGTAATTCATAATTACTGTTACCTGTGGCATCCATGCTCAAATACTATGATGGGACTTTTTATTCAACTACCCATCTTATATGACCCCTGATTAGTTATTTATAGGCTAAAATTCTCCATTCTGTCAGTATGGCTTTGATCCCTTGCTCCTTGATGAATCATTGTGCAGTTAGCTGAGTCAGGATGTACTTTGTTGAATCAGCAAGGCTTACGACATTGTATTCTACAACTTACCACCACGTAACATTCTGCTGGTCTTCACGCTATCAGCAAACATTACCACGAGATGATTTTTATGCTTACTTCCAGACCACCAATGGACACACTGCATGTAACCCAAGACTGAAAATTAAAACTGAATTTTGAAGTGGCTTATTTTCTGCACAGTGTAGAGAAAGCAACAGAGCCTACTGCACACTACAAGACATTTCTCAAGATAAATGAGGAAATGCTGTATATAATAAAATGCCAGATCACATTTTTTGCCCAAGTCTCCAGTTTTTGTGTAAACTAATGATAGGATTGGAGCTATTTACATATGTCAAGAAGACACTGAAGGCCAAGCTATGTGGTTTCTGTGCAGATTATGTACCTGGACACTTGGTTTTGATTCTAATACATGGTATGCTCAAAATCCACAGCTTTCTCACATGTCTTTGGCAGATCAGGCTGAAGAAATACATATGAGATCAAAGTCTTGAAATGTGTGTATTAGTCTGCCATTCTCAACAGAGTCAAAAGAAAGGAGAAAAAAAGTAAAGAATACATAGACTACTCCTCAGTTATAATGTGAGAGGAAAGTTGAATATTGCCATAAATGTACAATTTCAAACTGCAAGCTGGGAGCTTGCAGTACTATACACCTTGTTAGTGCACAATACCATATTCTGCTGAACTGAAATATTTGAAAGTGTCCAATGAGACCTTGACTGTGGTGCACTGACTCTGGCTGGCATGTAAGACTCACCCAGCTTCTCACTCCCTCCTCCCTCAGCAGGATGGGGGAGAGAACTGGAATGGTAAAAGTAAGAAAAAGTCATGGATTGATAAAGACAGTTTAATATGTGAAGAAAGAGGAGATAGAACCACGTGATGCAAAGGCAATTACTCACCAGCTCCCACCAGCAGACTGATGCTTGGCCATTCTCCAAGGGATGATTACCTTGGAAAGACCATGCCCCTGGTTTATTGCTGAACACAATGTTATACAGCATGGAATATCTCCTTGGCCAGTTTGGGTCAGGTGTCCCAGCTGTGTCACCTCCTAAACCCCAGATTGCTTCCACTGGGGCAGCATGAGAATCAGGAAAGGTCTTGACCCTATGCAAGCACTACTCAGCAGCAGCTAAAACAGTGGTGTGTTACCCACGCTGGTTCTGTCACAAACCATAACTGTAGCATAATACAGGATGCTATGAAGAAAATCAACCCCACCCAGACCCAGTGTACTACTGGACAACAATGGAGTAATATCAGGTACAGAATTCACATTCTGAAAGTAAGGGGTCAAGTTGCTAACAGCTCTGCTCTAGCCTAAGTGGGTGTTTACTTTATTTGGCTATAGAGTATTTAAAGTTGTAAACAACTTTATATCTTGAATTCAACAGCCTGAGACTGTAGATTGTTATAACTAACAAAGCTATGAATGTCCACCTTCTCTAAACAATACTGTGTTTCTTTCACAAAAAGAAAAGCTATCTGTATAATAAATGATAGACCTCTTTCCACATGAGACAAAGGTTTTTTAAAACAAGCTGTGCTTCACTGAACTTGTACTGCTGATTTGTCTTTATTGCCTTGCAGTCTTAAACTTCATGCTCATTATTTGCTTCATGCTTGAGTATTTGAAAATTAATTATTTCGTAGTATTAATATTATGAAGAGTTGGTTGCAGTTTACCTTAAGGAGATTGTTCAAAATATCTAAATTGCTTGAAATTATTTAGAGTGGTCTCACTTAGAAGTAAAAACAATTACTGTACTTATATCTAACTCTTTTATTAGCTTACTAGCTCCTTGTAATTCTCAAAACTCATGTACTTAAATACTACTCACTGTATAGTAGCGGCCTGCAGTGTCTCAATGGCAGGATATTAAATACCCTGCACTCTGTTTTCACTTAGTGTAGACAGGAATCTAGGTCTGTTGTATCCAGAAATGGAATTAACTTATCAGAGAATATTGATTTCAACATTGAGAAATGATGTGTCTTTGATGAAAAATTTAATTGTAAAATAAATTTAAAGTACAAACGAGACAGAACAACATCGGTTCATTTCAAATATAGTATTGGAAATAAAAGACAAAATTAAGTTCTGAAAATTCAGGTTACAGTATCATCCTCACTCAACTGTGATGTTATTCCTGGCTAAAACAACCTGGTTTTGTTCCCATAGCTTAGCTAAAAGTTTATTTGTTGATATATGATCTCAGAAAAATCTTTCTCTGAGTTGAGATTGGAAAACAGCTTAGACATCCAGCCCTTCCTCTGGAAAGATTTTCTAAAGGCTCCATTGCTTTGGTCAGACTTTCGTGTCTGGGCTCATAATCTGGGAAGAGCAAAGCTATGAATCCCTCACAGTTATTATTTTATATGAAGTGGCCTGTTCTCAGGCTGTTATTCCAACCAGTGAGGCTGGCAAGAGAGATGAGGGTTATACCTACCTATAGTATAATAGGCTCTTCCCATTAAGCTCCTGAAAGCTGAAACACTGTGGATTTTATATCCTGTAAATATCCAGTTTAAGAAGAAAAAACGATCAGGTAATCCATGAATTTAAGTGATACTAGGATCCCATTACAAGCAGAAATCTTCTAACATTCCATCATCTGACATGTTTCCTTGAATTATGTCTTGCAGAGTTCAGATTGTTGAACAATGTGATCTGAAGTGTGGAGGAGGAAGACTTTGATGCACTGGAATTAATTGAGATGTGACCATCAGGCAGGATAATGACCACAGTCCACAGACTTCAAGTCCTCTTCAGGGCCAGACCCAGCATTTTTCACTCACCTTGGTGACCTCTCCCAGGGTCTGCACTGGAGCAGTTCCTGGGGAGCACATGATGGGTGTCCCTGAAGCAGGTGCCTGCTGCCTGCTCCAGCGGCCTCGCTGCAATGACTCCCCTGGCCCACCTGCATGGATTGTACCCAGGGAAAGTCAGGGAAGAAAGAAGGCAGGAAGGAAGGCTGCTGGGCACCTACCTCTATGAGACTGAGTGTACCAACCTTAGGAGCTCAAAATCTCAAAAGAGATTTTCTAAATAGTGAGTTCAAATATTTTTGCCAGTTGTTACATCAAATGGATCAGAAAGTTGGAGAAAGTAAGTAGTAAGGCATCTTATTAATTTGGCTATACAGATTGAAAATTACATTATTCTGAATTTTGCTCTTTCCTAGACCTGCCAGAAACAGGGTATGCTGAATTCAAGCTTTCCATATGTGAAAGAAACATCTAATCACATTAAAAATATTCAGGGAAAGGAGCACTGATTTATGACAAGTCATATTAAATTCTCATTATTATTTACCAACAGTGTCCACCCTCTATGAAAAATTTCTAATTCACTGAATCACAGAATCACAGAATGTGCTGAGTTGGAAGGGACCCACAAGGATCATCAAGTCCAGCTCCTGGCCCTGCACAGGACCATTCCCAAGAGACAAACTGTGTGACTGATAATATTGTCCAAATGCTTCTTGAACTCTGTCAGGCTTGGTGCTGTTAAGTTTGAAGGAAGTACACAGGTTGGTTTTGAAAAGTGGCTTTGTGTACTTTCATTTAATATTAAATCTGGATTTCTTTTTTTTTTTCCTCTTTTTCCCTGAGGAAAGGAGCATCACTTTCTTATGTTCTCTTGAAGTAATTTTTTCTCACTAGTTCTGATGAAACTTCACTACTTCTGATGAAGGAGGAAGTAGAGATGCCAACATTTGATGCTGATTCAGAGGCACCCACCACATGCTGTAAAAGCTGCTGCCTAAAAGGGATTATGTGTTCCTTGAACTATTATATGCTTAAGGAGATATGAATAAACTTCCAAATTCCAAAATGATTGAAAAAATAGAAATACTCCCACGGGAAGAAAAAAAAAATCAAAAAGAAACTTGATGAAATGGAATAAACTCATGCCAAATTTTGCCAACACATTTTATATGAATAAGATGTCAGATGTCCTGGAGTTATTTCTACAACTAGTCTACAAACAGGAAGTGTCAGTACAAGGAAAAATGGGTTTCATCTGCTTATTTTTTGGTTCCAGAACACTTACAAACCTGAAGCAAAGAATAATCCCAAAATCCTTTCATGTTCAATGAAATCATACAATGAAGAATCAGAAGACTAGTTTGTTCTGCTATAATTTAGAGTAGCATTGATGCTGATTAAATCACACTAGACACTTTACAGACCAGACATAATGTGAAGTCTTCCTTGACCTCATCCTCTAGATCCTACATCAGAGATTGAAAAACCTCTGCAAAGCGACCAGTTTTTCAGAGCATTCTTAGTCAGGTACTGTCTATTACACAGGCATGACGGTCACTTTTCGATGAGGCTAGTTTCATTGTTGTTACTCTCAATCACCTCTTTAAAATACATTTAATAGTTTCAGGGCACTATTCTGTTTTTGGTAAGTGCAAATTATTATCTAGGCCTTCCTTTGAAAGTTTGGACAGAAAGAAAACTTACACCCTTATTTTTGCTAGTCCTTGGCATTTATCAGAGCATTTTTTAATCAGTAAAGAACATAGTGGCTGAAAATCTGAATATAACAATCCAGGAATTACTGAACCACACTATTTCATAACATATTGCAGTTCAGTTTCAGTGTAACCTTAAGCTTTATTGCATTCTTCTGTTTAGGAGCGTATTTGCCTTAGGCATACTATTTCTGACAATCTAGAGTATATCTTCCATAAACCTAAAGTCATATGGTAAGCTCTTATTCTAAAATCCAATTTTATCCTTATTTTGGGGATAAAAATAAAGATAAGGATCAGTTTCTACACCCTTCCATAGCTGCTTCAGAAAAAGAAATGCAAACTGACAAAACTTCTTTATTTCTACTTATTATTGCAATTACTTTTCTTCAGTTTGGATCATGATTGCTTCTCCTTATACTGGGAGCCTACACATTGCACTATTTCTGCATGATTGCTTGTCAAACAAACACCTCAACAATGATAAACAGCTTCCTTTCATAACTAGAAATTCAGAATTTTTCAGGGGAAACAAGTGAAACATATTTTTTAAATAGCAGGTGACTGAGGTGCAAATTGGAGCTGTTTGCCTCAAATTTAGTAATTGAAACAGCTAGAAGTGAAACAAACTCCTAAAATAAAGATCAGGGCTCAGTACATAAAGTTAACTTCTAGTATTAAAGCATATTTACACACATTATATATTCAAAGTTTGTAATGTTACGTATCATCTGCCTGTACTCTGTAGATGTACATCAAAAGTATTTCAGATGCTCCTATTCTGACTAAAAGTTTACTCCCAATTAACATAAAATGAATGGGGTTTTTACTAGGGGAGAATAAAAAAATTGTATGTAGGTGACTCTATCTCTGCTTTGAATGGCCACGAGAAATAGAATCATTGTGAAATACCAGTTTTCATTTACAAACAAGGCAACATTTTAGGTCTTGTTATGAAGACTTTACACAAGGTACAGAGGAGAAAACAAAACCTTCACAATATTGTATGTTAGGAAACGATGGAATTAAGTTGAAGTGACATTCAAGTTTCTATCTGAAAATCAGGGTGGCTAATGGGGAGCATTGACACAAACTGTTTTTAGCCTCAGCATAAGAACCTGAGGTGGCAGTGACAAGCCCTATGGGCCTCTCTCCATGACAAACTTCCTCCTTCACACACTGCGGAGCAAAGTAGCACGAAAGAAGTACTTGAGAGAAAGTCTGTCAGCCCATATAAATTTGGGCAGAAAGGCACAGATGATTTTAAGAGAGCAGTACTTGATTTCCTTCCAAGGAAGCTAACATAATGCAGTCCACTTGTTAAGAGCCTGCTGTGGCGAGGTGTTGAGAGCTCTCCAGTTCAATGGGCTGTAGTCAGCATGGGATGCTGAGCACATTTCAAGTTGCTCCCTGAATCATGCAGGCATCCAAATATGCTCACAACAGTTCTAGCAGTCACCCCAAACATTTGCACAAACCCCACAAACAAAAAAACAAAAAAGAAGGTTGAAGAATATGGCAAGATTTTTAATTTCTCTGAAAGACATCAGAGAACTTTACATGCAACCATGAAATATTACATATTCCAATGCTTCCAAGCTGTTTGTAAAAGATCACTGTTGTGCTGTGGGATTGATTCTTCTGTCATTCTCCTTTTGCTTTAGTAACCCCGTGCTGAGAATCTGAATGCACTGGCTCCACAGTTCTTCATGCAATAGCATTTATTGAAAGATCCCAGCAAACACAGAACCATAGTTAGATGCTGATGCAAGTGTAACTCCTTCAGATGATAATGCAAGTATATGTATACATTTACAGTGTTTCGCAGCTTCAGATTTGCCCTGTCATGCACACAGGTTGTCTGCTCCAGCTGAGCAGTTTCAGAGGTGTGCGTGTTTCCAAACGTGATGTGACACCTGCAAAATTCTACTCTTGCTCTCAGCCCACTTGTCCCCCTTTCATCTTGTGTGACCAACCAGTCCTGAATATGCTATCTAATCCTAGAAGCTCCCTTTAAGACTAACTTACTGCCAGTTTTGGCCAGACAGCTGCTTTATCTTTCCCTATGTTCAGGACTCAGAGTCACACCCATTTTGACTGACAAGAAGAAGCAGATTGCCTTACCCTGCTCATCTTTGAGATTGTCACAATGATTCACAGTGTGACAAGGTGACAATATGGTTAAACTCAGACCTTCTGCTCCAAACAAATGTCCCCTGCACTTTAGATAAAGAAAAGCATTTCCTAAATGTTTACCACAGCAATTGTTATACAGCTCTTTTTTTTTTTTTTGTGCCAATATCTGTTTAAGCAATTCCTTGCTCCTTTTATCTCCATTTCCCAATCACCATTCCAGCCCCTGTGTTGCTGCAGTAATTATGCTGCTACAACTGTCTATTAGGACATATCAATGATCAGCCTACAAATAACTTGACAGGAAAAAAGAAATATTGGTCCGTTTTCCCATTGCATTCTTCCTAAGGCCTGAAGAGTTGCACCAAGACAAGGGATGGAACATCAGGCACGTTAGTTTCAACACTAACAGATGGTCTGCACAACCATTCCTGATGAACTACATTAGAAACATGATTCATTGGGAAAGTTAATTCAGTTATACAGGCTGACTCACATCAGAACCACAGGTCTACCATGGAATAGTGCAATTATACTACCCTCTACAGAATACCAAGGCTAGTTTGACAAGACAGCCAAGCCAAACTGACACCCTGTCTCTGCTAAAATTGGCTGTCCAATCTCTCCCTTCTCATCACAGGAATATGCCTCTGCCCACAGTCTTCCACCACCATGGGCATCTGACTAACACCTGATGGGAGTTGTATGTCTACTAATGTATTTTTATAGGGTTCATTTTTTTCTGGGTCTAGACCTCTAAACTGAGTCCCCATAGAGACAAGTGCCATGAAAAGGAGACAGGGCACTCATGCAGTTGGGAGCAAGATGGCAGTGAAGGGATGAGACTGGCTGTTTCGGTAGCAAGGAGCAATTAAGCTGGTTTAGCTTTGGTGTCGAACTACATAATGCCTAATGAAACACAAAGAAGTACTACCCATCTGTCAGTCTCCAGTGAGCATAAAAGGGCAGGAAGGTTCATTTTCCTGGCTTAACATAGTGGCATGTGTTAGAACTGGGCAAAGAAAGTGGATTAATTTCTGCTGAGATGAGAGTTTTGGGAGGATAACAGGCATGGCTCATTAGCTCCACTAGGGGTAGGGGAGAGGCAGGTGGCTTTTCACCTAGGGGGCTTAGGTAAACACAGGTTTTTTCAGGAAGGTGCTTTAAGATTGAGAGAAAACAGCTGTCTTTTTAACTAACAGTGGAGATACATCTTATTGAAATTACACATATATGATTAATTCTGCTTATTCTCTATCCCATGAAGGTTGTCTTGTTAATAGCTTTTTATTGATTCTTTGGTAAAAGGTTTCTGAAATGCAGCTTCTCTCAGTGATTTGACAATACGGAGACTTTGGCAGTAATGCCTACTATAGATATAGAGTAAGAAGTGCTGATATAGCATCCCACTTAGCCTGAGATTTCCCACTTTTTATAAATGCCCGTGCACTAAATGAGAGAACCTAGGTTGTACAGATCAACAAAGTAGTGTAATAAAATACCATGGTGCTTGGAAGTATGCTCTTCTACTCTGAATACCTAGATCTAGTGGAAGGTGTCTCTGCCCATGGCAGGAGGGGTAGAATTAAGACGATCTTAAGGTCCCTTTCAACCAAAAAATTTCTATGAATATAGACACTGGAACAATAGCAACAACAGTAACAACAACAAAGAAACAGAGTAAAATGAGAAGATTATTTGTCCCTTTCTCACTGTGCCCACAGCACAGCATCAGTTGGGGTGGTCATCTGGGAGAAGAGAGGCTCATTTACTACTCTTAAGATTTGTTGACATTTTTATCTGAAGTTTTATTTTCTAAATATACGAACAGCTTTAGCTAATTTTATGGTATAACAGTAAGGTGCATTTGGAATTAAGCTTCCATTAATTAATACGATAGGAGGCTAATTGGTTATACAGTGCAGTACAGGCCCATGGCTCATGTTTCTTACATTTAATCAGAACAGTGGGTGGTTTTATTAGCACTTGTTTTTAAGTAGTTGACTCTTTGACTGGTTATAACACTAAATAGCTTTTTCAAGTCAGTGAAGGTGCAGTGAATTTAGCTGCAATCTTTGAGGACTCCATAGAATGTGGCAGAAACTTGGGCCATGGGTGACGCTGAGCAGCCAGTGCTTTCTCTATGCACTTACATCCACAAGCTTGATGGATATAATGTGACAGGTCATTGAGAGCCTGAGCAGACCTCAGCGTGGCAGAGCAGCAATTTGTTTAGCTTTTGTACCCTGCAAGGTTTAGTAATACACTGATCACCGCAGTTAGCAGCTTACAGCACTGCAAGTGGACTTGAAGCTAAGTGCTTCTTCACTGGTGACATGTTTTCTCATGAACAAGGTCTGTCAAGCCAGTTTTCCTTTAAATTCTTCTAACCAAAGGTTCGGAGGTAAACTACTGCCATTACAAACAGGATGAAACTGTGACTTCTCTCTTATGGAATCTAGCCAGCCCTTCAAAGTTTAGATGGTAATTCCAGGTTGTTTTCTTACCCAGTATTGCTTATTCACCTGTTACAAGCCCCACAATGTTTTCATTCAACAGAGAAAAATTTCCTTGATTCCTACCTCTCAACAAACAGAAATTAACTGACTTGCTTGCAACCATGCATGAAGACATAAGACCCAGCTGCTGTATATCTATAGCAGGCCTCAAGTTAAGATTAAAGCAGTATACGGTGCCAAGTAAATTGACCTAACCAGCAGTTTTCTCTGGAAAGAATACTGAACAGGACTGTAATATACCTCCTCCAATTTTCTTGTGTCAGCACTAAAGATAACATTAGGTATTTGCTTCACATCATTTACAAAAGGAAAAAAAGCTTGCATGGGAAAATGCAGCAAGGAGCTGAAGTGGTAAGGGCAAAGCCCAGCGAAATGCAGGTTTACAGTAGGAACCTGGGACAGAAATAGTGAAGGGCATTAAAGCCTTCCCTTCGGCATTCGCTTTCTCCAGAGCTACACCCCACTGTAATGCCGAGCCTGAAGAGAATCGCCGGCACAAACCCATTCAGGACAGGCTCCTGCTTCACTTGCATGACCTTACCCCGGGAGAGAGCCTGCACGGGGTGAGGATTTCACACCGTTCCCCCATGCAAGTGCAGCCCCAGCTGCAGAAAGCCCCCAGGTCCCACCCCAAGACTTGGTTTCCACAAGGTCCCTGCAGCCGTCATGGCACCGCCAGCAGAGATTACTCATTCTGGCTGTGTGGGACTGTGGTGCTGACACCTGCCTACCCAGACAGAAACCTGCAGCCACCTTCATGGGGGCCTCCTGCAGACATCACATCTGAACACCTGTCAGTCACCCATGCTCCAGGACAGATTCGTGCAGGCAACCTGCAAGTGAAATATTTCCCCCTACTAATCCCTGCTAGCCACCGAGGGCTCTCTTTAACAACATGTCACTATGTCAAACAAAAGTGGTACAAATTTCTGGTTATGAAGCAAAAATTAAGTTTTGTTTCCTAATAATTATTTATATGGAAGAAGAAGACTGAATCAGTGGCCTGTTCTTTGCTTTTAGTTTTCTCTGAACCCATTGATTTTCAGGACAGCAGTAGCTACAGTAATCACTGGCAGCTCCACAGTCCAGCAAGTGTGCTGTGTTACTGTGCCTGAGGTTATGCCCTAGTGAACAAAGAGCAGCAAGAAAGCTGAGCAGTGAACAGCCAAGGGGACCAGGGATCAAAGGATCCATCTCCTGGCTTTTGGGGGGTAAAAATGGGACAAGCAAAGTCTGCTGAATATAGTCTGGAGATGGTACCATCAATGGGGACTTCTTAACCAACACTGAAGGGAAAAACCCAAACCAAAACAGGAGCTTGAAAGTGTGTTAATGTTTAGCTATTCATAGCCCAGCTGATCTGTCAAGCCATGTACTTGTTCCCTCTGCCAACAAAATTATAACAATCTGGATACTTGGGATGACATATAAGAGAGAAGTCTTAATTAATTCAGTATGACACCTTTATGTTGCTTATTTTATATGACTACTCAAATACATGTATTTTAAAAATATAAATGTATTCCTCCTGTGG
Organism: Myrmophylax atrothorax; assembly: GCA_026770055.1. Classification (NCBI taxonomy): domain Eukaryota; kingdom Metazoa; phylum Chordata; class Aves; order Passeriformes; family Thamnophilidae; genus Myrmophylax; species Myrmophylax atrothorax. The sequence continues at coordinate 120,721,544 of JAOXXN010000395.1, forward strand.
GGAGACAAAAAAGAAATTGCTATTGGCTCTCTGTTGAAAAACAGCTTATGAGGCAATTTTTAGCTAGATTTGGTTTGAAAATCAACTATGCACATATAAAAATACATATTTTTATAAAGAGAGACTTTCAAAGAGCCTTTTGAAAATTAGCTATGCATTGGAGCCAAATATTTCACGAAAAGAACTTGGAAACAATATACTGGTATTTCTTGGATTACTCTCAAACAGAGGCTTCTGACTATAATAGTATGCAGCACTTGCATGATATGGACAATTGCCTTGGGACTGAGAAATCATTTCTGCAAAGCTCTAAAAATGCTCAAGATCAGCACTTTGTGGGACACTGCCGATACTTTCTGGGGCTAGTTAGTTGCTGACACTCAAACTGACTTAGTGCTACTGATGTATTTCAAATGTTAAACATAATCTGCAGATCTTAATACTACTTTAGCAAACGATTGTTCCTTCAAGCATCTACAGATAAATCTTTTGAAGTCCCTTCTGCAACATACCAGTGTTTCTGGATATACTTCAAGAAAAGCTATGGATTAACTCTGTAGGTTGAGGTATATGTAGCATGCAAAACTGTGTTTTACTGGAAGCAGTTAAACCTATTGCTTGGGAATGGATGAATTACTTTTATAGAGAAAACACTTATGAAAAAATAACCAGGTAGATGTTTGTGGCTTAACAAGATCTAATGGTAAATAGAGGATCTATTTTATAAGGCATGTTTGGACTACATAATTTTACAATGTCTTAGGTTGTTTAAATTTTCAGAACAATTTAACCACCACTTTTTCCTATTCAGCTGCAACATTTCTGAAACAAGGTAATACTTAGAGATTTAAGCGGTATTCAGGATGAGTAACTAGGGTCCAAAAATTTTATGGTGAAGATTTAGGAAAGGATTAGCTAAGTAGTTGTACCAGTGCTGGTTGACTTTCAAATACCTACCACCCATGGCTTGATTTTACAGAAAATATTTGCTCGGTTCTGAAAAATCAGATTTTTTTTTTAAACCAAAGCATCTGCAATCACAGGTCACTTGAAAATTTATTCTCACTTCCCACTAATGCTTTTTGATAACTACACTTTCTACACTTCTAACTACCAATAGTGAAACAGTGAAGAGAGAGTTTCTAAAACTGAATCTTGTCAGAAAATAAACCATTGGTATGCCACTGTAAATAGCTTCACTCTTGGCATGCTAAATATTCATGCTCTGATAAGATTTTGGCATGATCCTTTAATTACTCTTGCAAAGAATACAAGAAATTAAATCATGAAGTACTCAGCTTTCTTGTTATTGTTCCCAGTCAAAGGCAATATGCCTATATGCACAACATTGCTATTGCTCTTACAATGTAAATAAGGCAGTAACTCTCATCAAGAGATATAAAATAAATCAGTACAGTGTATTAATTCTGCAAACACTGAGTGTACAGCTTTGTCATCCTCTGAAAATAGGGAATAATAAAATCCGCTTTAAAATGCCTATATAAAGGCTGAAGAAGCAATCTGCTTTCCTTACAGAGTTTCTCAAACTCTCTTCTGCAGCACAATTGGCTTTGTGTGTGTTTGGGGAAAAGTGGTCCAAAAACTTCGAGAATTATTCAAGAAATCTAGAAGTATTACAGAGGACGTGCCCCAGAACACTTTGTTCCTGGCTCAGGGCCTCTGCTCAGCAGGACAGACCAATGGAAAGCATAGCCTGGAGCCCTATAATTGATGCCTACTGGTGATTCTTTTCTTTGCATGTATCTCGAGCACCTACTTGCCTTCTCCCCATCGATGCCAGTGTGGATGCAGAGAAGCACTGTTCTCTGAACTCTTTGTCTTTTGCCATGCTTTCTTTCCATTCTGATCTCTCAGGACACAAGGATCAGGAGTCTGAGGATTTGGGCTCCAGGCCCCAAACTGTTTTGTTCCTGCCTGTAAGTGGGATGCACACACAGAAAATTCTGGGTTATGAGTGGAAGTGACCATCTACCTGTGGGTCTGACCTGTGGTCTACCACCACCACAATCACTCCTAAACCATAACCCCCCACACACAGATGTCTCTTGAACATTTCCAGAGATGGTGACTCCATCCCCTCCCCACCCTGGGAAGCCTATTCCAATGCATAACCATTTTTTCAGTGAATTTCTTTTTTTCAAACATCTAATCTGAGCCTTCCTTGATAAAACTTAAGGCCCTTTCCTCGATACAACTTAAGGCCCTTTCCTCTCATCCTTTTACTTGAGACATGGCAGATGAAACTGACCCCCACCTCACTATAATCCCCTTTCAACTTCCTCCAGACTAACGTACCCCAGTTGTCTCAGCTGCACATCATAAGACTTGTGCTCCAGATCCTTCACCAGCTTCACTGCCCTTCCTGGACTGGCTCCAGTATCTCAATGTCCTTTCTGAAATGAGGGCCCCCAAACTGAACACAATATTCAAGGTGCAGCCTCACCAGTACCAAGTATAGGAGGATGATCACTGCACTGGTCCTGCTCACCACACTATTGCTGATACAGGCCAAGATGCCACTGGTTTTCTTGGCCACCTGGGCACACTGCTGGCTCATGATCAGCCATCTGTATGCCAGCATCCCCAAGTCCATTTCTGCTGAGCAGCTCTCAAGTCACCCTTCCCCAAGCCCATAGCAATACATGGGGTTGTACAAATGGTTATATACCATTGTATAACTCCCAGATACAGAAACAAATACAAATGCATAGTGTGGCCTCAGAGTCAGCTCTTGGCAACTCCTTTTTCAGCTACAAACTTATCCAAATTATGTGTCTGAAATAACACTATCTGCTGCTATGCTATCTATTTGCTAATACAGCCATAGCCTGTGGAAAGGAACTGAGGCTAACAACCTAACACACAAGTTTAACCTATTTCATAGAGCTTCAAGCACTTGATTAGACATAGTCCATGAAAATGTAAAACCAAAGACTGAAAAGCATGAAGGCACTGGCTATGAGATTGCCTATGTAACTTCAGTGTGGTCCTTCATGTGTTTGCAGTATGGCACAATTTTTTCATACATGCTCATTCCATTCCTCTCAAATGCCACTTGCAAGGTGGGCATACTGAAGTTACTTTTTTCCAAGCATGTCTCATCACAAACCCCAAGTTTCATGACAAAGAAAACGGCAAATTGTAAGGATGCCCTGGAAGGCAGCTGAGCCTATGAAGTAGAGCACTGGGCCAGCGTTTATACTTCCAGGTTAGCCATGACCATGGTGGCTAACTTTTAGAAAGATGCTGAACAACCTCATCCCTCATTTCCCTATCCACAACATACACAGAATAATATCAGCTTTTTTGGTAAAGTATTTGGGATAGCCATACCAGTAAAAAGGGATGTGTGATACACAAGTCTGTCTTTTGAGAGACAGGAGTTTCACACCTCATACAATCCTCTCTAGTCAGTGGAAAGACTGAAAAAAACTCCACACCTTTCAGTTTAAACAAATCTAAACGTTCCTAATCCTTGGATCACACCTGGAACTATTTATTACCAAGATCTGATCTTGTGATGGGATTAGTTCAGCCTTAGTTTTACAGTAAGTCCACTGTGGTTTCACTCATAACAGCGAATAAAAAATACATACTTCTGGAGTTATGTTTCATATTAGATGCTGAGTATATTTGTATGAGCCCTCATTTTCCCATTCAGCTTCAGAGGATCCCATTACAGAGTTTTGTATGGTTATTTTCTACTTCTGCATTGGGTCAAGCTTTCCCCAGGGTACACTTCTAATTCATGGTCTTCTACATTATTATTACCCTTTTGACCTAAATGATTAGCCAAAGTTTGAAGCCCTGAGGGCTGTTTTTATTAGAAGAAAATTATGAAGTCAAGCATCTTTTAGGCATATCTAGTTAAAAAAAAAACACCTCCAAAGTTGCCCACACCCTATTTCACTTTTGTTTTCTTAAAGGCAGGAGATACCAACAAAAAAAATCCCTGCCTTGCCTTCCAGAAGCCTTTTCAGCCAGCACTCAGACCTTTGTAGGACTGCCATATTGACTACCTAATTCTTTCTTATTTTCACTTTCTCTTCTCCCTTTGAATCTTTTGCTATGCTTTTTCTGCTGCTTCATCTGTTTCATTCTTTTGCTTTTGTCCTTCTCTTCCAGATATACCTAATTTCCATAGAGATTAATTTAATATCCAGTCATACCCTTCTTCCACCCAGTTCAAGTGGCTGAGTATCCTCACATACGCTTTTGTGTCGGGAGGTGAAATGTGCCAGAGTTTAGAGTGGAGGCTGCTATTATTTGAGCTGATTCTAATGTAAGCTTACCTTAGAGGAAGGACGTAACATTCACCAAGTTCCATGGTATTTCACACACCACAAGTTCACATTTTTGGGATGCTGTGGAGACCTTTCTGGTTTGCTTACATACCCCACTCAGCTGACTCCAGAGTCTGCAGGCAAACCAACACTTCTGCTGGTTGTACCAGAGGAGTGAGTGAAGGCAGCAGCCCTGTCCTCCCCCAGCCTCCTCTCCCTCACTGCTTGCAGGATAAACAGCTGTGATAGCTCAAAGGAAAGTGCGGTAGAGGGTCAGGAATGAGAAGTCAGGAGTGGGAGATACACAGGATGGTACTTTTGGCAGTGGTGTCAACACACCTGGATTGAAATATTAATCAGACTAGCCTCATCCACTGAAATTTGCCTGAGTTCTAGCAAGCAGAAATGCTTGCCTAGTGGATGCCAGTACTGCCAGTTCTAATCTGAGATTTTGGATAGGATTGACATGGAAAAGCTATGAATTTTTAAATTATGGCAGTTACTCAGAGTAGCATAAGGGTCTCAATGATTTCTACCTGTCCTTTAAATATCTATCCAAATGAATTAGAGAACATAGCAGGAAACATGCTCATGAAGAATTCTACCTTGATCCTGCACTGACACAAGGAGTTTTGGTATTTCGTAGCCTTAGGAGTTGGAGCCCTTAAAACTTTTAATAACGTAGGAATTTCCAAAAGACCACTGTGAAAGAGAAGTATGATTTAGAGTGACTTGCCCAACGTTAACAGTGGCATTTGTGGCACAATGCCCAAATCCCCATTTCCTAGCCCATCTGATCCCAGTGCTTTCCTCTCAACTGGAGTCCAACTATTATCTCGAAAGGGGAAAACCCTGTATGAATAAGCTGTAAAAACAGCTATAGAAAAGCATATCAGAGAATGCTCTGCTATTATTTCCGCTTGCAGATGCACATTTTCCAACAAAACTCTAGCATCAATTCTTGAGGCAATACACGCAGCATCCTCTAAACTGCCTAAGCAGTTGTGCTGTACCTGTAACCCCAATCTGTAACACAAATATTAAAGCGGAAAAAGCGTGCACAAAATCTATATTACCACATTAATCTCAAAAGGACTTTTGGCTAATATTAAATTCAGCATCATCTTCCTTGATGGTTCAGGGAAATAAAGTTGTAATAAATTGCCGCAAGGCAAAGTACTAATGATTGAATGAGGCTATGCAATTAAGATGTAACTTTTTTAATCACCTTTGAGGTTAAACATAGAAGAATTATGAGTAAGAGGGCAATTAAATACCAGACTTTTCAATCTCAGGTCTCCTCATCAAAGATTCAGTTACCTAAATTGTTTTTCACTCTTTCAGAGGAAGAACTGTGTATAACAATATTTCATGCCCCAGAAGAGGAAGTAAAGAATACTCTTTCAAACAAAAGCATTACCAGGCTATCAAAATCTTAACAAAGAAAAATAAACTAATCAAGATTGATCTACTATGGCTATCAAGTTCCCAAATTCCTAAACGTTAACATTAGGTTACCAAAGGGAAAAGAAGTGTAAAATGTAGCCATTATCATCTTCATATTGCATCCTTGAGTAATATACATCTTAATGAAATGTGAGTTGCATGAGCAGCGCACTTGATATTTCTATACTCTGTAACTTTCTATATAATTTCACATGCTGTATTTAAAAATACTTTCCTTCTCAAATAGTTTAGTATTTATTTTTGAAGAGAAAAATAGATTCACTTATGGTCTGATCCTGCAGACCCTTATACATCTGACTGACTTTGAGTAAAACTATTTAAATTTAAGTGCATTCAAGATTGTCAAGCCAATTTAAATTTTCTTCAAGGGACACATTAAAAATCAAATACTTACTGACTGAAAAATTAAACTAGCTTCAACGTACAGTTTTTCATGCAAGTTATAGAAATATGCTATGCATAGTATTGAAAACAGTAACCTTCTATATTTCTTTTCTTTTTCCAAGTGATGATGTGATAGTACATTGTTATAAATTGGTAACAGAATTTTTATTGTCCTACCACATCCATCCGAAGTTTACAAGGCATTTTACTTTTGTGGGGTTTTATGCTCCTATCTCTAGCAGAAAAAAACGGGGAAAAAGAAATACAAGAAAAGAGGTTTCTCACTTGAGATCAGTAACACTTCTATTACTGCATTGTAAGATTTAGACTACTATATCTACATCATATAAACAAATAAAGGCCAAATGCAATCTTCCCTTGCGCAGAATTAAAAAGGGAGAAAAGAAAGAAAAGAAAGAAGCACATTTGACAGATGCTAGTCACATCACTTACTACATGGTAAGCTTTTAGAAGGCATATCTATTTCAAAACAACTAAATAAATTCAAAATTCACACTAGTTTGTTGCAAGAGATCACAGTTTTTATTTTAGACTTGGAATGTGCTATTTTGCTCTAACTTAAAATAGCCATACACAGCCATGCTTTGAAAAATACCACACTGGAAAGTTACACAAGATAAAACTGATTCTCTTAGTGACTGAAGTGAAACCAAAGTATCTCTAAAAATAACTTACTTCCAGAGTAGACAGAGAGTTTAGGAAGATGGGAGGAAAAGAAGTATATCAAAATGCTATGTTTTTCACCTTATGCAAAATATACTTCCTTATCTTCTCTCCATTTACACCACTAACGCAGTAGCAACAGTTGCAACTGTTGTTGTGCATTAGTTTAAGTAATTGTTTTGTTCACTGTGCATTAGTTTAAGTAATTAATGCTATTTACTACTGTCATTTGCATCAGAGTGAAAAATCAGTTCTCTGACTTTCAATAAACTTACAAGCCTCCTCCCAGATCTGTTTACAACAGCCTTTCCAGCTTAACATTTCTGATATATGTAGGCAGCTTTCCTGACACATGGAACAGAGTGTGAATTACTGAAGTATTCAGCATCATAAAACACAGTCACTGATATAAAAGCCGAAAATGCGCATACCAACTTTTTATTGTGCGTTTACAGCCCAATTCAAGTTTATGATTAAAGTTTCATTAAAAGTTGAATTATTGCATATTGGGTATGCTGGAATTATATTAACTCTAAGCCAAAAATGAGCATCAACTGCATTTCTCTCGGCTCTATGCAATAGAGCTTCTCTCCGTACATCTGTAATTTTTAAAAATTCCTCCTGCTTCTACAACAACCTTCTGCTAATTTTCTTCAATTTTCTGCTCCACTAACTTAAAAGTCATTTCCTTAAGAAAACAGATGACAGACAACCTGAGTGACTGATTATATTGTGCCATCACTTTGTTTTTGCTCTGAGGCCTTGGTTTAAGAGGATGGATGTTAGTGTAAATGACAGAAAGGGGAGCTTCGCATAGGATTTCACTTCTGTTCAAAGACAAGCTAATGCAGCCTCGCTGAGGTGCAATCAACTTGACAAATGGATGCTGTGCAGCCCTGTGCCTCCCACTGAAACCTGAGAGTCTGATTTACACAATATTCCCCCTGTAAACGGAGGGAAGCCCAAATTCCAATCAGACTTAACGCTGCTCGGCTGTATAATGGGTTGATCTGATAATTCCTCCCATATAATGAAATCTGATAATAGTGGGAAAAATACATCAGAGAGAATGGAATACATTAATGAACTTGTAAAAATACACTTAAGTCTTAACAGATTTAATAAACAGAGGAAGGATGGCTCAAACTGGGAGTCTTCATATGTGGTCAGCAGTTCTTGGGTTTAACAATAAAGCTGACTGAAAATACAGAGTCTCTATTTACAATTGACTACATTTACCACACCTTTTTTCAGATGGCCAGGAAATGATAAAAAAAAAGCATTTAAATATCAAAGTAAGCTTTGTAATATGTTTACTTGTCTTGCCTTGTTCTGTTTCCCCTTCAAACTAAACTACTTCTATGATACAAGCTGTTTTCTCAGGGAAATGTGAGTCAGACAGAAATGTTTTCCTACCCAAAAAACAGCATTTCATTTACTGACTGGAAAAAATAGGAAACATTTGCTTTTAGACTTTTAAGATTTTTTTTAATTGAAAAATAACAAAGACAATTCCATTTCAAAATGCTTTTCACACAACCTTGACAGCTGGCACAAAAATGAAATGAAAAGTGTACGCTACAAAAATGTCACAGAAATGTCTACTAAAATCAGTGGGTTTTGTGAATCATATAAACTACTCTGACTGTCATTATTCTCTACAAATAAATATTTTGCCTTAGCAGCTACAGTTGTGACCAGAAGCTATTCTCACACATCTACAAGTTGAGTAGTGCAGGGTTTTTAGGGTTTTATTTACTTTGCTGTTGTCACAAATAAAAGAAAAAAAGAAAAAAACTTAGGCAAACATTTCATGCTGAAGTGAATGGATTTCAACAGCTGCTGATTTGGTGACATCGAGAACCCCAGTGGAGATGTCCTGCTGAATTAACGTCTTGGAAATGTTAAAAAGAAACTTCAAACAGCCCTTGTTTAGCAGGCGGTCGAGGCTCGCTCTCGGTGGGGATCATGTGAAGACTAGCAGAGCAGTCACTCAGTCATGAATCAGACTTGTCAATAGTTGCCTATTTTCTCAACAGGTGTCTCAATCACACGTCATAATCCTTCCCCCATAGGCTTCTGTTTAACAGAAATGGCTATCGCACAGGACGCTGGTTTCCCTTGTATGAGACATGTATTGACTTCTTCTTAATAAGCAGCTCCCTCCTCCAGCCTCTGCTGAGCTTTATACTTGGTATAAACATGTCTCATGTCTCTCTCGCCTATGTGAGCTAGCAGGGCAAGAATGAGAACAGTAACACAGGAGCGAGGAAGCTTTTAATCCTTTGTTATTGCTGCAGATAAGCACGGCAAACACCAAACGATCATTCACTGCTTTGTCAGATAATTATGAAGCGCTGCTATACTGAGGTACCCTTTGTGAATCCCTCTGCAATAATGCACTTGGTACTTGGACAGAAAAAGGCATCACTGACATAAAAGATCTTACTGTAACAAAAAATGTAGGGCAATGCTTCATACTGACTAAATAAAAAAAAAATTAAAATTTAAATTAAAAATCTAGGAAGCAAATTTCAAGTAGGCAGGTTTTTTTGGGGGGAGGGGTTTCTTTTTTTTTAAATAACTAACTTTCAATCATGACTTTTTACAGTATTTTTTGCAATTAAATTCATTTTCTTAATTTTTGAAATCCTCATTTCTTTTATAGAACTCACACATACAGGTAATTACAGAAGTAAATCAAGTCCTATGGGCCCCAGATGTCAGAATCCTGAAGAAATTCAAGTATTCACAGAAAATTAAGAATTACATACAGTTTTTATCCTATGAAAAACATGTTTATGCCCATGCTTACATCTGTGTTCTTTGAACCACATCAGTATTAAGCAAAACAACAAAAAGATTTTAAGAAAATTTTCCTTGCTTTTCTGTCAAAAAGCAACAAACCAGTAAATATACTACAAAGCATATTAAGCTTGTACAAATTATATCATTTATAATGTATCACCAACCTACTCTGGGCTTCCTCCAGTTACTTTTGTTTTCCAATTTTACCTATTATATGTAGACAAAACACTGAAGAGCTGAAGCATTCTTCTGCATTTTTAGGCAAGCCTCTTTCTGTATCAGTGGAAGAAGTATGCTTGTAAAATAATGTGGGCTGGTTAGTAGCAGCATGCTTCACTTTTATAGTAACAGTTCCTGTAGAAACTACAGCTTCAACATGACTTGCAAATTAAACATAAAAGGAGATTTACAAAAAATGTATCAGCTTTATGCAGTGTTTTGAGATCATAAGCTCCCTTGTATCAGACTTTATAAAAAAGTTCCCTAAGGAAGGTAAACTCTCCACATGTAGCATACAACTTAAAAATTTCCAAATACCTTTGAAATTCATGCCAAATGAAGTTAGACAGTAAAACTAGTGTAGTTTGATCATTCCAGCTGTATGTCAAAATTCTTCCACATTGTTGGATAACATGAAAGTGCAGTACCAGTTTCTGTCACCCTCAATTTAAAAACTTTTGATATACTACCTCCGAGCATGGAGTTGTTTAAATACTATCTCTAACATCAGTAAACTGCACATACCACCTGCACCATGACTTGAATTACTGAAATACAACACTACACAATTAAAGAGATCTTCTCAGATTTCAGCAGAAAAAACATTGTACTGAAGAAATTTATATCAAAAGAAAATATTTCAACTATTTTCCAAATGTGAAATATAATTTGATTGTGTATCTGATGTATACTCAGATTATTACTTTACACTGGATACACCACAGTGACGAGGTAATTTAAATATGTTGATAGATACCTATGGTCTGGGCCAGGTCTTGAAAATGCTATGCAAGTGAGTGACTTTACATAAAAGTTACTCCTGTGAATTAATTTTAACTACTCACATAAGTGCTTTGTAATGGCATAGACATTTTTATAATTTCTGGAAGAATTAATATAAAATATACACATTACTTCCTATGTTGTGCAGACAGCATGTCAGTTTTTTTTTTTTTTTTTGCTCTGGGGTAATTTGTATTTACTCTGTTACTACTCATAGTCTTAATTTTATTTTATTCAACATTGCATAAGTACTTTGACATAAGACTGGATTAATCCATTGGTTTCAGCAGCACTGCTCAGAGGCACAGTGCTTCCTGTGCACGTAAACAGAGAACATGAATTTTTAAAGTTTTATTTTCTCTGTAATTTTTGACTACTATGTAAGGATATCATGCAGAGAATATGCCCGATAATTACTTAGAGAATACAGATACATTCTCAGCAAATGCAGCTTTACTGACATTTACTTACAAAACTTGCTGGACATTGATTGATTGATTCTGAATGGGAGCCCAGCCTCAAACACAGCACATTCATCAAAAGCACCCTACCCATACCACCATATTAACATTTTGAACTTTACTCCCAGTACTTAAGGAAGAGAACTCATGAAATAATCAAATCTGGGGAAAATCGACTCTTGTTTTCTGTATATAAAGATCTATTTTCAACACAGATAATACTTTTTGCTGCATTCTCTGCTTTCTCCCAAGCGAAGAGTGAGAACTGATAAAAACCCCAGCTATTTTGGAGTAAACCCCCAATATTGACATGTAATCATTATGAAGTGGAACTTTCAATGGATAATCGGCAGTGATGCAAATTCCATCTCATTCAGATGCAGCTCATTCAATTTTAAAAATTACTATCAAAAGTAATGAAAAGGCTACAATAGCAAAAGCTTAGACAGTCAGAATGAAAACGTTATTATCAGTAGAGATAGCACTGATATACTAAAACTTGACCATGCTTAGCTCTAAGCTCTGAATTTTAAAAGGTATATTGACAGATTAGATGTTTCTGAAAAAGAATAAGGTGAGTGTGTATTTCAAGACTAAAGAAGCTTAAGTTATTCTGCTTGTGAGACAAAGGGTGGGTAACCTAACACTGGACCTGCAATACCTACTATGAGAGAGATATGCAGAGAGATGCCTTAAAAGTAACAAAGACAAAACCAAGATCTTATAAAAGGTAGGGGAAGATAGGTTAGCAGAAAGGTGCACAACTTCTCACAAACTACAGCAGAGTAAGAGTGATATTAAGACTTTCCTCTGCCAGACAAGGAATGGAATGGAATGGAAACTCCAGCTGAAAATTTTGACACTGTCTTTAGCAAGTTTCCAGAGCCAACGCACTACACCAGTGTACACTACACCAATTTACTGACACTGTCCATTTCATGACCTGAAAGGACTTTCTGACTTCTTCATAGAACACAAACCAAAGCATGACACTCTTAGCTGATGACTTGGTTTGCTTACCTTCTAATTTCTATTTGAAATGGAGAGCATGATTGGGAATGCAGAAGTTCATAATATATGACCTAGAATCTTGCTCCATCTGATAAAGACCATCTGCATCAAAATTGCACTCCTGATCAAAATGTCAGTCAAATAACACTCTTTGATAACTCTGGGGTGCTGCTCTCACAGTTGTGAATGATTTGGGATTGGGAACAAGGTTTTAGAAGGGAAGAGGCATTACTCAGACCAAGACCTATGAGACACTGGCTCTTCAATACACAACCCAGCACACATATCTGTTCTCAGGACAAGGATCATGAATTCCTGTGATTTTGACAATGAACCTTTGCTTTTCTATGCTTCCCTTCACCCCTTTTTCTAAAACTATAAAAAAAATTTTCCCCTCCAGTCACTTTTGACCCGTAGGAGGCCATGGGCACACAAGTACCTGGTACAACATTTTGTAAAAGAAAGGGCAAGAGGTAGTTCAAAATACAAATTACTCATTCTACTACAAAAATCATGAGATGGCTGGAAACTACAGCTTTCATAGACTTTGGGCATTAAAAACTAACTAGAGGAACATCAGTTCTTAATATGACTGTGGTCAGAGGTGTGGTGTTTTACTCTCATGCACTAAGACAAGAGTCCAGCCAAAACACAGATGGGATCCTAAACACAGGTGATGTGGCTACATTTAGCATTTCACCTCAGATCAACCTCCATTCATATCAGCTGAACTTGCATTTCTGAATCTGTACACTTGCAGAGATCAATCATCAGGTAATCTAATGGGACAACTCATATGCAGACCCACATGAGTATGAAAATGTTTACAGCATTGGGACATTTGTTCAGAATTTATTAATTAATTAATGATTCAGAAGTTGTGGGTGCTTAGTCTCTGTATACCATAGCATTAGGTATCTCAAATCAGAAGTCCAGAATTAGAAGGTATATTTGAAATGTAGCCTTTTATTTTTCTCACAAGATGTTGATTTTTACTTTAGACTTTGGATCATTGTCTGTATTATTTTTGAAGCCTCATGATTAACCTTTAACTTGACTACAACTGTTTAGATATCATGAGTGCTACTATACTGTTACACATGGCACTGTCTTTAGGCTGCTGAGGGAACATATCTTGCCTAAATACCTCAGCAAGTGATGACTTTTGAAACAACTTCTGGCAGGCTGTTACACAGGCTGTTTTATACCTTCTCAAGCTTTCTTTCATTGAAAAAAGTCTTTCAAGCAAATAATATATTCTGTTTTTTTAATCTTACACATTACTTTTAAAAGCTACCCTTTTTATGTAATCAAAACAGTTCCCAGTACCTTTAAATCACTTAGCATTTTCTTGTCTGAAGTTGAAAGCTTATTGAAATTAAGAGTTTACTCTTTATTGCTTTTCTCACTGTCATGATAAGAAACTAGATGTTCCTTAAGGTATTCCATAATTTCATCAAGTTCTATACTTCCTGTTTTTCCAACTGGTTTCAGTACTGTTCTCTTCATTCCATTGCTTATTTTGTCACATTTCCCAAGTTTTACTATAACCCAGTGCTTGTTATATTGCTGTATGTTCTCAAGGCTATTGAGACATGAAGAGCTCTTGGCACGTTACCCTAAAAGGCATATCTTGTACACAGAAAACAATCTGTTTCTAAAGTTAACACTTAGCTTGCTACTCTTCCTTTCAGCAACACTCATTGACATGAAGTGTAACTGTGATTGCATTTGGTCATTGGCTTAATGCAAGTTATTTTGGGTTTGGACAGGTAAATAAAGTCCTGCTGTTTACTGAGTTTTGACTTGCTAACACTGTTAGGATAGGAAGATGTATGTCTAAACATATTAAAACACAGATTCATAAGGCAGATGCAATATAACTAGTATGACCTAAAAAGTGTATTAAAGCAGTCATTTCTCTAGCTGAAGAACTAAGATGTATTGCACTTAAAAGGAGCGTGTTGAAGGGAAACTGTGGCCATCCATTGCCCCTCCATTCAGCTGACTCTTTGAGAACCTCCCTTGCATGTAAAAATGCAGTCATGAACTTCCCTCAACAGTGAAAGTTACTTTCACCAAGCAGCTCCACCATATTAAAGATGCCAGTTTATGCTTTTATCTTTCATATTTCATTACAACTCCATTAAAACATTTGCTAAAGATCAAAACCAAGAGCACAAATTGCAAAGTTTCTTTAAAATTCCACATACTGTTCTTTACTGAATGTTGGTTCTTAGAAATACTTTGACCTGAAGAGTGACACAAAGGCATCAGAAATAGGAAGGATGCAGCCAAAATTTTTATTTTTCAGGATATTATACATACTTCTTTTATTCCAGTTAAAAGTCACAGTAAAACAGAGGCTTTAAGAGAAGAGTATGAATTTTGACTCTTTAGATCTACATTCATCTAAGGTGTTACCTTTTCTAAATGCAAAATGATTCATTTAAAAGTATAACTTTCCCTTTTATATGAAAATATATATTGTCCCAAACACAAATTCCTTACACTCTACTAAACACAGACAGGAATGGCTAGAGGCTACAAATCTTTAGGTTCTCCACTGATGCATAAACTAAACAAAAAAGACAACCTTACTTGTTTCAGAAAGCTTTATTAGAATAGGAATCTTTGAAGACAAACACAAAAGATTCTAATATGTTTAGATTTTATAATGTAAACAACTAATTTAATGCATCACTAGCAGTATACAATAGTCACCATCTTGCAACATGAATGCAAGGAAGAAACTGATGTAATCTGTGAGATATTTCAAAATAATTAATTTGAGAATAAAAAAAACTTTTATTGTGTAAACTCTCCCTGTTTGCATTTTTTAAAAGGATCAGAAAACTGCAGCACTTGAACCTTTTCTAAATGAAGGTAACAAGCAATCTTTTGAACTGGCCTCTAAATTAAGAATGGGTAATTGCCTGAGAAAGGGTATTTGATCAAAAGAGTTTTAAGTGTTACTTATCAGGAGAGTTCCAAAAAACTCAAGATCCAGTTTATTTAAATGAGGGCCAAGGAACTTTCAAATGATCTTAAAGTAGTTTGACATGTCTAAATTGTGTCTGCCAGCATGTCAGACTTCCTTGCTAGTACTTTTGTTCCATAAGGGCAAATAGGGTTTTAAGCACCTTTGGGTCAAGCCAATGTTTGATGCCTCCTTTTAATTTCTCCAATTCCTTCTCAAACTCATACTTTCTTGTTAAACTATTTTGCAGCTGACAAAATTATAGCAAACATTCTTTTCCCATTTTTTTACTATTATTTTCCTGACAAGGCAGGACAGACACATGATGACAAAAAAAAATGTTCTACATACTGATCCTTACTTACTTTTTATTTAATTTGAAAGAATGATCCTGTTTTGTGGCACATTCCAAAATAAAGCCCCAGGTTCTGCAGTATTATCTGCACTGATGAACTGAGGCACCCTGGGAAGCTCCACTCACATGCACAAAACTTCATGTACGCCCAGCTCCTCTCTAAAAGACTGACAGTGTATTATTATACCACTTCACATAAATGACAACGGGGTATTGAATCAAACATGACAACATAAAAATCTCCTCCATTCATAATTTCATACAGCATGCTGTGCTAGAAAAAACTACGCCAATTATTCAAAACAATGTTAATGTGTGAAATATTTAGGCGGTAGTCTGAAACAGCGCTGAACAGCCCAGTGTTTGAAGTAATGTCTAGTCAGGTATTCGATAATCTCACAAACCAGCTAAAATCTTTACATTAGTGGGATAGGCCTTGTAACCAGTATCAGCAAAAGGTGTGATTTTCATCTAAGTGGCCGAGGCATGGCAGGTACAGGGACTGCTCAGAGCCTCGCTGCTATCAGCGTACAGAGACTTTAGCCTTCGGCACTTGTTCTTGCTTCATCAAGCAGCCAATATAAGAGATTTGGCAGCAGCAGATGGCAAGATGCCCTTTATGCCCATGCCATGTAACCAAATTTTAAAAATCCTGAAGCAAATGTAGAGATTTTTTAGAGACATCTGAAGAGCTGAATGCCAAGGAAAGGAACTCTCTGTTTTGTCTGCAGGTCGTGCTTAGAACTACACACGGGAGGAAGAAGAAGCCTTTCCAGGCACTGCTGGGGGCTCCATCAGACCATGTCTTACTACCTTAAGTTGCAGTTGTAGCCTAATCTGCTAGTCCCTACTCCGGGTCCATGTGGCAGCCTCCAACCAGGAGGAAGCCCATGGCTGGGAGGTTTGAACAATGCCGCCACCAGCTGGATACATACTGCTGGCAGGGATGGGGGGGGCTGTAGAGCAAAGCAAGCATATTCTTCCTCAAAAATAGGATGGATATTCTGCATTTTCAACTGTAGATAACTTTAGAAGCTTAGAAGTTTTCTGTATACTTTGTTTAGCTTTGTCCATTTGCGGTGAAAACCAAGGAGCAAGACTCATTCAATGGTCAATACTGGACTGTAAAAAATCATAACTTAAGCCTCTTCAAGTCCCAGGAGGATAAGAATCCTTCTTTTCAGATTTCAGAACAGGGGGTTAATACAAAATGAGAATTCCCCAAACTTTGCTGCTCATGCAGCTCTACTGAGCCAAATGTTTAGTCAAAAAAGAGGCCTACTCTGTGGTTACCATTTTGTGTTCCTGTGGCTACCCAGCTGTGCTGCTCTGTAGCATAAGGAGGGTTCCTAAAGAGGGTTCGCAGTCCTATGGGGACAAGCATAGAGTAAAGTTTACACCTTCTACGCCTTGTGTGAGTGCATGAACCCCTGAGCTTAGAGGTAAAATAGTTCATGATCTTTCCCACCAGATTTGTGAATCTCAGCCATTATCCTCGTTTCACACAAATGCCCAAGTACAAAATTAATTATTTTTTTTGGCTAGAAGCATTTTCTCTTTCTTTTGGACTAATTTGAACTGGTGTTTTTTTGAGGGGATAAAGGATGAGAGAGGAGATTCTGGACTGTAAAATCAATTATTTGTACAGCCGCAAGGATCTGTGGAAAACTAGGTCTCACA
>JAOXXN010000395.1:120775523-120787172 GCA_026770055.1 Myrmophylax atrothorax
GAGGATTATTTTTCCCAGTTTTTCACTCCTTTTTCCTCCTTCAAGCCTGTTACAACAGCTTTTGAGAATTTTGAATTCCCTTTGGATGTTAAGGAAAGCATGTTCTTGTTGCTATGTCTGCCAGGTCTCCTCAGTGCAGTTCACACCACATTTAGAGTCAAGAAAGAGAATTCTAGGAAGGCCATTCAGAGACCAGCCTCGAGTGTGGATAGTCATGAGTGGTATGGAATATGAGAAAAATGGACCAGTTTGGGGGAAAATTATCTGCTCTAATGTCTTGGAAGTTCATTCCTGAACAACTACAGGACCCTGATAAAGTGATACAATACTTGCAAGGAGAATGCTGTGGCAACTCCAGAGAGGAGCAATTTATTGCGGTGTGCTGGGCCCTGGCTGCTATTTATGGTCACTAGATAGTACTCTCACGGGGAGGAGGAGTAAAGCAGACCAACAGGCACTGTGGCCACTCAAACTGCAGCTGAAACAGAGGAAAAACCCGTGCCAGCTGCAGTTGCCCCTGTAAGAAGAAGAAATCCAAGACCAAATCAGTTTGCTTAGTGAGGGATGAAGAGGAAGTAAGATCCTCACAACAGGAGGAAGAGGCAGAGCCAATCATCTGATCCCTATCCCTGAGCTGCAAGATATGTGAAAAGATTTCAGCCACCAGTCGGGAGAGCCCCTGGTGACCTGGCTGCTCCAATGCTGGGATATCGCTGCCCATGATATGAAACTAAATGGTAGCGAAGCCAAGCAACTGGGACTTCTGTCCTGCGATGTGGGCAGGGGACAAGGGGATTGGGAAGAGGACAGAAAGTCTCAGCCTCTGGAAGCAACTCCTGTCAAGCATGAGGGAAAAGTATTCTCTGAAGGATGATCTAGTAGTGCACACAAACAGGTGGAACACCATGTAGAAAGATATCCAGTACCTGAGAGAATTAGCTGTGCTGGAGGTAATCTATAGGAATTCAAATAATGAGCATTCCCCTGTAGATCCAGATGAGATCCAGTGTACACAATCCATGTGGCTGAAGTCTGTACAGAGCACACCATCATCCTATGCCAACTCACTGACATTGATGTCATGGAAAGAGGGAGAACAAGCAGTGCTTCAGGTGACTACTCAACTCTGGCACTATGAAAATAATCTTTTTCCTCCCTACCAACCTATGCCTCAGCTGTGCAAAGACTGTCCAAGACTGCAGACAGACTCAAAAAACTCAAACAAACTAGAGAGAAAATGCCTCATGCCCCACCAGTGTGGATCAGTTTCTCCTATTGGGAGCAGGTGCCCCCCTGCTCAAGAGAGAGGGTACACACCATGAGGTGACCAATGGTTGTACTTGCATGACCATGGAGAGGACATGAGGAAGTGAGATGGAAAACCCACCTCTGCCCTAGCAGCACGGATGCATGAGTTGAGAGGAAGAACAACCACTGCAGAAAATTCTTCAACGACACATGCAGCTCCAGTTTCCAGTGGGGAAGTCCTCAGACACAATATGAGAGCTGATGTTACTTCCAGTCCTCTTGAAGGGACCTCCAGTTCATATTTACAGGAAGTGAGCAATGAGTACTATTACCAGAACTTGAAGGGCCCTGCCTCCAGCCAAGTGGAGGAAAGGGACAATAGGATCTATGGGACTGGCACATTAGAACTACAAGAGTATAATGGAGAGATGGCGCACAATGTACTTGGATGCCATCGAGATATGTAGGGGCAGAATCCATCTCTATTTCTGGGGTGACAGGGGGATCCCAACAGCTGATTGTACTGGAAGCTGAAGTGAGCCGGACTGGGAATAAATGGCAAAAACACTCCATTGTGACTGGCTGCAATGGACTGAAATGTTGTTAATGGCTTAAACATAGTCAAAATCATAGAAGGACTTTCTGTCAAACTGCAAGGAAGCAACTGCCTGTCTGTGACTGCCAAAGCACCCTCCTCTTGAATATGCTTTCTGACTGGAATTTGGACTGTGACGGGAACTTCAGATAAGACTATTGTCTAGTTATCTCGGGTCTGAGGATAAGTAAACAAGGCTCATCAGGTGGTGGAGGAGAAGAGTTTTGTGTGTGTGTGATGGAAAAATCTCTCCATACCAAACCAAAAGAGAAACCCCCACGCCCCAGGGAAGACCATGTACACATGGGACATTCACGTGAGAGGCAGCTAAGGGGTCATAAACCATCACAGACCCCCCAAAGTGCCCCTCAGGCTCATTCCTGAGGTAAACCCATCTGGGCTGCTGAAGTGTGGAAAGACATCTCTGCCTGGGTAGAGAAGTTGGCTGTTAAAGTCCATCATGTAGATGCACATGTATGCCAGAGTCAGCCTCCTGAAGAGCATCGCAACAGTAGACAGGTGGATTGAGCAGCCAAGATTTAAATGATTCAGGTAGATCTGGACTGGTAACATAAGGGTGTGTTATTTCAGGTTCAGTGGACCCATGACACCTCAGTTCATCAGGGTAGAGATGCAACATACAGATGGCCTCATAATCGAGGGCTGGACTTAACCACGGACACTATCTCCCAGGTCATCCATAACTGTGAAACGTGTTGCAATCAAGCAGGCCAAGAGGGCAAAGCCTCTGTGGTATGAGGGAGGATGGTCAATATACAACATGAGGAGGCCTGGCACATCACACTGCCGCAAACGTGCCAAGGCAAGCGCTACATGCTTACAGTGGCAGAAGCAACCACTGGATGGCTGGAGATGCACCCTGTGCCTCACGCCACTGCCCAGAACACCATCTCGGACCTTGAAAATCAAGTCCTGTGGCAATATAACACCTTGGCAAGAATTGAGTCAGACAATGGGACTCATTTCAAAAACAGCCTCATAGAAACCTGGGCCAGAGAGTGAGTTATTGAGTGGGTATACGTTATCCCCTTTCATGCATCAGTCTCTGGGAAAGTTGAATGGTACAATGGACTGTTAAAAACCACATTGAAAGCAATGGGTGGTGGGACCTTCAAATATTACGATTCACATTTAGTGAAGGCCACATGGTTAGTTATCAATAGAGGCTCTACCAATCAAGCTGGTCCTGCCCAATCAAAACCTCCATGCACTGTAGAATGTGATAAGGTCCCCATGGTGTGTATGAGGAATGTGTTAGGGAAGACAGTTTGGATTAGTCTTGCTGCAAGAAAAGGCAAACCTATCCATGGGATGGTTTTTCGCCCAAGGACCTGGGTCCACTTGGTGGGTAATGCAGAAGAATGAGGAAATAGGTGTTCCTCCAGGGGATTTGATTTTGGGGTGAGAAAAGTCTGTAATGTTGAAATGTATAGTATTATGGAGAGTCATGACATGGCCAAGAAGGTGGAGAATTGCAGGACATCAGTGGTACGTCTGCAAAAGGAAGTAGCCAGTGCCAAAGACCAAGCATGTGAACACTGCATGAACAAGGAGCTGACTGGTAGGGAAGGACACATGTTATATGCTAACTAACCGCAACAGAAACCGAAACCAAGTTGGGTATAAATATATGTTTGTGTTAAGCAATAAATGATTCTCACTGCACCACAATGGGGGTCTGTGCCTCATTTGCTACATTATTGGTTGCTGAATGACACTGCCACTGTATGCCCCAATTACCATGGGCAATGAACATAGACTGCTCCAGATACATCAGTTGTAAGCTCCTGATGGATCTTGCAACCAGCCAAGAGCACACCAGCCCTTCTGCCCTGGGAGATACCCAGGATGGATAGAATCCACAGTCATGGGCTAAATGAACTCAACAGACATCTTGGAGGGATGGGCATTGACTATGGAAAAGATACTTGTGATTCTGTATATGTGAATATCTATCTATCTATCTACATACATATGTAGATAGTTGGAAGGTGTCGGACTTGGGCATGTCGTAGATGGCATAGAATAAGGGGTGGACAACATCCTAGTTCTGGCCAGGACAGGGTTAATTTTTGCAGTACCCAGGATGGGGCATGGCTAAGACCTGAAAGTTATTCTATACCACCTCATGTCATTGCCAGGGGCAGGGAGAAGGGAGTCTCTTACAGGGAGAACAGGATCCCTTCTGGTCGAGTAGCGTGGCAGAGGGAGCAGTTGGATATTGTCTGTTGTTGAGGGGTTTCCATGTGAATCATTTGTTTCTTACACCCTCTGTCATTAGTATTGTTGCTGTTATTGTTTGGGTGTTTTATCTCATTGCTGTTTCAAGTAAATTGTTCTTATCTCAACCTGTGATCTTTACCTTTTGTGCCTCCAATTCTTCTCTCCAGCCCACCACAGGGGAGGGGGAGTGAGCGAGTAGCTCATGGTTTGGAAAGTCTCAGTGGGAGCACTAAATTGTGAAGTTCCATTCCTAAACCATGACAGCAAGTTAAAACTAAAAGGTGCAGGGTAGGAAGCAAAGAAATTCCTTTAATAACCCAGCCTAGACAACAAACACAAAGGTAAGGTGGTTCATCAGTACCCTCTGGATCAGAGTGGAAGAGAGAAACCAGTGCCAGAGCAGGATGTAAAGCTTCTACTTCAAAGAGGTGAAGACTCTCAAAGAAGTGCAAGTAAAAAGCATAATTTAAGCTTGCAGTTATTTGAAGAGAATAGACACAGAAGAGAAAGATGCCTGCAGCAAGATAAACGTCAGGAAGGAACAAAAAAGAGGAGGGACGCATATAGTGGTGAAGAGTTGTATCTCCCAGACCCAGAAACTGCCTCAGACACCAGCTAATTTTACAAGGTAAGTTACATGCATGCCCACATTCAAGAGGGCAAGAGTGAAACATTGATGGCAATGCTACGACTCTGGCTGAAGAGCTTCATTTTCCCCCTCCCATACCTGAAAGCCTTGAATCCTTGCCAAATACTCCAGCTGTTTTGAAGGCTGCACTGTAGAACAGGGGGAAGCAGGAGATATTCCTTTTAGACCTATGGCTTCGGCAGTTGGGGACGTTCCATTCATGAGAAGTTCCCTGGCAATCGTAGCTGTGCTATTTGTTGTAGGAGATATGCTGAAGAAAGAGCTGGAAGTCTGGCTCATTTCTTTGGACGACAAATAGCTTACGGTGGTACCAGGGGCTGCTTTGTTGCGGCTTGCTTCCATCTCTTGATAAACATCAGGAGAGAGATGGAGTATTCCCTTTGGTGCTGAAAACAAAACCAAAGATCATTCTTATTACTCTAGAATGGTTTTGACACATATGCAATTTTCATTAACATATTTTAGAGTGAAAAACAAAGTAAGACTTTAAAAGCACTTTTTTTCACAGTAACTGTAAATGAAATCACATCATTCATTTAGAAACAAAGCAGATCTAAAGGGCCCTTCTTTTTCCTCTTCTCCAACTCCTTCCAAAAAAGTGCAAACCTGGATTTTAAAAGTGTGGCTAGCACAGAATACACAACATGAACAAATGTCGTTTGGAGACCTACAAACCACAAGGAACAGATACTACTTCCAAAGAATAGTAGAATCATTACATCCTTATCTTCTTCTACTCCTACCTGATACAATAATTTAGGCTGTTTTTTCACAAATAATTGAAACTAGTTTGTATCAGCACCATTGCCACCAGAAGTAGTTTAGTTTTTTCTCTGACCTACAGCTACTGTTTGTACTGTCCCTCTGCTCTATTGCTTGTGCCAGCACCAGCACCTGTAGGACCATGTAGGGATGTTCATGAGAATGAGCTGTTGGAGGCAGAAGAAGGGCAGGGTGGTTTCTTGAAGTAGCAGCACTGACTGAAGCGGTGGCTTAAAGTGTTTGCTGAATTACAGGGGCAGCCTGCAGTTAAAAAAACTCAATTTGCCCTGAAGCCACGTTGTTACTGTGCTACTGACTCTGATGTGACTGACTGCCCTGCAGTGAAGAGGAATTTATTTATTTATTTAGCTGTATATATGGCATCCTGCAGCTAGCAAATAGCTCCTTGCCTTCAAGAACGTTTATACTGAAAAAGAAAAGCTGTATGTGCCAGCATTAATATGAATAGGAGTTACAGTAAACATTAAAAAGACCTAAATTTCTTTATGTGAATTACTTTTAAGTATTTCCAGTGACATGTAAATTAGGGACAACTTGTCTACATTTCAAAATTTTAATACATTTTTACAAAATATCTCACCCTTAAATCTGCTCAGAAACAGGACCACATATTTGATCACTTCTGCTGATATTCCTGTGTACGGAATTGTGCAAAATCAAGTCTGCAATGTGCTAGTTTTCTAATACAATGAAGCACTTGTTGGAAACATAACTAACCACTTAGCTGATAAAAGAGAAAAACCTTTTTCTTATTATTATTACATCAGAAAATGAGCTTGAAATGTGCAATTTCTTATTAAGAACATACTTTAATCTTCTAGCATATATTTGAAAATAACATGGGTGAATCTGAGCCATATGGTATTTCATTCTAAGGGTAATAAACCTGTTTGGTAACTGATTTAGTAATCCCAAGAGAAATCAAAGGGCTCAATGCTTAATTCACTTGCAGCACATATTAAATTAATTTCAGAATGTAGAATAAATTCAAAGAAGAGAAGGAAATTAATTTCCAGTACCTAGAAAGGATTCCTCTAATCCTAGTAGTCCAAGAAGTACTTTTCAATAAAATGACTACCACAAGGAGAAGACTCAAAAAATATTACCTGTAATTAATATCCTCATTTTCAACTATATGGTGCAAATGGAAGTTCCTCACTGCCGACTCAGCAAACTGCTTACAGGTGAATCTTTTAATTGATTTACTTGCACACTTGGCTTTTAAATTCATACTGCTTTCAGAAATTTGGGACATCTGCTTATACCATTCACAAAGACATATCTGTCATTCACCTGATTGCTCTTTCCATCTACCTTCATAGGGCTGGGGAGCTTGGTTGGACCCTGAACTCTAAGAGTGTATTACCCAGTTTAGAAATGGCTCCAAAGCCAGGACACTAAACTCCAGAGCTGAACTCTAGAGCTAAACACAAATTTAAGACAATGCTACTGAGAAAGATGGAGAACAGGATCCCCAAAATTTCTTTTTCTCCATCTGGGACAATTTAGACTATAACATTATAGATAAACAACCATGTAAATACACAGCATTATTTTATGGCACACATTCACCACATGATAAGAAAGATTTTACACTCTTAATCTGAGGCTATAGTCTAGAAGGCCCACCACTGCTCATGTTTTTAAATAGTCTTATACAAGATATAACATTAATGAAAATAAAGATAATACAGATCTTGATATCTGACGTTAGCTTACAAAACCAAACAGCAACAATAATACCGAGTGGCAGATGTTCACCACCTCCTAAGAACTGCCCACTGTAAATCTGATTTCCCACAAATATTTCAGAAACAGATGAGAACTGGACAAAAGATAAAACAGTCTACTTGTTTAGAAATAACATGATATTATCCTCCCCCCTAACCAATTTTAGAAAAACATAATACAATGTTAACTTTAAAAAAGTTTAAAGAAGTTTAAAATCAAGTCCAGTGCTGCAGATGTCTGTTCCATTGATGTAATATTACTTAAAACAAACATTTTACATGCTTTCTCAGCCATTTCACTGTTTTTACATGATCCACCCAAATATCTAACTGCTGTCTGGAACAATGGTTTGGAATACTTCCAGATTACCAAGCTTTCTAAATGTTAAAATAACTAATATGCAGCATATGATGAATAAAAGGATATTGAGCGGAGTACAGCAAATGCTCCTAAAGTACTGACTTTAATGGTGATGTTAAATTAATAATAGTACTTTTACACTTTGCTACACCTTACTGCTAAAGACTTCAAAGTGCTTTATAAGCAATAGTTAATTCAAATCACACATTGGCTCTGAGAGGCAGATATTATATTACCATAATTGATTATCTCTGGAAACAAAGTAATGTAATATTCTAGACATTACATTAATATAGTTGCAAGATATTAACTTTTTATATTCAGGGCCTATGTTTCATGAAGCTTCTTACAAACTTGTTTTAAAAAGCCAATAAAAACTCGGTCTCTTCTATCAAACATATATTAACTGTAATTCATTTTCTATTTTTAATATATTACTGTGGATTTTTTAACTATCATTCCTCACTGTTTCCTGCTTACTTTAATACTGCTGTATTGTAGGAGAGTGTATAAATATATTTAGTTGCAGTACTAAAGTTAATCACATGACAAGGAGTACAATAACAGAGAATTGAGTGCAAGAACAAAAGAACTCTTCTGAAATTATCCTAATGAGTCCTCTAACAATCATTTTATTAAAAAACATGGGAGAAATAAATGCTATCCTCTAACACCTTATGCATTGCAGGAGAACATTTTCAGGTGAATACTTTCATATTCTTGTCAGTTTTCAGCTAAAACAAAAATTAGACTTTGTGTCCACTAAATATTTATCCCATACTAATTTCACCACACTCCAAAGGTAGAATCATAATTATTATGAACTAGAGGATCCATAATAGAATAATAACATTGCACCTTCTGCTGAACATTAACCTAAAGGTAGATTCATGAAACATGCTAAAATAAATTCTGTTTATATTATTTAAACCTGTGGGCAAATGTGCTACAAACATGTGCAGGTTAGCTATGCAATGCAATTACTAACATTTGAAAAGCATTGTTGGTGGTAATTGTTAGCAGTCTCTCACCATCTTCTAAAGTCTACAAAAACACACCAAAGACTCCTCTTACCTAAGAATAAATTTCTTCATCTTTCATTGTCTACTTTTGCTGTCATGTACTAGATAACTGCAACACAGTTTAGACTCTAAGGTGAATGTATGATTAAGATATAAAATGGCTCTACTTCACAAGCCTTCCCCTGGAAATGTAATCTTGGTGCTATGATTCCACCTTTCTCCATAGCAGCCATAGTGGAGGTAGCCTCCAAAAGTTCTGCTTCAGTGGTGGTATTTTTATTCCTTACCCTTACTCTGTAGTGCCCCCTTGGCTGGGAAGATAGAGGGACCTTTCTACAAAAGGGTCCTCCACTGTCTGGAATTCATGGAAAACAAAACCATCAGAGGAAGTTTCTGCATAGGGAATGGTGTGAGGAAGACAAACAACTGACAATATTACCCTATGAGCCTCAATGTAATGAGACTGTCCCTGCTGATACAGAGAGAGTGACAAGTTACCCCACCACACTGGGCTACTAAATTTAGAAAAGTTCAGAGTGATGACAGCATTGCCTGCATGTTCACAGGTGTCCCACTTCCAGTTTTCTGTTTCTGTCAGGAAGATCAGAAAACATGTAAAGTTGAGAATTCAGTTTTATCATTCAACTTCACAAGATGGCCTATGACATCAGTCTTGTATTGTCAATATGCACATACATATATGTGTGTATATATACACGTGTCCTAGTTCAGCAGCTGGGACTAGTTTATCACTGTGAGGGTGTGACCAAAGCTGTGTATTCTACACCCTCTGTGTAATCTCTCATGAACTGTTAACAATGGACCATTTGCAGCAGCTGCCCAGGGCACACCTGACCCTTCAGGCTGGAAGCTGGGTTTGAAAGAAGCCTGTGAGATAAGAGCTGTGATAACTCCCCTCAAGGAAGTCATTAGCATCTCCACACCCAGCCTGAGGGGTCATGCCTGCTAATGGGCCATCAACAATTCCAAAAATATCCCATGACTCACAGAGTCAGATCACCCATTGTGGAACTCCCTGCCCTGGGGGAGGTACTGGGCATTCCCATCTGAACCAGAGGGTATATAATCTTGGGGTTTGAAGAATTCTGGGACTACTTGTCAGATCCAGAGGAGGACCAGAACCTTGACAGCAGAAGACCACCATTCTCGACCAGACTGCAACCATCATCTGCACCAACAGGTTTTCCTTTCCTTTTACTTTGGACTCAGGGGAACCACGTGGGTCTCAGGGGCTAACAAACACCATTCCATTTGTGCCTTGGGGTGCTGGGTCAAACTTCTGGGTTTTGTGGGTTAAAACCAATTTCTCTTTGTATCATTGTGTTTATTGTAATATTTTTATTAAATTGTAACTCTGACTTATAATCTCTTCTGTATTGCGTTCATTTCTCATGTCAGTTTACCTTTAAACCAGAACAACACATCAGTGCTAATTTTCTCTGTTTTACTTGATCACTACCAGAGGGATACTTTTCCACTGCCTTCATTCAGTAACTTCGCCTGGTTCAAGATCACTCATTGACTTACCATGTTTATGAACACTTGCTATACTTGGTCTAAACCCACAACTTTATTCTTCCTTGGAGAAAACAGTTTTCTCCCTAGGCTCTTGCTTATCCTATAGTCAATGAGTGATCTTGAACCAGGAAGAAGTCATTGAGTGAAGGCAGTGGAAAAGTGCCAGAAGCAGTGTCAGCTGGAATATGACTTCCCTCCACATTGCTGAAAGCACATCTTCTTCCCTGCATTACAACGAGTGACATGGGGCATCAGCACGAAGGAATGCTTTCATGTCTTGTGTAATAATACAGAGTAAACCATGATATAATTCTGTATATGGAATGCTCATAAATTAAGATTAGCATCCTGGTATTAAAAATAACCCTTCAATGGATGAAGAAAAGACTGTTCATAAAGAGATAATCAGTATTTTTGGAACTGAATAAAATACTGAATAGATAATCATCAACAAGCTTTCTTTGAGATTATGCTGTCTGTATTCACATTGAATAAAGCCTTCTTATAATGTGCTACTTAAAGTATAGGCTTCAATCTTGCAGTAAGGCAACAAGAAGGAAAGCTTAGTGCCAGATCTCATTCTGACTTCCCAATTCTGCAAGTTAAAGTGGACAAGAACTTAAAGAGGCATGGAGGACACTCATATGCAATAATTCCTCCTTAAAACTGGCAGGTTCTCAACATGCCCTAGAATATGGCCCATTACAAATCCACTGACAGCAAAAAAGAGAATTTACAAAACCAAGTAACTACTTCAGTAAGACTGAAAAATGTTAATATTATAATAAAAAGAAATTATCATTTTATACTCCACTCACTGTAAAAGCCTATTTATATACTAGAATATTTTCAAATTTTATTACCTCAGTAGGAACTCAGAAAAGGTCAGTCAAACAACTGAATAGGCAAATAGTATGGCCATTATGTTCTCAGCAATTGTCTGCACAAAATCTTGGCTTGAAATACCACATGCAATGATTACCTACTTAACACAGCTATCCGTGGTATTTCTAAGTCATCAGCTACTGCAATATTCAGACATGAAAAAATGTTTTGTCATTACACAATGTCTTTCAATCAAAAGATCTTGTCTACATGACCCTAAACAAACCAATGTTATATAAAGCCACTCATTAAAAATACTAGTTTATTTAACCTTAAAATAACATGACACTGAAGTAAATACTATATAAGTCCTTCATGAAATCAGGTCTTGACATTCTTAATTTCACTGTACTATTTTCTGTATAGCCAAAACAGAAATTGCAGCATAGAAGAAGACTTAAATTGTATACATTCCTGTAACATTTGGAGTTTAATTTTTTTTAATTAAGTTTCATCATTAGTTTGCATTACTTTGTTTTGTGTCATTATTTTAGCATATGTTCATTAGGTTAGTTCTAGAATTTCTTTTTGAGATTTCTGTTATGTTTTTGTATAACATTTGCTTTTGATCCATTCTATGGTTTGAAGTGTTC
>JAOXXN010000395.1:120787272-120797287 GCA_026770055.1 Myrmophylax atrothorax
ACATAAGATTTTGGTAAAAGAAAGACTTAGTGTTTACAGTGGGGAATTTCTACAGGATATGCTATGAAATATTCCAATAGACAGATGAAACATCTACACTATAAGGTTTACTTAATAATTTCTGTGTAATATCTCAGTGTACCACATAACCAAAGATTAAGACAAAGCAGGTTCCCAAAAGGACCAATCTAAATGCAGAAGGAAGGACACTATTCTTATCAGTAAAGATGATCAGAAAATTTGGAGTGGGGGCAAATCAAGTTAATGAGGTGGTAGATCATGGTGCTTGTAAAAGCTGTAAGAAAGTGATGTTTGTGGGGATAAAGCAATTAGGAGAGTGCCTAAGTGCAACCTGTGCAGGCAAGACTATTCATTAACAGATTAGAAGGGGAATGAGAATGGTGTTGGTGATGAAAATAAAGGCATGACTCACATGAAGAAGAGATGAAAGAATGGGCAAGTCTACTAGACAAGGACAGAGACGTTGCTGGAGCTAGGAAGGTCAAGGGGGCCATCAACAAACACAGCATAGGTATGAGTGAAAATGAAATCAGAAGAGAAAAAAGCAGTGGGGGAGTGGAAGTCATAGGGACAAGATGTTTGATGTAAAGGAAAAGGGATGGAGGAGAGAGTGGAGAATTAAGGCTTGGTTCTGACAGCAATAAAGCCTCAGTATAGGCAATTCAATTTTTCAAGGACTAAGGGCAAAGTACATGGTGGGTTCCAGGTTGGGGGGAAGGGAGCAGGAAAAGGAGAAACAACTTCAGAAGAGTGAAAGTATTAGGAAGAACATTGTATAGAGGTTAATTATGTGATACTGCTCTATTTGCTCAGCTGAAGACAGAAAACCAAATGCAGATAATGTGTAGAATTACATAATAAAATTTGAATTTGAGAGTTAACATCAAAAAAGAGCTCTGCATTTCTACTTCACATGCAGATTTTTTCAAAGGAATAGACTAGCAACTTTGCATAAATGTAATTCATATTGGAATTTTATGGGACTGGGAAAAGCAAAAGGATAAATCATCTGAAATTACCTCTACCCAGAGAGCTGGCTATCTACTGTCATAGTGGCTGTTCCCTCTTTATACATTTATACATCAAAAGCTTAATGGTTAAGTAGTCATCTAGTAAGCTGACTCGAGTTCCTTCTAAGTCTGAGGGCATCTAAACCACAAGCCTCACAGCCCACGTGTATGCTTCTTACATATGCACAACCTGTACCACTCAAGAACCAGGTAGCAGGTTGCTTGCCACACTTTTCTTTAACCTGTATCTAAAATACAGGGAATATCCATAAACCAGACAGAGAACACCAGAATACACATCTGCATCTTCATTCACAAGAATCAACAGATAAACTACAGCCATGATTCCTTTAAATCACTCCTTCCCTGTGGATTTCTTAAATTTTAATAGCATCTGATTTTTCCTTTTTTGTCTGCAAATCATATTAGATACACGTCTCTCAAAGGTGGCTGCCACTGTATCGATTACTCTGTACCCCATGAATACTCTTCTTCTGCTAAAGAAGGAAACAGAGAAACCTAAGTCTCCCAGTGCTTAAAACACTAGGAACTTCATAAATATCCATTATACTCTAAACTCAGTAAAGAAAGCACCTCTGAAGATGCAAAAC
This sequence comes from Myrmophylax atrothorax, assembly GCA_026770055.1. Taxonomy (NCBI): domain Eukaryota; kingdom Metazoa; phylum Chordata; class Aves; order Passeriformes; family Thamnophilidae; genus Myrmophylax; species Myrmophylax atrothorax. Next base: position 120,788,915 of record JAOXXN010000395.1, read on the forward strand.
GTGGAGGACTTGAAGCACCTAACTGAGCATCTCAAAAGGGGAAACATGCAAAAAGGAGGAAGAATGCTTGTAGTTGTCATCTTACACTCCAGAGTTGTGCCCAAGTCCCACTCACACACAAAAATGTTAATTTGTCTCTTGTCACTAGTTCTCAAAAGAGAAATTAAAAAAAACCCCACACATCTTTCCCTTTTTGGTAATATGAGGTGGTTTTTGATATTAGGTGTTTCAGAAGTTTTTTCAACTGTTTCAAAATACATATGCAAGTTGCATTTAATTGTTTTTACGCTGGATAAAATTAACTCATTCTCATTACTAGGTGAAACAGAAAAATAACACATCAACTGTTAATAATGCTAAATACAGCATGGATTTCCTAGCTTCAGTAACTCAGGAAAGAAACAAATTTGGAGAAATCTCCTTTGCTTCTAAATTTAGCTTCCCTGTGTCTTTGGTTAGAAAGAAAATTTAATTAGAAAATTAGCATATCAGCTCAGCAGTTACAAAGGCAAGGTGTTATTTAAACATAACCAACTGTGATCAGATACTCTAGACAAGACTGTAAGACATACAGAGTGTAGACAAGTGGCTCAGCTGATGGAACTGAGCCAATGATGGTATAATGCTGACCTGACTGCTTGCTAGAAAACCCTCCCAAAACAGAACAAAAACCACCAGAATCAACAGATGGAAAACTACCATTCTGTGACCTATGTTTCATCAAATAAGTGGTGTTGTCAATACCTCTTACTGTGGTTTCTATTCAGAATGGCAAATAATTCAGCAAATGCTTAGTGATGTGTCAATCTACCTCCTAGCAAGAGTGCATTACAATTGACAAAGTTTAGTAAGTTTGTAAGCAATTCAAAAGCCAAGTCCAATGTAACAGCAGTACTTAGTGGGTAAAAATGCATACAATCCACTGCAAATTACCTCTGAAATACACCCAAAAGAATTACATATTTCAGCAAAATAGAACACACACAAATTCCAATAAAAACGTCTGAATCACGAAACAAAAACTTTATTCCCAAAATGTAGAGTTCTGTTACTGCTCACAGAAATACAGGAGTATTAAATTATCTACTGGAAGTCCTCACCAAAATCCCCAGTTGAAAAATAAACATGCAGAGGACTATAAAAATGTCTTTATAAAACTATTGAGGGCCAGAACTACAAAGTTCATATAAATTTTGTTTCCTTTAAAATGAAGATGTATTAGTATGTAAAATTTCATAAATACATGATTTATGTTGCATTTATTTTCTCCCAAAGGCTGTAGAAAAAACATCTGAGTAAGAATCTGAATGCAACCATATAATTAGGGCTTACAATAACACCACATATTTTTGTATTTTTTATTTTTCTTATATTTTTTATCTATTATTGAAGCAGATTTTGAAAAATACTAAAATAGATTTTATTTACAGAAAAATCTCAAATGTAATCATCACAAACTTAAAAAACTCTTCAGAATATCTATTTGCTTTTTTCTGTCCTTTTTTATTTTTATTATTTTTTGTCACTGAGAACAATTGCATGAGATCAAGTATCTTTGTTCCTTAGATCATCTGCTCCTGCTGTTCATTTACCATCTGAAATCATAATCATCTGTTGGTGACAATCTAATCATCTTCACAGTAACTAATTGTGATGTCACAAACAAATGGCTATGATTTCAGGTGGTGAAGAAACAGCAGGAGCAGATGTACTCTGAAGAACAAAGACTGTAAAGTCATGCACGAATCCCTAGTAATAAAATGTTAGGCAAGAAAAACAGAGTCTGTCCTTTACAGAGATGTGAGATTGCCCTGAAAGTATTTTTTTAACTAATCATTTTTCAGTACTTACTTTGTGACTCTCAAAGTTGTTGTGAATAGGAAAGGAAAAAATTATACTATAAAAAATTGAGGGTAGGAGACATAATAAAACAGTTACAGTAATTTTTTTTCCTTGTTACAATTGTGATATATAAAAGCACTGTTATTTTTAACTTTCATTTTATATTGTTCTTCATAGCTTATCTGCAGCTTCTCTAAAACACATACTGTATGATGTTTGCAATTACTCCATCCAGAAATATAAAATTAAACATGTTCCCATGAAAATGCACTCTGCATTAGGATTATTTATTTGTTTCATGGTTTGTTTTTGTTGATAAATGTTCAAGTCAAATCAAGAGAGATAAATGCCAGCCTCTTTACAGTTAACATCTTCTGTATGGGCTACAAATGCTTCTAGTCTGCTCACAGTCTATCAAAGACTCTCCCGGAAGCATCAGGGAAAAAATTCAGTCAATGTTCCTGCTATTTCACATGTGAAAAATGTCTAAAATATCCCCATTCAAGAAACAAACACATTTGTGTTTTACCTTTCTTTAAAATTGTGAAATGAAGAGGAAAGGTAAAGAAGTTAACCTGTGGGAAGAAGCTTTGCCAAGGACTAGGAGGAACAGAAGTGAGGTTTGCCGTGAGGATTACTGCAAAAGTAACATGATAGAGGGGAGCAGAAGTTAATTTTCAAGAATATTTAACAGGGAATACTATATATTGAGTAATTAGGAGGATACAGACTGTAGGGTATTATTTAGCAAAACCAAACGATGTAACTGTACAATGAAATCTGTTCTTCAACTGTACTAAAATATATAGCTGTTATGATTTTTTGTTTTGCTGTATACAACTTCCCTTAACTATACCAGTTTCATTTGATTGAGATGGAAACACAGTGCATTATGCACACAAAGAAATAATATCTGTCTGCAAAAGTGTGGAACTTGTTTGGAACCGCCTTAAACCCTGCCATTCACAGGTGCATGAGAGATCATGCATGCAAGTGATTTCTTTTATTCAAAATGAGAAGACAATTCTAATTTCCCCAGTTCTCCTTGACCACAAAGCTCTGAAGTTATCTTGGGCTCAGAGGAAGAACAGTGGGTGTGCACAGAGAAAACTCTAAATACTAGCTCTTATTCAGGATTTTTTATGCATTCCCTGTGCGGCAAACTAACACATGATATTCTACAAGAAGCAGGGAAGGCTAATTGCTCATAGGTAAACATTTACTGGCAGAGCATTAGGGTCTACTAAATATTAGCACACCAATTAAATAGCAATCATGTCTGGAAAACTAGTGAGAAATACCAAGTAGTACTGCACAGGTCTTCTCCAAATGCAGCAATCCTCTGATCTCAGTCACATCCTGAAAAACAGGCCTCTTCATAGAGCCACTCAGTAGGAAGGTATCAACTGAACTTACCACTTAACTAAATAAGATACAACAATGTTCTGTACATTTTCTACAGTCAAGCTGTAAATTTCAAAGAAAATACCTGGAAGAGAGGGCTCCTTAAGAGGTGAAGTGTAAAAATCAGTAAAAGAAATACATGCCTATTGACAACACTTTGGGTTCAAACTGTTCAAAAGATAGTACAGTCTCAGTGAAATAATAAATGATACTGAAATAATTTATTTGACATCTTTGTTGATGACATGGACAGTGGGATCAAGTGCACCCTCAGCAACTTTGCACACTACACTAGGCTGTGTGGTACAGCTGTTATGCTGAAGGGAAGGGATGCCATCCAGAGAGACCTTGACAGACTTGAGAGGTGGGCCCATGCAAACATCATGAAGTTCAATCAAGTAAAGCGCAAGGTCCTGCACCTGGGCCATGGTGATCCCAGACACGCGTATGTGTTGGGCAGGGAAGTGGTTGGGAGCAGCCCTGCAGAGAATGACTTGGGGGCGATGACTGACGAAAAACTCAACATGAGCTGGCAAGTGTATGCTCACAGACCAGAAAGCCAACAGTGTCCTGGGCTGCATCCAAAGCAGTGTGGCCAGCACGTAAAGGGAGCTGATTCTACTCCTCTACTCTGCTCTTGTCAGACCCCATCTGGAGTACCACATCGAGCTCTGGACAGGGAACTTTTGGAGCAAGTCCAGTGGAGGGCCACAAAGCTGGTAAGACAACTGGAGCACCTGCCCTATGGAGACAGGTTGAGAAAGTTGTGGATGTTCAGCCTGAAGAAGAAAAGTTTGTGTGGAGACCTCATAGCAACTGTCCAGTATCTGAAGGGGACCTACCAGTAAGCTGTAGCGATAGGACAAGGAGTATTGGGTACAAATTGAAATAGGGGAAATTTAGGTTAGATACTAAAAAGAAATTCTTTACTATGAGGGTGGTTAGACACTGAAACAGGTTGCCCAGGGAGGCTGTGGATACCCCAACCCTGGCAGTGTTGAAAGCCAGGTGGGATAAGGCCTTGAGCTTTCTAGTGTACTGGGAGGTCACCCTGCACATGGCAGGGTGGGTTGGGACTAGATGCTCTTTAAGGTCCATTCCAACTCCCTAGCATTTCATGACTCTATGATTCTGTGACACACTTTAATCACCTGATTGTTACTAATGTTGCCTCTAGGTTAGAACCCTCAAAAAAGGGGTCAAGAGATTAAGCACAATGGTCTCTGAACAGCACTGTCAGAAACAAATGCTCTGTGTCTACTGACATGCTAGCTACATCTCCTTTGACTTCCAACTTACTTGTACACAGAAGAATGGAAATGCAGGTACTGTGAATTACAAAAGCATCCCAAAATGAAAACCTCCTTCTGTACTGTGGCCTGTGGTAGCTGCAAAAAGTTCTGTGAGCAGGTCAGTCTCTGAAAATTATTTGGTCAGCAGAGGTTTAAAAAGTAATGTTGATCTTGTCTCCTGTTAAATGAGTTTGCCTTTGTGTTCTCCTTCTACATTTGGATTTACATGTATAACTTCCAATACTTAAGAAGATGTTGTCAAAGAGATGGAGCCAGGCACATTACTGAGATATACAGCAGAAGAATAGGAGATGATAGTCATAAACAAACAACAGACGTTTTGACAAGGATAAAAATTAAAAAATTCAGTGTGAATATAGTTAAGCACTGGAACTGGCTGCCCAGACAAGCTCTGGAATTTCTGTCCCTGTGAACAACTGAAAAGATGTAAGTGCTCTTGCCTGAATTCTGTACTGATTGTGCTTTGAGTAGGCAGCTTAGATGGCCTCCTAAAATCCCTTACAAACTGAAGGATTCAATGAGTAAATAAAAATCTCTTTGTTCCTGCACTCATTCATGCCTACACTCACACAGAGGACACTCAGGAGTTAATTCATCTAATTGAAATAAAAACCTTAAAATATATAAGAAAAGCGTTTCAATTGTATTGAATACTCCACATCCTACAGAGATCAAGAGAAGTAAGTATAAATACAAATTTAGAAAGCAATACTTACTGTTACTTGTTGGCTCAGAAAACCCAACATTCTGGCCATTCCAACTCTTGTTTTCTCCAAGCTGAAACAGGGAGAAAAGACAAATAAGTAAAGAGCAAACTCCCCCCTAAACAGAACATTGCTGTTTATAAATGTAGTTGAAAGATTCTAAAAAGGATGACTTGGGATTGCCACATCTGCTCACAAAATTTTGCTAACACATCTTAATTTTTGACTAAGATAGGTTATTTGAGTAATGTGCCCTTCATGAATAAACATTAACAACTATTGCCTAACACTGAAATGTAAATGTTTCCCCAAGGATTAGGCTCAACTCAATATGTTACCAAATTAGACTTAAATAAAATAAAATGTTTTAAGCAGCTCTCAATTGAAAACACAAACAACAGAGAAATTACATTCTAAAACTAGAAGATCCTTATAACTGCCAATGAAGGAATGCATAAACACTATAAAGTACTTTGGGTGTAATTTTACAATATTTATTTGTTAGGAATCCATTTAGTTGCTGAAGTAGAAGCAAAAATGGTTACAATTTTCCACTATTTTAATATATTTTTTATGAAGCTAATTGTCTTTAATTTTATTATGTTTAATACTGGGTATTACTCTGACATGGAAAAGGGGAGCAATTAACGGAGTTTCAAAATGAGGACATGACTGAAGTCTTCACAGTAAATACCATGGCATGGTTCTAGGTTTACTGTACAAGTGGATAAACAAGTCCAAGCTTCCTCATTACTTAGGAGGTACTGACAGCCAGCTCTGTGAATGTGAAATAAATTATCCTTGTCAGATTTTGCTGGGATTTTGTATGCAAAGCTTCACAGCAAAGTAGGCTACATGTCATGACAAAGTTTTAATCATTTGTTCTAGAATATGGAGTTAATTGCAAAGTGGAAGAGATGTGAAGGGGGATCAACCAGCTGAAATCTGCCTCTGCATCTCAGAAGTCGTGTTAAGGCTGTTTAGATTACGAAGACTACTGGATGATATGTTTTCCTTTGTAAAGAGCAGGAAGAGCTATTCCAGTGATTATTTCCTTGCTTTTTGTCATCATGTACATCCCAAAGTACTTACAGCCTTGACATTGTGCAGTGAAAATGGGAGATATATAACGGAAAGAATAAGCAATATGAAATCCCTAAGTATGTTTGTATTTACTGCTGTTTCAGCAGCATGGTTTTGTCAGGAAACCATACTGTCCACCCATAACACAATACCAGCACAAGCACACCGCTACGATATGAGCAGAACATTTCCAACTCATTCCTCTCTTTTTCATTGTTTATTAAATTGATCATGATGGGAAAATTAAAAAGAATTCATCTATCTGTAAGTGATCCTTAATGATGCTGCCCGCCATGAATGCAATCTACTCTCTTCTTCTTTTCTCTAAGAGAACGCAAGTAGCAAGAAGAAACAAAAGATGGAAACATGAAAAAATGATTACAACTCTCCGTTCTCATCCATAAAGCTAAAATTCTGACAGCTGCAAAAAGTCTCCCAGCGCACTTTCAAATGACTCTCCTCAAGGCTCTTCACTACCATTACTGATTTCTTCCAGGAATCAAATTAGCTCAGAAAATAGCAGAGCCTTTACTTTTTTACGTTACCTGAATTACCTGTGCTGCCATCAGCACCATGCATTGCTCCTGTAACACTCCTAGGTCTTCATTAAAACAATGAATACTGTCACCTTTTTTTTTTTTAAGGAAGTTGGAATGGAATGCAAAGACTCAGGGAAGGGGTGACACTGGGGAGAAAGAAGTTGGCTTTTTTACTAAAATCATCAAAAAGCACACACGTAAAAATTGTCCATTTAGATGCCAACCTGCTACACCAGCTAATCTATGCCAGACCCCATTTTGGATTCCAAGAGAGAAACAAGTATCTTCTAATGGTATGTCTTTATTGTGCAAGTCATATGGAAGGAATTTTGCAATGCACAAACTGATAGAGATCTAAGGGCTATTTTCCTTCTTCTCCACCACAGTTTAGCTTGAGAATTAAAATGCTTTAAGCTACACAAACTAACTTGTGCATCTCCAAATATTTTCAGTCTGTTACATACAGAAGATAAAGCCAGATGTTCTAGATATTTTATGTCTTTAACCCAAACAAAGCTATAAAAATTTGTTATGATCCTGTCATGACACTGCCACTACATAAAATTGGAGTAGTTCACATTTTTTTGATACAGTAACATGTTTGTTCACTGTGTTCAGAATAATATTAGGCCATTGTCTACTAATCCTAAGATATATAGATAGATAGATAGATAGATAGATAGATAGATAGATAGATAGATAGATAGATAGATATGTATCTGCCAGTATGTAATTAAACCTGATTTTCTAAAGACAGTGCACTTGTAAGCAATAGTCTCATAACTGTAGGGAAATGAAGCAGCAGCACCCCTTTTTAGCCACTCAATTTCTTTTAAGAATTTCAATGTAACCACAAGTTTCCACTGTGTAGAGCTCTCCAAAGCAACTATGTTGTGGGCTGAATTTTTTCAGGCTTTATCTCTGGAAACACTGAGCAAAATTAGTCCAGTCAATTTAAAATCCAAGAATGAAAGGCTGTTTTCCTATTAGAAAAAACCCCAAACTCCTCTGTTTTGTCTTGTTTTTCATTAAAGCCCTTACACCAAACTGGCAGTGAATAAAAAGTTGAAACTTTTAAACTGTAGAAAGTATATTCTACAGCAGAAAGGTGTCAGCATTCTGGTGAAAATGAATTATCATTTGACCCAGTCAGAACCCTGTTTTTAAATGGCTGTGTCTGCACAAAGTGTTCTCACTAGGAACATCATCTACCTTCCAAGTACTCCGCTTAGAGCATTTCACACTTGCCTATGACCAAGACATATAGTGAAAAACAAAGTGAAGGTGAGTGTGAACAGCATAGGTATTGCTGCTACTCTCAAAGGAGAGGAAAGCAGAAGGAGGTTGGGCCAAGTAACCAGTACAGCATTTATTTTTTCCTGGGTAGGGGTACAGAACACATAGAACACAGTCTGTCTGTCTGTCTGTCTGTCTATCTATCTATCTATCTATCTATCTATCTATCTATCTATCTATCTATCTATCTAT
>JAOXXN010000395.1:120800638-120815816 GCA_026770055.1 Myrmophylax atrothorax
CTGTCCTCTTCTGAGACCTCACACAGAAACCACTAACTGTGGACAGTCCCATAGGGGTTTATGCACAGGAAATGAGAATATCTGTGATAAGATCACTCTTTTTCAAATACTTTCAGGTCTCATGAAAAGTTGGAAACCCAAGTTTATATTGATAAAAAAAGATTCTGCAACAAAAGGAACCCAAACTAATATCTTCTTTTGCTTCAGAGAGAAAAACAATAAAACATCAAGAAAAGACCACCAAGGTCCAAGAAAATTAAGATTGCTGGACTATCTTCATAGACATGAAGGAGAAACTTAAAGATTTAAGTGAAAGCATAACTAATTTTCTGGAGAAGGAGGTGCTGGAACACCATAAATTCTGCTTGTGATCAGAAGTGACATTTGGGTGTGGTTTCTAGACAACACATCAAAATACGTTGAGCTATGCTATTCTGAGTTGTTCCGGCACAAAGTTACCTTTGAGTGAAAACACAAGAGTACAGAATCCTTTCCTTTCCTAAACTTCCTCAACCTGCTATTGTGCTATCTAACAAAACATCACAGTCATATCAAATAGTGTGCATGTTCTTAATTTAAATATGAAACAAACATTAATGATCTACTGTTTCTGTTCAAGGTCCAGACAGAGGGCAGGCTAAAACATGTGATAGAAGGCTTTTTTTGTTGTATTTCAGATATAAACAGAGCCACAAAGAGACTGCAAATCTGAAAAGATTTACAACACATTTTTTTAAAACCAACATGCTTAGTAATATGGAAATATTAATATCCACATTTCAGAATACTAGTTATTACTTACTGCAATCCTCTGATCAACAAGTCCAATTTTTTTTTTGAAAGACAATAAATCATGAACCATCAGTGATAAAATCAGCAAAAAAAATAAGCAAAACCACTACAAGAAAAGCGTCTAGAAGGCATATAACCAAATTGCCCTTTGTTTCACAAAGAGAAAGTTCAGACAGGCTTTCTGATGCTGTATTTCATACTACTCTTGTATAACTGACTGTAAAGCAAAGAGCTAAACACAGGGAGATCCACTTCACATTATGCCACCATTTTGCTTGAGTTTGAACAAAACATAGCAAGGCCATTACGTCTAATGTAACAGCAAATGATACCTGCATAACAAACTCTCGACGACGAGGCATTCCTCTCTCTGAAAGGAGAACATACTCTGGCTCCTTCTCCTTTTTGGCCTGCTGGATCTGAGCCAAACGACTGATGGGATTCATTCCTTGACCATATTCTGGTCCAGTCTAAACCAGGTTTAAAGGAAAGAACTATTATTTCAGTACATATCATACAACCATTACCCTGCTTCAGTAGAACATTTACGTGGGTTATCTCTTTTTTAATACTCCCTTGGAGAGAATAAGAAGTCAATTACTTCCCATTTTCTGATCACAAGACAAAAGAATGCTCAGGCTCAAACCTGTGGAAAAACACTGTCTACCACTCCTGCAGGTAATGTGCATATCTGGAATCTGTAAGCTACAAATACCCTCCTCTATCTATGGAGGTCCTTATGAGGATGGATGAAAATTAGCATATTCATCAGTCAATTTTATCTTCTTGCCCTACTTCTAGGGCCCTTCCCCCTAACCCTTTAAAACAGGTTGCACAATGCTGGAATAACATGCATTACACTAAGAAGAGATGAGATTTACACAAGGACAAAAAAGATTTGCCATATATAATAAGGAATATTCTTCTCTCAGCCTTCCTGCTTTCCTTCTTAGCACTCCTGCCTTCCATCCTACAATAATGCAACTAAAGGTGCAGAAAGTTTACTCTGTGTGTCACATGAATTTAGCCTAAAAATACTTTATGAAGTGAATGGCTAGAAATGTTGCATGTTGTGAGAGACCCACAGAGTATTTCAAATGCTTAACAGACAGTAATCCCCACAATAACATGTCAAAATACATGGTTGGTGGGGGAATTGATCTGATGGGAGGAAAACAAAGGAACTGACAAAATGGTCTGTCCAAGATTACAGAGACAAGTGAAAAACTAGAGTTCTTACAAAAACTCTCTAGTTCTGAAATTCTTTTAATGCGTTATTGCTCACAAGGCAAATGCTCTCTCAAAGGAAATAGCTATGAAAATATTTGCTTGTACATCTTCTGAAGAAGAAATTAAGACAGACACAAATTTATCCCAAGTCATATTTAACTGATTTATATACCATAACACAAAGAACAAACTCACAAATGTAAATGGCATTTGAATGCTGAACTGTTTGTATGCTATTGAGCTATTTCCTTTTTATGAAACCATTTGCAGGTGAAGAGAAGATGATTGCTTTTCTTCTCAAATAACAAACAAGTGTTCCAGAACCTGAAGAAATTATTGGCAACTGAAGGCAAAGACTAGAGAGGGATGTTATATTTAGAAAGCTGTGCACCGAATCCTACATAGTGTAACTGCTGAAGTAATTAGAGAAGATGTAGGTGAAAGAGCTAAGACAATGTCATACACAAGGGCAGCTGTGTGGGCAAGAAGCCAGGCAGAGACAAAATGCAGAATAGCCTAAATAAAGAGCCAGCCATAAGATACATATACAAATAAAATGAAGTTTTTCTTGCTGCTTTTTTGATGCTCAAAACAATTGCAGGTTAAATTGAAAGAAATGGGCACACTGAAAGCATTTCGGAAGTTTGGATATTCAAAAAAATAAAAACCTTCTACATATCCAGCTTATTTTGTCAATTAATGTCTCTAACAAGGCCAACTTTGGATAATTAAATTTATGTTCATGGTAATAGAAGAGATTTTTACATTATTACACCCTTAGCATCTCTCTTGAGGAAAACTTTCCAAAATGAGAAAGCCAAAGGCAAAAGCCTTTTCAGATCTTCCAGCTTTAAAGCTGCATTAATGTTGATGGTTTTCCACTAAATAATTTTCCTGACTATTTTTTCCTTGAAGATTTTTAGTTAGACCCCCAAAACCTTAGTAGCAGACAGGTATCTAGTTCACCCAGGTTTTCTTGAAAAATCATTCATTCTGTTTTGAAGGCAGAGGAAAATAGGAGAGTAATAAATAAGTCCTTCATACATTTTCCAAACCCAGTTTTGTCCTTTCCAAAGTATTCACTTATTTTAAAGGGCTTTTCCGGTGGCTGCTCCTTCAGAACTCTGCACTTACATGGTATACTGAGTATACAGATTTCTAATGGTAGTACTTCTAGTAAAGTATCCTGAAGAACTAAAGTAGTATCCATGTATTTTCTACTTCATGTATCTCTCTACATCTTTGAACTGGGGAGGGGGGAAGCCCAGGGAGAGGGGCACTACATATGCCGGTAGGGCCTCCCAGAGGAGATGATACTAAAACTTCACATGGTTCTACAGAGATGCTTGGAGGGCTTGACCCTCCACTAGACTTGAACCAGACCCTTGAAGACTTGGCTGATGTGAGCTATTTACAAGCCATTATGTTTAAGAATTAGCATTGTCAGGACTTAAAAAATCCTCAGGCACATTAGCACAGGCAAACAAGTAACAATACTGACAGTAATAAGTAACTGTAACAATATTGACAAAAAATGACAAATAAACCTGTACTGATATTAATCTGACTTCTACTTTCTGAGCAAACATTCTTAAGTCTGTCAAAGGTGGACACATACCTTCAATATTGTTTTTGGACGCTTTTTAAAGTAAAGTTTTGGCTTTTCAATCACAGGAAGAGGAGGAAGTTTCTTAAGTTCTTGTAGGACAGCCATTGCAGCACGTTTCTTTGAGAGTTTCTTACTGTTGCCTTCTCCTTCTGCAGTAAATTCTCCTACTGTAACACGTGTAACAAAGCTCTTCATGTGAGGAGGTCCACTTTCTTTAATTACCTTTTAAGAGAAAATAACATTGAACCAAATCACCCTACAAGAAGATAACTTAATGTTTGCATCTCTGCAATGAACCTACTACTAATGTAGTTTTCCTGCTAACTGAAGGCATTAGATGGGTTTTCATAAAACTTGAACAAGTATTAATAACGGTATAAGAACTGAGGACAGAAAATTAAGACTAGCTAGGCAAAGCACATCTAACCACCATATTCAGTGTTTCACATAAAATACAGTAGGCCTATATTTTTTTGAAGATTTATAGAATAACACAATATACAACAATAATTTATATTTAAACCAAGGCTGCTGTTTTTTATCCTTGCAAGGTGCTTCACGTACTAAAGAAATTAAATCCATGAAGGTCTACCAGGCTTTGGCTATTTCTTTACAAAAAACACATTCAAAACTGTATTTATATGGCATTTACCTCAACCTTTTTGTAATTTTTTTCTATTAGCATTAAAACATAGGATGTTCAAAGTTCCAAACTCGAGTCTCAAAGATCCACATTTTTACACTGTCCATCTGAAGTACCTCACTACTACAGATTTTAATAATGTGGCAAGAAATTAAGTTCTGAATGCTGTACCTGCCTTCGCCTCTTCTTCTGTCTTCATTTTCACACATACATGCACACACTCATCTCCTTTTCCATACTGTTAGGATGCATTCACCCACAAATCCCAGCACTGCAAGTGCTATCACAGCCTTCTCTTCATGTATGCACTGTTTACTAGTCTGGACAATGTCTATCAGAAATTAGAGACCTCATTTGGGAACAGGTTCAGTTATTTTGTTTGATGGGCGGAAGAAGCTACCTAATTTAATCTTTGTTATATGTAATATGTATAAGGAGACATTAGAGTATCTGACAGGCATCTTTTTATATCTTCAAAGTCAATATAAATACCAATTTTTTTTCAGTAGATGGAATTATACCAAACCATTTGTTGAGAAGAATAATGCTTGTGTGCAAGGGAACTGAGGTAAAGGTGCAAGGGCCTTCTTGGTGAAATAACTATAGTTTTAAAGTGCTGAAACCTTCAATCTTCATATTATTACAACATGTTTTGTATTAAAGTTCTTTTTATCAAGGTCATGTCCCTTGCATTATTTAGTTTTGCTGTTGTACTATAATGAGGTCTCTTTAGGCTTGTATTTCTTTTTTAAGCTCTCTTTTGTGGCAACTTCAACAAATACAATTTACCACAGCATATATCAATAAAAAGACACAAACTTAAAATTAACAGACAACTTTGTCCACATTTTCCCAGCATAAGATGACATCTATGCCAGCATGGGATTTTTCTGTTTTAGTCCTGGAATGTTCCCACTCTAGGATTCCAGGTAATAATTCAGAAGTGTTTTCAAGACTGCCTCACATGAAAGTTGCCCACCAGTGCTTCCCCACGTGAGAAGGTAGCAGTGCTTTCCAGGCACTGACCCACGCTGAGCCACAGGATGCTGCAGTGCCTGCACCAGAGCTGGGATGAGCCCAGTGCCAGGATCTCCAGCTCTCTCACACACAGCTGGGCTTCGTATCAGTGCACTTTCGTATCAGTGATCACTTTCATCACACTGCAGTGACTCCCACTCTATTTTACAGGCGTATCTTAATCCATCCCTGTACATTGCTATCCAAGTATTCCAACATACTGGCTGTAAAACATGGCTAAATTAACCTTACTAAGGTCCTTAATCTTTTTGTGGTTCTACTAATACCATGGTATAAGTGTTTGTCTTTACGTGCAATATAACGTATTAATAAAATATACAAGAATGTCTATACCCACCAGATTAAAATGGACAAAATAACTTGCTTAAAAATATAATTGCTGAGTTCCTAAAGTATTAGTTTTATATAAATTTTCTCATATATATATATATAAATGCATATATATATATGAGAGAAAGAATGTTAATAAAAAAACAGATTATATTTTCGTATACACAAAAATATATTTCTTAATATAAAACTAATGCATTCTGGTATGATTTCCCTCTTTTAAATTTTAAGTATGTGACACAAGGTAAATGATTTGCTGGAAAACATTAAAAACTGTTTCTTTGTTAGTGTGTAAATGGAAAAAATTCTGTGTTGTCAATGGAATGAATCCCATAGGATTCAGATGGGATCCGGATCAAGCTAAACATCCAAATGTGGTAATTAAGCAAAAAAATATTTACCTAACAATATTTTTGGTTAACCCCAGATTTTAGATCTTTTTACTCCACATGATTTCAAACAGTTGTGCTATGAGCCTTGGGACAGAAAACACTAAAAAGAAATTCAACCTTTGCTATCCAAGAACACTATATGCATTAGGACATTAAATTATTTCCTCAGTTGAAAGATACGACCCATGGACCAAATCATGGCTAATTTAAAGCTGAGAATTTGATTAAGGGTGACAGTTCAATACACTTTTCTTTTTCTGTTCCATGGATTTAAAGAATAATTACAGAAAGAGAAAACACATGGGGCCAAAACACATCTAAGGTCAAGTTACATCAAGAATGAATTTGGCTCAACTTAATGAATCATGCTGACAAATGAAAAACAGCGGTATGATTACAGTGAAAGAGTAATACTGCTTCAATTATTAATGAGACTCCATGTAGAAAATTCAGAAGATTACGACAAGATTAAATGGACATTAGAAAAACCCCAAGGACTAGAAGAGACAAAAATCAGATCGACAAACCCATGTCACCTACATCTATGCATTCATGATTATTTATACGCTTTAAAATATCACTATATTTCCAGGTGCTTGTGCAGGCAGACACACCAGATTTTCCCAGTGACAAAAAAAGCCCAATACAGAGCTACTCACTAGTCAGTCATCCAAACCCTTAATCCCTAAGAGAGCAGGAGCCAAATAGGTGTGAAACTTCCTGCTGAGAAGTCTCCCAAAGCCAGCAACTTGGTCTGTTGCTGATTCAAAATACAGAATCTCTCTCTTACTTTGGTAAGACTGGGACATAAGAAACGGCATCTCTTTCCATCAGAACACTGGACAGGGATGGAAAGGCAGAAAATTTGCCTGTTCAGGAACTCTATGACTTCACTGCTGATACTGAGAATGAAAAAAATAAAGTATTTGCTATTCTAAAGAAATAACACACCAATCCAAAGAAAATACTGAAAATAAAATTGCAATCTGAAACACCCCAACATGTTCTAATATCTGAAGCTGTTGACCTCAGTTTTGTTTTCTAGGCTCATCTATTCCTTACTGACAAATAAGAAATAAAAAACATGTATCTTGCAAAATAACTGAAAAAGGCAAAACTTTGGCCTACTGTCAAGGAAGGAATAATAAGAGAAATGACCAGTGTACAGGTACTCTAACACTCCTACAGCAATCCCTTCTGTATTCTTTCTTAAAAACTGTTCATTGAGAACCCCACAAATGCCTTAGAGCAGTTGCATTTTGACTCAAAAGTTGATGAATCAAGGCTAGCTAAGGATGCACCAGTGAAAAGTATGGAGTAAAGCTTGCTCTTTGTTGGAACCGAACGTTTCTATTTTAGTTAACAATTTAATAGCTATAAATTCCTTGAAATGTCCTAAAGTTCCTAGGCAATTAAAACAAGGCATACTACACAAAACAGGACTGTGCACCCCTCCTGCCAGTCTAACATTTTTACATAGAACCTTACACATATTTATGATCATTACTTCGTTGCATAACACAGCACTGCTGGAACATTGGCTAAAGCTTTTTCAAATGAAGAACAGGCAGATCATTTTATAGCTACTGCACACACAAAAAAAAAGCTAGAAAAACCTTTGATGCCTGCTTGGAATAACACAAGGCCATTTGTAAATAAAATCCTATTAGAAACACCAAATCCTGCGGATTATCCATAATTGCTTAGCAGTTTTATTGAAAAATAAGCCAGAACCAAGTCCAATCAAAACTCTTTATTTAAGAATGTCACCTATACTTAGATTTAAAGGCAGGAAATAACACAAAACCTGTCAAGAGAGCAAGAAACTGTCTTTTTTCAATGTTGTTAACATTCTTTGGCAAGTGGCACATTAGACTTTTGCTGTACTGAGTATCTCTGCCTTCATTCCCTCCTTACCAAATGCTTTCCCTTAAGTAAGCTGGAAAAAGAATGAAGTTAAGAAGACATTCAAAGTACTATCTCTATTTTCTTTCCAACCTCCAAGCTACTCTGTAATCAGTGACCATACACACCTCCTTGTATTTTAGTGCATTCATTTGTATGGAACTATTCCAAATACTTTTAAATATTTAAGCTAGAAAACACTGTGTGAAAACTGAAATGCTAATTATGAGCTTCCTTTTTGAAACACAGGCATGTGTTTTCATTATGTCGGATCTTATATAAGAGTTAGGCTCTGGGCAAACTGTGGCAAACTGATACTCCAACAACTCCAGAAACCCTAGTTTCATCCTCTAAATTTTACATTCCCTTAACCTTCCAATTAGTCTGTACCACATAGACCACATATATGAAGCATATATGCCTTTGTTATACCAAGGAATTCCTTAGTCACAAACAATATCCTTTGCCTTTGGCTCTCTTACCTACCTTATGAGAGATTTCTCAGATTTCTAAGAAGGTCCAAATAGCTCATTTGGCGTTGGTCAATTCAGGGATATGGGCCAAACACTTCAGTAAGCTGCATACAGCACATTGTAGGGCATGCCACAGCTTAGACTTTTTAGGTCTTTTTCACATGCAAATACATGCCCATACTTTAAAGGGAAAAAAGCACTCGAGAAAACAAGCATCACCAGTATAAGCACTACCCACATCTTTCATACATACTCAGTTTAAAACAAAAAGCAGAAAAATCAAACATTAAAAAGCCACTTACATTAGCATTTTCTGCAATTAAAAAAAAAAGGAAAAAAATACCTTGAAAATCAGGTGCTTCCTACCAAAACAATGTTAGTTTTTTACAACAAGCTTTTGTAAGAACTTTTTCATCAGTTTTCCTGTTTGTATCACTAATTCTCCCATACTTACTTAACTGATAGCACTGGAGTTATTACAAATATTCTTTATTACTTAAGGTAAAAAAGGTGTCAGAAGTGGGTTCATAGATAAAACCATAATAAACAAACAAAAAAAGTCATGAAGGCTTAAGTAGAGATAGATAAGGAGTCAAACAGAGTGGAAGACAAAAATACTTACGACTTTCTGAAAACAGCACATTGGAGGCAAAATGTTCCAGTGGGAACTTATCCAGTGTATGAATGCCTACAGTTCAAGCAAAGACTTTGGCTAACTGTTTTGAAGATTATTTCAAATCAGATTGAGTATGGCTACCAATTCTAAAGTCGAGCCCTACAAAGAAGATGATTTAACTGTCTTTCTGTCATCCACCTGTTTGCAACCAAATATTAGATCTCTGTAAGTTCTGAAAGAGCATCTATTTTAATAGTAAAAAATCAGTGTCTTAGATACACTAACAATGTCTTATTTATAATTGTCATGAATATTGAAGTCATACTTATAATGTATTACTATTATTAACTGTCTCGAGTTTTAGTGGCACCTTTTTATAATACTTTCCTAAAAAACATAAAAATGTAACACATACCTCAAAACTGACAGGTATATTGCGCTTCAAAGCAATTTCAAACACTACACTGATCTCAGACTTGTTCGCATCTTTATCTTCTTCTGATTCCTTTCCTGTTTCTCCGTTCTGAAAATGATGCACACATAATCATATTATGGTTCTTAGAAGATTAAAAAAATATAGTATACTTCTCCCCAGTTTCTCAGAGACTTTTCAATTCTGCTGTCAGGCTGTAAATCAGTGCTTGTACATCCATCTCAGCAGCCCGTTATCAGATGCCTGCTGACTGATAAGCCATTTATAATGTGCTTATGCTTCATAACAAAGGAACACATACACATTAATTTTTAAATAATTACAGATGGTGAAATGTCTATGGATTTTAGTCTTATTAATGACATGGCTAACAATCATCTGAACACACACTTCTTGTGTCAAACATGAGGATCAAACACATCCTTTGACCTCTTTCTCAGTCTCTCTGCAGGTACCCCTTCTGAGCAAAGAAGAAAGCTGTACTTCTCGTAAAGTACAGAAGACAGCACTTCTCTCAGAAGAAATTGAGTGAATCACCCCCTTTCTCTGACTGGGTCACCAGGTTACAGGTGTCCTCAGCAGGTCCAGCTGGTTAACGGCCCCTCCATCAACTTCCCTCTGGGAGTTACGACCAGTGTGAAAAGCTAGTGACAGAGAACAGCTTGCTTAACACAGAACATTATTTATTTATCCATAGGAACATAACAAACAGAGAGGCTAAGAGATAAAAGAACACACATGCAAACATTATCCTGCCTAAAATTCAGCTTCGCTTTACACTTCAGGTAAATCTTAATTTTCTCAGACAACCACCAGCATGGGAATCAGTCAGCCTTTTGCAACCACTGCCTTTTGGTGTTTGCCCCCCAGGCCGCATTTTCTTAGTTCTCAGAGGTTTCACTTTCAGCTACTTTCAAACTGCAAAGCTCTGAATGCTTCAAACTGGGATCTCTCAACAACCATGTAACCTTGGCCAGGCTCCTAATTTTTTATTAGTGGAGGTAAACATCAAAGACACTTGGGCTGAATTAGGTGGATTCCTGCAGAGCTCCCTTCTTACATAACAAAGTCTGATCTAAATCTTCAGCAACCAGCATAGCTACAAAATTCAGACACCACAGTTATAAAACAGCATTAAAAAAAGCATTAGGTTTTTCACATGAAAATTAATTTTATCAATCTTTTATCTACCGTTTGCTAACTCTTAATACATTAATCTTTAAGACAACGTAGGATCAAAAATCCAGCACTCTGCTACTGCATGCAGACATGGAGAACTTTCTGTTTTACTACATGGTTGCTAACTTTTGAGTCTGAAAAAAGCCATTTACATCCCTGACATTGATCTGGAGCTAAATACAAAAATAAAAATATTATAAGGTTTATAGAACCTGCTGAAAACAAAGAGTGCAGTGAAAAACAATAAAAGGGTAGTTAAAACGAAATTATGTAGGACCTCTAGCTCATTTCATATAATGAAATGTAAAGTACCACTGAAATCAAGAATTCATTACTTACAGGACCAGCAAAGCATTGATTACGTTCACTGAGAAAGATCAACAGAGTTAAAAGGACAATATTTAAAAGCAAAATTCTATTATGGGGATATAAAGAATGGGGTATTATTATTCTGTTCAAAAACCTTAGTGAGACTATTACTTGGTATTGCATTCCATTAAGTTTGTACTTTATAAAGGACACTGATAATCCAAAAAGCTAGCAAAAAAAAAGACACAGGATGAACTACTGATTAGAAAAAACAACTTTGCACTGAGACATTATGAAAACAATGAGTTCCATTAAAAGATTCAAACTTACTTAAGCATAATCTTTAAACATATATGTGGGAGAGATTTTTGATATCAAAAATAAGAAAATACCAATTAAACAGAAAGTGAAGGTAAGTGAGTTCTAGGAGAAATACCTCGCAAATTACCTTTGAAATGGGGAATAATCACACACTGGCATAATTTACCTAAAATAATATAATGCCCACTGGACTGTCAGCAAGCCTTCATGTCAAGAATGTTTAGCTTTTCTAGCTGTACTCTAGTTATCCAGAACTCTACAGTTTAAATTAGAAATTACTGTTTAAAATTTCACGACTAAGACAAACACATCTGTCCAGAAAATACGTCATTGTCCCTTCTGCCCTTAAAATTTAACTCCTTGCAATGTTTCCACCAAACGCAGTAGAGAACCAAACTGTAAGTGGAGAACAGGGAAGATCAAGATTTTAAGGCTTAGACCTTAGTACTGAGCAATAAAGTTTCAAGCCTTAGACACGTGACTTCCCAAAGAAAGATAAAATATGTTCAGGAGTGTCTCAGCCACTTAGGATTTAAATTTGATCCCCATTCTACAACTGACACTTTAATTGTAAGGCCTTTCTTAGCCTCACATCTATGAGATATCAGAGGTGCTTTGGCAGACACACAATAGCTCTTTTGTGAAAGCAGGTTCACCTTCACTGCAACCCTGCCCTGTTGGCTGATTGCTTCTTGTTTCTGCTCACCTTACGCTCTTCTACATGTTTGTGCAATGAAGTATTAAGACAGCAATACTCCTCTTCAGTGGTTTAATATGGATAAAAGATTTTATCCTTAACTAAGATTTTCTTTAAAAAGGAAATAAAAGGGCACCTTGAAACAAAAGAATATATAGAACACTGCATAAAGCAAATATGAAGGCCAAAAGAGAAACCTATGTATTTACTGTGCAAATTTCCATGGCTCCCATTCCAGTCAAATTCACTGAGTTACTAATGGGATTACTAAATGGGTACCAGCAGGTCTGTCCTTGCTTCCCCCTCTGCTCTCCTTAGGAGCACAGTGACAGTGACTGGCGAAGAAAACAAGCTCAATCTCATAATGTCATTGAGGCCAGCCAGAATCTGATATGTAATGGCTCTGATTCATGAACAGTCTTGGAGGAATGATGAATTGATCATCTTCCATAGATGACCCAAGCTGGTCAGTTTTACTGAAGAACGTAGACTTTTACTGATCTGGACCATGTTCATTGGTGAGGGCACATCCCACCACTGCATTTCACATAACCAGCAGCAGGGAGGAGCCTGAACCGTGGCACCACAAGGACCTTAAACGCTGTTTCAATGAGCCTCCAGTTCTCTGGAGGGCTACACTCAGCTCCACAGGACACAATGCTCTGTATTCCCTCTGTCATGACCTAGGCAGAGAGTTACCTCAGCCTGTTACCTCCAGTCTCCCACAACAACAAAAGATGAAGTGACAAATATTTTTTCATTACTAACCTGCAACCAGCTCCCCTTACTCTCAGCATAACCAAGCCACAGAGGTTTTCCTGACAGAGGACTTGATTTAGTCTCAACAGACACCTGCTATTGAGATCATACAGGATCCCAAGTGGTCTTCAACTTCTGCACTAGTAGCTCAGTGTTCCCAGAGGTCTTAAAAATACTCAGCTTCTTTGACTTATATTTGTACTTTCAATTTACAAAGATTATTCTGAGAATTATTTTTCTGTTAAATATTTTTTAAAATATAACACAATGCTTTCACTTTTAAGCGGCAATATACAAACATAGCAGTGAGAAAGCCAGTTATTTAAAATGGTACTAAGTGACTAAAAACCTAAAACCAGGTGATCATCAGACAGGTGATCAATAACTGCCAGTGGGCTCTGTCAGGTTTTTAGGTACCTTGGGGACAAGTAATTTCAACTGCAAAAATTGCATTAATGGCACAACACATATTTAAGGTTAATAATTAATTCTCCATAAAGCCACTGATTAAATTAACATTTTCTCCACTTTTGGTATAATCTCAAATATTTCATTTTATTTTTTACTTAGTCACTGTTGACAATCCTATCTGCAAAATATCTACTTATTTTTGTTATTTTAGTGCCATGTTCAGTGTCCCTTTATTAAGAAATACCAGTAATTTAGTATTACTTCTCTAATTACTGAGGCTAATATTAAAAAATTACTAAAAATTAAACACTGAAAAACTGGAAAATTAAATTATTCAATTTGGTCAATCTTTACGTGACGATTAGGAACAGTTTTCTGAAACACAGACCTGAGGTAATTTTTCCGGAATAGGCTCATTCTGGAGAGCCTGAAGAGCCTTCATTGCAGCATTATGTCTAGCAGCTTGACGAGTCTTTCCTTCACCAAAAAACTCACTGTTGCCAACAGTTAACTGGACATAGAAAATTTTAGGCACTGGGCAGTGATACCTGGAAGGAAATCATGGAAAGAAAACAACAATACAATTTAAGAATTTTAACCATACATTTAATGTAATATAGAGTAGTATTTGGGGATAAAACATTATCTTTCCTCACAGAATAAGACCCAGTACTCAAACCCATGAACTGCTCCTCAGCAAGGCAGCTGGTAACTCTGACAGCAGCCCACACGTACAAACCAGCTCCTCACCTACACTTGTGGGGCTCTGCAACAAGCTCTACTGCACATCAGCTCAACAGCACAGCTCTGCTCTCTTCTTGGTTTGAGTCTTGGGAAGATAAAGCATAAGGAGAACTGAAAACTCCAGTGGAAGCCATGCCTGGGAGACAACTTCTGTTCCACAGACAAGTGGCACGGAGGAAGAATTGTGAGGTCGCTCATATGAAACCTGTGAGCACAGCTCAGCTCTAAGGGGCAACTAAAGTCAGATGGCAGAGAATACACCTAGCAGAAGTGGGTCCTCATTTGACAAATAACTTGGCTATATTTTACAGCAATGTAAAAAAGCTCAAGATTCCAAAAGCATGGCCAAAAGCGAGGTCCATTGCAACAAAACTAGATTCACTCAAACACAGTATTAGATTCACTCAAATAAAGGATCCTTTTTAAAATGCACTCTCTCTACTTTCATCCATGGACATGGATAGTGAAATTTTGGTATGAAGACTTTCTGAATTGCAACCCATTTGTTTCAACTGTAAAACAAATTAAAGAGAGCAGCACACTTCAAATGGAAACAAATGTGAATAAGCACTCTGGTCTCAGTGTCCTTGAACTTTGAGTCTAATTCTAAAAATATATTTATATGGAAAGAGCAAAACCATAATACTGGCTCCAAAAAGCCTCTGGCTATAGGGCCTTGGAGGAGTGAGTTAAGTTGCCTTTATTACATGTAAGAAGTGGGTATTTACTGTGCTTTCTTGTTTACAGTTTAACACACTTATAGGGAATTATTAAGGCCTGGAAATGCTTTTGCTTATGTAGCATTTTCATAAAATTACAGACTAACTCATGTTGGAAAGGCTTCTGGATGTTACCTGGTCCAATACAGCATCCAGAGCATGGTCAAGCTCTGAAGTTACACTGTCTTGTTCAGGCATTGTCCAGGATACTGTGGATATCTCCAGAGATGAAGATTCTGTATTTATGGACAACCTGTTCTAGTGTTTGACTGCTCTTTCTGGAAAACAATTACAAAGGTCCTACATGCCTAATGGAATTCAAACACCATGATGCCATTTCCTAACTAAGCAGCTGTCAAATCAAAGAAACAGGTAGTTTAAGAACATGTCATGGTTTCACCTAGGTGGGCCTAAATTTGGGATTTTAAAGTTCAGACTAGGCCTGGGGCTATCAGCTGATTTGAGCTGGACTGAGCTGGCAGCTGACTCCTTCTCGCCAACAGTGTTTTATTCCATACTATATCACGTCATCATTTTTCCAGGGAAGTAGTAAAGCAGTGTGGGAGGAGTTTGGTCAG
>JAOXXN010000395.1:120815916-120832331 GCA_026770055.1 Myrmophylax atrothorax
AGCCGGGGCTGCAAGCTGCTGGGGCTGCAGGAGAGCCGCTGAGGCTGCCAGCCGCAAGAGCTGCGAGCCAGTCGGGGCTGCAGGCGAGCCGGGGCTGTGGCCAGCCAGGGCCGTGAGCTGCCGGAGAGGTTGCTCCTGCCTCTGCCGTTGCCTGTGCTGCTGTTGGGGCTGCTTCCGAGGTTGCCAAAGCTGTTGGAACTCCTGCTAAGGGGGATAGGTCACATGGTGTAGTACGCCCTGTGTGACCGAGGAGAAAGACATGAAGAGAAGCCCGCATAAGCTGTTTATGTGTAGTGGGACACTGCCATTTGAGTGAGAATCTTTGAAATTTGTCGTGTGACGGCTGATGTGCCCAGGAGCCGAGCTGATGAGGAACATCACACCCTGGACTGGCTGGGGGAGGGTTGTTCCCGGCTCGAAGGGCCTGCGATGCCTCAGGCCCCTGTAGGTGGATGAGGCCAAGGGGTGGTTTTAACTGTGAACATTATTTTTAAGGTTATCCACAATCATGAAATGTGTTTGCTATTGTGAGACCCCAGTGAACAAAAAGGAGAAGAAAAACTACGGGACCCTCTGCAGAAGATCCTGCAGATGTGGTGCCCGGAGCAGCCGCCCGCAGTGCTCAGCGATGTGCAGGGGCCAGAGCTGTCGCTGCCGTGGCTGCCAGCTGCTGGGGCTGTGAGCTGCTGAGGCTGCGAGCCAGCCGGGGCTGCGAGCTGCCAGGGCCACGAGCCGCTGGGGTGGCTGCTTCTGCCTCTGCTGCTTGCCTGTGCTGCTGTCGGGGCTGCTTCCGAGGTTGCCAAAGCTGTTGGGACTGCTGCTAAGGGGGTTGGTAATCCCAGTGAGAAAATAGAGACTCCTAAGAAGAAGATGGTAACCCTAGTGAGAAATATGAACCATCAAATGAAGATGACCTGAGTTAATCTGCTTTATTCCCATCTGAAACACCTACCCCATCCTAATGGACTCTTAGCTACAGTATGGAGGGGTAGAAAACAGCCCTGGACAAAATAAAGACTGTTTAAGCACTGAAATGAATAAATTTAAGATGTAAGTGACGTAATATAGTATGGAATATGGTTTCACCTAGGTGGTCCTAAATTTGTGATTTTAAATTTCAGGCTAGGCCTGGGGCTGTCAGCTGATTTGAGCTGGGCTGAGATGGCAGCTGACTTCTTCTAGCCTATAGTGTTTTATTCCATACCATATCACATCATCATTTTTTCCAGGGAAGTAGAATCAGTGTGGGAGTGGTTTGGTGAGTCACCCCACAGCTGCCTTGCTGAGATGACACACACGGTGGAGTCCCAGGAGAGATGGGGAGAACTAGGCCCAGCACTGGCCCAGCAGTTGCTTTGGGAAGTAGAATGTTTGTTGTGAGTCTTTCTCTCTCTACTCAAGTCTGGCTTTCTGGGGACTGAGTCTTCTAAGATAATTTGGGGTTAAAATAGTGAGATTTATGTGTGTACCGAGAAGTGAGACATTGTTCCTTGTTGCTTTTAACTTGTGTGAGTGTGTATTTGTACTTTCTTCTAGTTGTCTCTTTCTTTCAGTAAATATATGTAGTTTTAGTCTAAACGTGGTTTTGAGAAGTTTTTTTCCCTTCCCCTCTCTTTTCCTCGGTGTTGGGGGGGGAAGGGGGAGCTCTGACTCTCTGTCCTGCAGGGTTGGCAGTTTGCCAGCTCAAACCAAGACAGAACATCAACTTCTGTTCCACTCCACTGGGTCCTTCTTTGCTTCTGACATACAGCATTCACCTCCTGCCTCCCTTTGCTTCTAAAAGCAAACACAATATCAAGACACAATCAATGTGACAAAATCAACAATAAAAAAGTACAGTGGCTTCAGACTGAGATTCACCTCAAAAAGAATGGCAGATTTTTAAGCGAAAAAAGGTACTGGGTATAAGGATTTCCCCCATCATGCTGCCTTGTAGGCTCTTCATTACTTCTGTGCATACAGTTGGAGTGGGACTCCTTCTGCCCCGTTTAGTTGGTTTTAGGGTCTCTCTTGTCAACATCACCCCTATGGTTTTGCTTACTAACTTGGTCCTTGCTTGGTACTAGTTTAACTTCACTCTCTGTCACCTTACGGATCTCTTGACCAGATTGGCCAATAAAGATGCTTGCCCCACTTGGTCAGGTGGATCCTGTCTTTTACAAGCATTGATCCTCAAAAAAGTTGCCACAGTTGTAAAAACCTGATGCCAGTACTCAGGCTTATTATGCTCCGTGTGTTGCCTTACAGTATCATTGGTGCCCACAATGAATCCCAGCTACAGCTCTGGAGCTAGCTCTGACTCAAGGTCTCCGATGGACCAGGAACTGCTGCTCCAGATGGTGCCAGTGCCGTGGTGCATCACCAGCACTGCTGAGCACACACACATCCCGTCCTCAGCAGAGTTTCTGACTCCTTTCTGCATGAACTGCTATGCAAAATGCTGCACCTGCTGGCTGTCTCTGGGAATGGTGCTCTAGGCCCTGCACTTACATGTGCTTCTCCCCAGGACCTGCTGAGAGAGTGCTTGACTCCCTCTAATCAGGAAACAACTGGATGGAAACCTCAATGCAGCTTTTGACCAAGAGTAGCTGACAGAGCCTACTGGAAGCTGTAGAGCTTGCTAGAAGTCACTGCCTCCCGTGGCTATCCTTTCCCTGCAGGAACAGGCACCCTCAAGCGCCTTGAAGAGTTCCCAGGAATCCTCCCACCATCCCAGAAGATCCCAGAAGATGTAGAACTAGAGCCTGGAAATGACTGCATGTGTTATGCAGCTTAGTACAGGACAAGTTATGTATGCAAAAGCAGTAGGCACCTTAATAGCATGTCACCCCTTACTATGTCACAATCTTCTTTAAATAAAAAGAAATGTGGTACTGCTGCTAGCAACTACCTAGATTTAGGGAAAATACAATATCCATCAGAAGTTCCTGTTTCCTGTTGAGTTACTAGACCTACCTTTCCCTCCACTGTATGCAAAGGAGGAAAAGCACATGAACTTAATCCACTTCATAAACTCAAATCCCACAACAGGCCTTCTCTTTATCCCTCCCCTCCGCACCTTTTCATTTAAAGAGTGTTTAGGGAGCTATTTATGTGATAATATAGAAAAATTATATTCAGCCCGTGGCTCTAGAGCCTCATGCAGCTCTTTGGCATTGGCAGAATGATTAGGCTTTTACATGGTTTTGATTAAACTTTTCTTGCTTGGCTTGGCCTCAGGCAGAGTTAACAGAGCACTGACAATATGAGCATTGCCAGAAAAGTGCAGAGGAAGACCTGAAATCCTCAGAAAATGGACTAAATCTGTGAGGGCATTGGCTTCTCTACAACAAAGAGAAACAGCATGCTCCTTTTTTCAGTGGTGAGGATAGAGACTGTATTAACAAAAGCCTTAAGAGTAATCATAGTATTACAGTCTGAAACTACAATGTGACAATTAAACTGAGTTTTAATAATGAATGGTTCTGCATCCTAAAGATGTACACTCAGGTAAGGAACAAGCCCATGCAAAGGTAAAACTATATATCTGCCACTGGTCATTAACACACCTTCCCAATATACTACATATGAGTTACCAGAAAGGGCTGAAAATACTTACAATCTTCAGAATATTTATCTAGAATTTGCTGATTATTATGCAATAACATATCAGCACAATATTTTCAATCACAGGATAACCTACACATCAGTCCTCAGTCCTACTCCTCAGTCCTTCATCACTCTGTCCAGCCACAGAACTGAAATAGCACACCTCACATACAGACTCATTAGGTTTCCAAAAGTTTAAAATAACCTTCATATACTTTTCCATGGATTCTGCATGGTAGTTACAAAGGCTAGGACTTTCCTTGGAGAAAATTCTTACGTAAAAGAGATTCTCAAGTGATACTGACACACTACTCAGAACATAAGCTGACAAATGCACCCAAATGACAGAAGATTATCAAACTAGAAGACAACAAAAGGACATGTGAAATGATACATTCAAGTGGGAGAAGACAAAGTGTGATATAGGATAATACACAATCAGCCACATATAACCTCTAAAAACAAGCTCATTTTCATCTGGCTCTGCTGGACATTTGAGATTCTTAAGAAGATCCCTCAAATAAGAGGCCTGGGGAGATCTGGAAAGCAGGTTCTCTTTATTCCCTCTAAGTTTTACAGCATTAGAAATCTACTTTTTAGCTAATGTCACTGGTGTCACTTTAGAATAGTCAACCTGAAAAAGAATACTTGCTCCATGACTGTAACCTTGAATGCCAAGTTTCAGCAATGAGTAAATATTTACAACTAGTTATAAACCCCTAAAAATAGAGGTTCATAACAGAAATGCTGACAGACCTTAACTAAGTTGGTGTGAGCGGGCGCCACTATAATTAAATAAATCACCAAGGTCTGTTGACAATTAGAAAACTCATTTTGGTTTGCCACAGAGACAAACAAAAATTCTGTTCATTATAATTTTACTGGAATATGATGTCATAACATGTAAGCATACTGAAACAATCTGCTGTTTTTCTAGCCAAAATATTAATTGCATACTAAGGAGCCCTTGGGGCCTCTTCCTTTCTGGCCATCAAATCCACTCACACAAAGACAAATAAAGTATTAGTACATACGTTATGCGTTCATACTGCATTTCCTGCATTTCTCTGGATTCCTCAATGGCATAAATGTTTCTCATAAATATTGTTACTTTATTCTTAGAAGGGGAAAAAAAACAAGTGCAAGTTGCAGCTCACAGAAACCAGGAAGTTTATTTAGATTTAGCCCATGTTAAAAACTCCATGAGGTTTTCTCTAAATTTTAATCGTCGATGTATTCTTCAACTATGTAAAAAAGAACAAATAAACACAATAACTTCCCCACTACACTTTTACAGGAAGTATTACCCTATTCCAATTTCATAATGCAAAGTGAAGAGAAACTGGGACCATTTTAGCCAAGACAAAGGCCACTAAAATACAAGATACAACAAGGTACAGGAAAGTCATTCTTCAGGTGCCAGCTCCATGCTGAAAGGGTCATTCTCTACATTTTTTCTCTCTGGCTCCTTTTCCATATGAACTCAATCAAACTGGCAGCCCTGCTGGTATTGTTTAATCAGGAAAATGCTGTAAACTTTGTTAGTGGAGAGATAGAGAGACACAGACCATTCAGGGGAGTAGGAAACAGCATTTGCTGAGAACAACCTCTTCTTCATAACATCTGAAATTTCTCTAGGGGAGCAAGTTGCTTAGTGCAGCTGTTCCCTGGCTACATCCTATTTTTCTAAGCAGTCCATTAGCCATGTGCATTTCTCACAGATGTGAGTTCTATGTTTTGAAGAAGGAAACCTCCAGTATAGTTACTTTTGTCTTCATGCAGTGCATTTTCTAGTTCTTTCAGCAGGTCTATAACAACACCTGGGAACAAAGAGGCTCTCTTTTCCAAGTACTCCTTTTGAGAACTATAGTCCATTCGTTATTCCTGAATTGTGTCTATTACAGGCTAGGCCATCTGATCAAGGGAAGCCTATTGACAAAACCTTCTTGCTCCAGCTCCAGGAAGGATTGTGCTCCTCTTGTCCTGCTGGGGAACTTCAACTACCCTGACATATGCTGGGAAAGTGGCATGGTGAGCTGCAGGCAATCCAGGAGATTTGTGGAATGCATGGAAGATAACCTCTTAACTGGCCTGGTTAAAGAGAGAACTTAGGCAGGAACTTGAAGGAAAAAAGAGAATCTATCATCTCTGGAAGGAGGGCCTGGAGGCAGGACTTTAACTTGGCAGCACTATAAGGATTGTCACAAGGTCATGTAGGGAGAAGATTAGAAGGGCCAAAGCCCAGCTAGAACTTGGATTTGGTCACTAGAGGTAAAGACAACAAAGAAGTTTCCACAAATACACTGGCAGAAGAAGAAGGCTCAAGGAGTGTCTCCATTACTTGTTGAATGCAGAGGGCAGTATAGCAACAGGGGATGAGAAGGCAGAGGCACTACATGCCTTCTTTGTTTCAGTCTTTAATATCAAGACCAGTTGTCTTCAGGATACCCAGGTCCCAGAGCTGAAAGTTGGTGATGAGGAGATGAGTGAAGTCCCCATAATCCAAGAGGAAATGGTTAGTGACCTGTTACACCAATTAGACACTCACAAGTCTAAGGGCCCTAAAGGGATCCACCGCAGAGTAATGAGGGAACCGGTGAAAGACCTTGCCAAACCCACTCTCAATCATCTACCAGTATTCCTGGTTAACTGGAAAAGATCTAGCTGACTGGTAATTAGCAAATGTAGGACCCAACTACAAGAAGGGTCAAAAGGATGATCTGAGGAACTACAGGCCTGTCAGTCTGACCTCGGTTCCAGGCAGGATTCTGGAAGAGATCATAGTGAGTGCCACTATACAGCACATGCAGGACAAACAGGGGATCAAACCCAGCCAGCATGGATTTATGAAAGGAAGGTCCTGTTGACCAACTTGATTTCTTTCTATGACAAAGTGACCCGCTTAGTAGATAAGGGAAAGTTTGTGCATGTAGTCTGCCTAGACTTCCGTAAAGCCTTTGACATTGTCTCACACAGCATCCT
Source organism: Myrmophylax atrothorax (assembly GCA_026770055.1). NCBI lineage: Eukaryota > Metazoa > Chordata > Aves > Passeriformes > Thamnophilidae > Myrmophylax > Myrmophylax atrothorax. Next base: position 120,822,487 of record JAOXXN010000395.1, read on the forward strand.
CCTCAAAAAACTGGGTGCTTGCAGCTTGGATGGGTGGACTCTGATGGCCTAGCTGGATGGCCAGGTGCAGAGAATTGTGGTAAATGGAGCTAAATTCAGTTGGTGGCTGGTTGCTAGCAGTGCTCCCCAGGGCTCAGTGCTGCGGCTGGTCCTGTTTAACTCCTTTATTGATGATCTGGAGGTGGGGATTGAGTGCAGTAAATTTGCAGATGACATAAACTGAGTGGGAATGTTAATCCACCCGAGAGTAGGAAGGCTCTACAGGGAGACCTGGACAGACTTGATCAACGCACTCAGGTTCAATAAAGGCAAAGTGCTGGGTGCCACCCTTGGGCTGCACCAACCCCATGCAGCGCTGTGGGCTCAGGGTGGAGTGGCTTGAGAGCTGTTCAGCATAAAAAGACTTGGGGGTGCTGACTGACAGCCAGCTTAACATGAGGCAACAGTGTGCCCAGGTGGCTAAGAAGGCCAACAGCACCTGGGATTGTATCAAGAATAGTGTAGCCAGCAGGACTAAGGAAGTGATTGTCCCCCTGTACTCAGCATTGGTGAGGCCACACCTTGAGTACTGCATTCATTTTGAGACTGTCACTTTAAAAAAGACATTGAAGTGCTGGAGTGTGTCCAGTGAAGGGCAACAAGTCTCGTGAAAGGTCTAGAAAACATTTCTTATGAGGAATGGCTGAGGGAGCCGGATTTGTAGTGAGGTGGGTCCCATCTTTCCACCATGCCTGCAGTGAGAGGATACTCAAGTTGAGACAGGGGAAATTCAGGTTAGGTATTAGAAAAAAATTTTCACTGTTACAGTGGTGGTGCTGGAATCCCTGAAATAGGCTGTCCAGGGAGGTGGTGGAGTCACCATCTCTGGAGGTGTTTAAAAGGCATCTGGATCTGATCCTGGGTGATGTGGTTTCGGGGTTATAGTAGTAGTGCTGGGTTGATGGTTGGACTTGATGATCTTAAAGGTCTCTTCCAACCTTGATGATTCTATGACTGTTGAACAAGGTAATAGGCAGCCCAACCAGAGGGGATGCATTACTGGACCTGTTGGTCACCAACACAAGTGAGCTTATAAGGGACATCAAGATTCGAGGCAGCCTGGGCTGCAGCAATCATGCATTGGTGGAGGTTGCAGTCCTGAGGGACCTAAGTCAGGTAAGGAGTAAAGTTAGGCCCCTGAACTTTAGGAAAGCAAACTTCCACTTCTTCAAGGAGACAGTCAGTAGGATCCCTGGGGAGACTGCCCTTGGGGACAAGAGAGCAAAGAGAGTTAGCAGATCTTTAAGGAAGTCTTCCATAGAATGTGAGGAGCAAGAAATCAGGCAAGGAAGGCAGGAAACTGGCATGGCTGGGTAGGAAACTGCCGGTCAAACTAAAGGGAAAGAAAGTAGTGCACAGGCAGTGGAAACAAGGACTGGGAAGAGTATAGAGATGATGTATGGTTGTGTAGGGACAGGGTGAGGAAGGACAAGGTGAAGCTGGAACTGAACCTGGCATAGGATGAAAAGAATAACAGTAAGGGCTTCTACAGGTATTTTACCCAGAAGAGGAAGGTCAAAGAATGTGTAACACCCCCCCCTCCCCAATAAACCATGCTGGAAAACTGGTAACAGCAGATGAGAAGGTTCTGGTACTCAACAAAATTTTGCCTCAGTCTTCAATGGTAACCTCTCCTCCCACACCTCTTGAGTGGATGAACAGCAGGATGGGGACTGGGACAGCAAAGTCCCTCCCATTGTAAGAGAAGATCAGGTTCATGACCATGGAACCTGCATTATCATAAGCCTATGGGACCTGATGAGATGCATTCGAGTCCTGAGGGAATTAGCTGAGGTAGTTGCCAAGCCACTCTCCCTGATATTTAAAATGTCACGGCAGTCAGGTGAAGGTCCCAGTGACTAGACAAAGGGAAATGTTGTACCCATCTTAAAAAAAAGGTAGAAGGGAGGACCCTGGAAACTACCAACCTGTCAGTCCCACCTCTGTGCCTGGGAAGGTCATGGGACAGATCCTCCTGGAAGCTGTGCTAAGGCACACGGATCGGGAGGTGATTCCAGACAGCCAGCACAGCTTCACCAAGGGCAAGTTCTGCCTGACAAACAGTGGCCTTCTATAATGGGAGTGATAAATCTTTAAACTTTACATTAATTTCATTAATTCTGAATGATTAAGTATTTTTTTACTATTTAATATTCATTATGATCAGTCATGAAACCAATTTTGACCTAGTTGTAGAAAATCCCTAAGCAAAAGAATGTTCAATTGACTATGTAAAAATTGTAAAGAATAACCATGTGATGGAAATATAAAGAAACAGAAGGAGATCCAAAAGCATCTGTTTATATTTTTAAAAAACAGTCAGAAAACATAACAAAGATGCTCTCCATTTTAAGACATAGAAAACCTAAACCTTCTCTATTTCAAATGGAAGAATGTAACAAATCCTACATTAAGCAGTCAAGATCCATGAGTTGCAGGCAACTGCATAATGTAATCCTCTTTATCTGTTAAGGTCTATTAGAAAACAAATGCGATTACTTGCTTCTGCTGGGAGGATGATCTAGAAGCTGAGTTGATACTTAGGAATCTCCTAATGTTCAGCATGGCTATATTTTTACATGCGCTACTTTGTTTTGTGTTAATACTATCCTTTAACTTGTATAGCTTACTTACTTCTTGGTTATTTGCCCTCCACAGTGAGCTTTCCCATCCCCTGGCAGTCTTTGCTTTGCAAGGGAACAAGTCAAGGTATTTCAGAAGTCTGCTGTATAAAAGGTTACCCAATATCCTGATAATCCTTCACAGCCCTTCCCCATACTTGCTGCTGTTCTTAAATATAAAAACCAAGAATGGTAAACAATATACTAAAGGCTAAGATTGTTCTATGCAATAACAATATTTATGTATCTTTACCACAAATATCTTGCTTAACATATCTTAACAATCACATTTGCTTCTCCACTAATTCAACCTCATTAGTTTTTCTTAGTTTGTTTTCCAAATAGTTTAGAATATAACATTTCTTTTCAGTGATTTCCAAGTGAATAACCCCCAGGTGACAATGGAGTTAGTATAACTAGTGCCTGTGTTATTAATCTTACATTTTATACTGGAAAGATCTAGTCTCATTGCATTTCTAATACATCCGCCCTGACAATCATCCAACTGCTACTGACTATCTTGATCTTCTTGTGCAGCAATGACAGCCTTCTGCATCTCAAGAACATTTTTCTACTTTTTGTGAAAACACCCTCAACAAAAATAATTAAAAAGGTTGATTCTAAAACTGGAAGAACTGTACTTAATAATCTTCCTCCTAGTTTGGCTTTTAATACTGCTGATTATTTTTCTTTTCCTTTCCCACCCTGCATTTCTTATACAAATCCCCAACTCCCTCAGTTTAATCAAAACATTATCCTTATCTAATGCTATAAAATGCTTAACTGAATCCCACAAATATAAGATTTACTTTACTCTCTACACTTAAAAATTCAAGCTGACACAACATGCAAGGCTAACACATTAGTCAGACAAAATCTACCTTTGGGTTTTGTATCTTTTTTACTTGTGTGTCTTCACTTAAACTTCCTTTTAAACTTTGTTATGAGTCTGGGAATTTTTTATGAAGTCAATGATGATTCCCTTTTCTACTTTTTTTTCTTCTTTTCCTGAGCTAGAAGCTCTGTGGGTCCTTCAAGCAGGATAAGCAACTTAGTAAAAAAAAAAAAAATTGACTCATGTTTTCATGATCACAATATTGAAACATTCCTGAGTGAAAAACAAGAGGGAGGAGGATTCAGTTTAACGTAACATTATCTAATGTGGAATCTTCCCAGAAGAATTTGCGATGCAAAATGATAATATTGCCATATCACTGTTTCCCTAAATTCCAAGTTGCTCAATACGGACATTTGACTGAAATAAGTATTTCATTATTTACTATTTACCACTACCTTGTTTACTATTTATAGTGAATATGTACAAGAAATGAAAAAACAGTTGCTCAACAAAAGTAATTAGAAGAAATCAACAGAAAGTTACAGACATTACAGTCACAGATTAAGCTAACAAATAACAGAGCAAACATATTGAGCCAGCTATGTAGCACTAGTTACAGAGAGATGGTTCCATGAACAGTAAGTTTAAGTCTCTGCTTTCATTTTTATTGCACTCTCTCCTTCAAGCTAAACCCCTGAGGTTTAGATGAAGCACTTGTCAAAGTGCCAGAAGAGTCTCAAAACCAGCCCAAATACTAGTTAAAAAAACCCCAAAACCTGAAGAGAAACTAATGCAAGAGATACATGAGGAGAAAAGAAAAAGCCTAAGAAGTAAAAGGGAAAAACCCAGAGGAAAAAAGGATCGTAAGAACATTCAAAAGTACTGCACACTGAAGATTAAGGTAGAAAGAACAGGTGAAAAATAACAATAAATATCAAGAAGACAGCAGAGACCAAAATGTTATGTGCCTCTGAAGAAGTATTTTTATCTATCAATTGAATAACTAAGTAATGAAAATGGCCAACAAAACTGCAACTTATTCTTGACTGCAAAAACAGCTTAAATAATATAAGAACATAACAACAATACAGCCTCCTGAGTTTAAGACATTGGAAAATGTCAAGTGGACAATGCTGAAAGAGACGGGGGCTGGTGGGGAGGAAAAGATAAATATAAGGGAAAAGAAAAGGTTCTCTTCCATGACACAAACCCAAGTACAATAAGAATAAAAGGGAAAACATAACAAAGCTGTGATGCACACTGTATACTTAGAGGTTAAAGCAGACATCCAGAAGACAAACATCTCAAACTCTTATCTATTTCAGCTCATAAAATTTCCCATGAACTGTATTACTCACTAATCTTTACAAGCATTCAGAGTGGTTACTGAGAATGCCGTCCAAATATCCATTACAGTAAAAGAACATAAACAATGCTGCATATCTGACTACAGTATCATTTTCTTTTTACATAAGAAACTCATGTCAAAAAAAAAATCATGCCATTTGCCAGCCTATACACTAAGCAAATGAGAGAATGAAGTATCTCCCTCATTCCATTTTATCATGTATTTATATCAGTAATATAATACTAATAAAAATGTTACTAACAAAATCATCTCAGGGCTAGGACTTTGTAGGAATTAATTAACCTGAAAGTCCACAGAGGAAGAAGGCCAAAGAAAGCTCACAGCGTGATTCTCAACATCCAAACTAACTTAAATTCAAATAATTAGTGTGTTCTAGATTACATTCTTTTCCCACTTGGAGGAATGTAAACATACAAACATTAAATTGCGTTATCATGAGTAAAAAATTTAACCTATCACTTTAAACTTGGCAATTAGAGGACTGCAAGAAAGAATAAACTGAAAAAATACAATCCTTAAGTCTAACTTAACAAGCCACCTCTCAGCAGTTGAGTGTAGTTAACCGAGGATGCACACTCTCCTACCCTACTAGTTATCAGCTCTGCAACCTCTGAAAATGGCCATGCATGGCCAGCTAAAGCTTCTATCCAGAAACCTTCCCCCTCTATGACATTATACTTGCAAAGAAAATAAATGTGAGATAGAGAGAGCTTAGTCAATTGGAAAGGGAAGGCATTTTATGTTGCCCTGCACATCATAACAGGATGCTGGCAAAAATGCGGATGGCCCTACGAAGGAAGCTTGATCTACATCTGGGAGGGGAAGGGAAGCACCTGTTAATCAACCATAGAAAAGTCTGGAAGGGGCAAAAAGGTCAGAAACCAAAAAGATGAGCAGTGAAGTCTTTCAGTACTTTGAATTCCTTTCTACTTAAAAACATAAAAAGAGCTGATTTCCTAGAAAAGCTCACTCATGAATAGCAGACATTATACTTTTTGAAACTTCAGTGGGCATAACAGATTTACAGCAATGACTGGCAAGTCAATAGAAATTCTTTGCTAATAAAAATGCATAAATGATAAGTGATGCAATGAGGGTTGTAGCGGTCACCAACGCACAGTGACTTGTCTCAGTCGGTCCAATGAATACAAGTTAGTACTGAACTGATAAAGAAAAAATGCAAGACCACATTGGATCAATACACTAAAAGACAAGTTTGTAGACTTGCTAAAAGGTAAGAAATGTAAGAAATGTTTACAAAATGGGGTGGAATTTTCTTCTAGAAAGAACTCAAAAAACCCCTTGAAGGACAGAGATACCAAGGACCGTTAAAATGGAATTATAGAATCATTTAGGTTGGAAAAGACTTCTAAGAACATTAACTGAGCACTGCCAAGTCCACCACTAAACCATGGCCCTAAATGCCACATCCACATGTCTTTTAAATACCTCCCGTGGTGTGACTCAACCACTTCACTGGACAACCTGTTCCACTGCTTAACAATCCTTTTGGAAATTTTTCCTAATATGCAAAATGGTTATTATGACCTTTAACTTAGTAAACAGGGTCAGTATAGAGATTACTGAAGGGAATCACAGCTCAGCTCGGCTGCTGATGTTCATCTCCTCAAGAATTCTCATTTCTGTTTCACTGACACTAATGTCAGACTTGAATCTAAATCAGCAAGGTGATTAGACTCCACATTCTCCTCTTTTATCACGGAACAGAATTTCTAAGCTAAGAGAATTTTGGGTTGGTTTTTGTCCAGAGATGATTTCCCTTTTAATTACAGCACTGAGGGATTCAGCCCCATTTCAGTAACACATGTAATCCAAACAAATCCTGGTGCCAAAGTACCCGTGAGTGCAGCTATTCTTTCCATGACAAGAAAAACCAACTTAAATTGGCATTCTGCTTTAAAATATCCTATAAAGACAAGCAGATCTTCAGAAGATCCTGAGGATTAGCATTTCAGAAGGGATGTCAACTGCACTTTCTTTCACAGAACACAAGTACCCACTAAAATCAAGATTATAGGTAAGATGTAAAGAGAAAATGTAACACACTGGCTTCTGGTGAAAACTTCTTCATATATTCTGTTATAAATGAAACTTGAAAACTTTTCTTCAGAATATTTAATACTTTCTCAATCTGTGGTAGAACTTTCAGTTCAAAAGCAACAAACATCTTGTAAGGAAAGAGTACAGTTCCAGACAGATCTTACTGAGTTATAAGCAGTTAAAAATTAGCCACTAACCTCTTTCTGCTTCCTTCCCTCAGACAAGTTATGGCAGCCGCTCAAAGTAGTTTGAGCTCTAACAGCAGTTCATCTCTGTCATTACAAAAAAGAGCAAGCAATGGAAATAGAACATATTTACTGGTACCTACTGTTCGGGTTCTGCACACAGAAGAAAAGCTGTAACAAGAAAGAAGGCCACACTGGATTGTTTCCATTGAACCCACTATCTCTCAGGTGTCTCAACTGAGGATAGACTCAGGTGTTCAGCAAAAGTACAGGAAAAAGATAAGGGTGAATAAAAAGCTAACAGTGTGGAAAGAACAGAACACACCCAAAATATTCCTGCTCCTGGAGGAGCATTCTGAATCGGTGTTTGTTTTTATAGATACCAACAAGATTAGTCTTCTGAGCATATCCTGAAATTTCTGGAAAGCTGACTGTTTTACAGGCAGGCCTAGAGAAAGAACACCCAGTGAGTTGCAAAGTCAACAGACTGAATTGATTCACAAGGTACTGGGGCAGGCTGATGGCTCTGAACCTCTTTGGATTAGAAGGTTAATAGAAGTTTCTCAAGTGGAAAAGCAGTATTGAAAGACAGACATTAGGAAAGCAAAGATAAGGATTGTATTACACCTCTACATGTTTTCAGCCTATGTGAGAATATGAAAAGTCACAACTGAAACTTGAAGACACATCTGAAGCCAGATGTACTTTCTCCAGAGCAGAGGAAGCCAAAAACCTGTAGAAAAGAACCCTGTCCACTGAAAGAAGCTTCAGGAGAAACAGTCAGAACATGAGTCAAGAACCACAAAAGGAAAGGGGTCCTCTAAGCAGACAGAGAAAGCAAGCATGTGGTCTAGGAAGGTAACTATATCCTGAAAGAAAATGAATAAAAACATTAATTAATATTGAAGTATTAGGGCTTGGGAGCTCCTGTATAAATAGGGCCAAGGGGTCAGTGATAAAACTATGTAATCTTGAGAAAAGACTGTTTAGAATGCTGCCAGAGTGAAAATGTCGTGCCTGACATATCACATTTTAGGCATAATGAGTGATGAAGTATCTAGATGTTTTACAATTAAGGCTAAAAAGATTTTAATGACACCAGGTAAGTGCAGTGACTTGGAGAATGAAGAGACACTGCACTGGGAATACTACCTGCAAAGCTTGCTCTCTATTGTGCCAGCTTGATTTTTAGCCTACACAACATTATTTTAACAGCTCTCTATATAATATTGTAAATACACTCAAGTATATATTTTATCGATCCCTGATAGGTTAAATGTACCCATTAATGCAGTGGATGGCAGTGACAGGATGCATTTGTCAGAAGGATTATAAGCACATTGTGCCAGGATGCATCACCCAATACCATTTTGTGTGCACTGTGGAGATTGATGATAGCACCGTGAAGAGACTTCAGAAAAAAATCACTTTGGGGCAGAATTTAGTGAAATCTATAGATTCCATAGCAGAATCTGGGTTTTCTGATCCTGGACACACTATGTATTTTTATGATTTAAAACACTGTAGAAATTAAATATTAGCTATTAAATAATATCCTCTGTCATTTAAGGAATCTCCTTTTGTTTTAAGCCAACCACACTAATCACTATTGTCTAAACTGATAGCTACTGGCAATGACAAAGCTCATCACCTGCAAGCTCCCTTGCCACTGTTCTTTTGGGAAAACTATCTTAAGACACACAGATGTTTCTGCTGTTTTAAACCAACAGGAAATGGACTGACTCTCTCCCTTTTCCTTTCCTAGAAACAGATACTAGCAAAGAAAAATCTTAGCACAGCTGTAGTCAACACTTCTCTTGTAACAATATGTCTGTGTGGGAGGCAGGCAAGGAGTGGGAACAAATAGGCCAGTGAATAGGGAAGTGAAATGTAGCATGCAGAAGATGAACACAAAGAATTAATCTAAAAGTCTGTGAGTGGATTATTACACCATAATGTCAATACACTAGCAGAGAAATAAATGGGTGATGAACAAGACTTTTCTTTAAGATATGATTCGAATCCTATTTCAACTGGAAATGTACAAAACTGAATCGATTATCGGCTGGCAATCTCAGTCCCTTCTGAGTGATTAGATGTTCAAATCATCAGAAAACTTCATTAGTATGAACAGACTGCAGGTTTAGTGACCAAGTTTAAGCCTTATCTTTAAGGAAATGTCTTTAGGTCAAGTCTGAGGAATTAATTAATGTGATGAAATGCAGATTTTTTGCTTTGCGTGGTTAAACCAAATGCTTAAATTGTCACTGCTGGCAAACTGGCACCTTTTACTCGCACTAGATTTACATAAAAAAGGAAAACTGTCATTGAAGTTACTGCATTACAGCCTCAAATATTACAGGAGAAGAAAACTTGAAGAAAATGGTGACACAAAACCTTGCAGAAAACCTGGTTTTAATTGATTTATGCTGGAATTATGATATTTTAAAGTAATGAAAAGCTTCAGAATAGAAAAAAGCAACTTCTTTTGAAAGTGCTTCTGCTGAGAAATTCTTCCACAAATTCATGCTGCCATCTAATGGTCTAAATCAGCCATTTCCAGATGAACAATTAGACTGCTAATCTGATCACTTGCCTTACTCTTTGGACTATTCTTTACTTTCCTAAGTTTTAATTCTTTGAAATCCATACCCGTTGTTCAGGATGAAATGACAAGTGTATTTAAGGAGGTATAACCTATTCTAACTGAATTCTTAATTTCTATTTCCAAG
>JAOXXN010000395.1:120832431-120854571 GCA_026770055.1 Myrmophylax atrothorax
GAATCTTGGTGGTTCAAACTGACTAAGGTCGTATTCCAACTCAGATCGGAGAGAATCTGATCCAAGTAGATTACGATAGAAATTCATAGCTTCCTTAGCTAAGTCATCCTGTCCGAATACCTCCACTCCAGCTTTTGTTTTAATGAAGGTAATTCTGTTAGTATTCTTTCGAGCTAACATAGAATTGAAGAAGAACTTTGTACATCTATCTCCCTCTTTTAACCAATTAATTCTAGCTCTTTGCTTTAGTAAAGAACATTGATTATCCACTATTTCCAAGTAATTTTTAATATTTCCTCCAAGTTTTTTTTTCCCAAACTGTTAAGAGGAGGGCAAGGAATGCAGAAAGGAGTTTTCACAAAGACAGTTAGTAAACCACACCTCTTCATCCTTAAAATACAAATTTTAAGGACAAAATTTTGCAACACTGACTGGAAACAGGCAAAGCACCTCTGATTCTTTTTGGTTTTTTTAGGGGAGGAATGCTGTACCCTACGGCTGAGGTCTGAAGCTCACAAATGTAGCAAAGTAAAAATCCCAGTGGCACCCTACACTGCTCCTGGTTTATTCTCTTGTAACCAATTCAACACAACAGGCTCCAGAACTGAGAGTGCACTCACTTGGGGAGCACAGGCACTGGTCTCCATAGCCAACTAGCTTTTTGCAGCAAAATACTACTTTATCTCCGGACTTGCATGCCTGCCTCTCCTTAAAACTGCTATTACCCACATATGCCCCTAAAGAGTTTGTTTTTCTGACACTTTTCTCTCCTCCTCACTGGGGAGAGATTTTTATGTTTTTTCATTCCTTCCACTGTGACAGTGAAATGATTCCCACTATAGCACTCATAAAATTATTACACATCTTAGGATTATTTCTCAGTGTAGGATTCAGCTCTAGATTCAGATGTTTAAATTTAGGTATTCAGTTAAAGTGTAGAAACTAAGTCGCTATTAAAGTGAAGCTCTATAGAGATCCACATGAAATGTAGACAACCTAGTTTAGGGCATGACAAACAGCATTCTAGACTAGAGATTGCTCTGACTAGTCCTTCCACTGGTTATAATGGGAGATTGAGTTTTTAATGCACAGGCAGAGAGGGCATCTGAGCTTGGATCTGACTCCCACCAGCATTGTAAAGAACTGCACCTAGATGCCTGGACACAAGCACACAGTACCATGTGAGATGTAGTCATGCACCCAAAACATCCACATGATGTGACACAGGACTGATCCATGAAACAGACAACTTTCCCACGAATAGCTGGAGTCCTAGTGGATTAAATGAAATGGTATGATGACTGAACACCAGTTTTAGGGATTCCTTCAATTGTCTAAACTTAGCTATGCAGGGCCATTTGAAATGCTCTAGAGTATCTGGCCTGACCTTCAGCTGCCACTCTAGTAAAGGTCTCCTCTAGGTCTTCTGCCAAATCCACTGGTCCCATGTGGATGTCTCAAGTGGCACTAGAGGCCTATCTTTAGGCAACTTAGTGTCCTCACATCTGCCACAGTATATATGCTTGGGAAAAAAATCTGCTTCATACACAGCTGTGCACAAAATCCTCCTCTGATGCAGCAAGCCCCAACAGAAAGCCTCAATAACTGGAATTCAACAACAGATAATAGACTAATCATGTGCCCAGATTAAAGAAAAGACTCCACCAAGTAATCTGAACTTTACATTTTCCAGGCTACTTGTTGATCTAATTAATACTAGATCAAAGCCATTCAGATCCAACTATGCCTTATATTATACACTGGACTATTTGTGCCTCAAACAGATGAGGTTCTCCATGCAGAGGGAAGTCTTCTGCTAAAAGGTAAACAGGATGCTCAAGCAGCACAGAAGAACTTCTAAAGGTTAGGAAAATTTCAGACTTCATTCTCTTGCTGTAAATTAGACAACTGGGTTGTATAACTGCAGGTGTACCTTTGGAGATGACAGTCTCAATAGATTTTTACATTGTCTCCTGCAGCGCAACCCACTTGCTTCAAAATTTGGCTTCTACAGCTCCTCCCCTGGCCAGATTTTCCTTTTTTCCCCCTCATAGGACTATGCAACTTTTGTGAAACAAATGAAATTGAGTAAGGATTTACTTTGCATTACTAAACACTCATCTCAAGTAACACTTTTCTCAAATCTTTTTCCTCTTGATGCGCATACTAAATCTTTAACTCGGCATTCATAAACGAAGCAAACTTTTCATTTTATTCCATTCTTTCATGATACAATCTTTTATTAATATGATCTGACCATTTTAGTAATTTATCCAATAATCATGGTCTATTCCTCTCTTTGATGATTAGATTGGATAACATGTTGGTCCACTATGAAGCAAACTGTTGCAGATGTAGTTGGCCAAAGACCAGGCCTCAAACTCTCTTTTACTATTCCTCATTTTTAAAGCAATTGTTCAGTATTTAGGCATTGGTCCACAGGGCTGATATATGTAATCTCAGGAGAAACTAAGTTTAAGCAAACAGTTCCATGCAGCAACTGAGTATCCAACAGGTCAGCTGCCTGCCTAGTAGGTAGAAACTACATGCCAGGTGGGGTGATGCCCAGTGCTTTGTGGCCAGGCAGCACAGCTGGCTCCAGAAAAGGCAGGAATATGCTGCTGCTTTTTGGTTGAGTTTGGACTTGCAAAGCACTGTAAAGAAGCATTCATTAACATTAAAGAAAAATGTGCTTGGAATGATAGGGCTGTGAAGAAAAAGGAGGAATGGTCTATGAACTCTCCCTCATGCACTGAGGAGAAAGGGCACAGTCTTCTCCTTAGACTGTAGTATACAACATATGAACAGGGAGAGGCAACCATATACAAGACTAAGATGAATGCTCAGTGCAGCAGAAACTGTTCAAGTGCACAGAAGCTGCAGTTTATCCCAGGGACACCATCACTTTGCGTGACATGCCTGCAGAACTATCACACCATCCAAATTCCTCAAAACCATGCAAGAAACTGCTTTAATTACTTTATTTCCGTTCTTTAGCTTGTCATTGTTTTGTATTTCCTTTGTTCCTATATTTCACAAGTGGTTTTAATTTTGAAAGCTTTTTTTTAATAAAGGTTTTTCAAGATCTCTAGATTCCAGTGAGACACATTTTAAGGAATTTTATATAATAACTTCTGACTTCTTCCAAAATACAAGGGGTTGTTTTATGATCTCTTTAACACCACTTTCCATACTAAAACATCAAAAGCTGCTGTTCAGTTTCTAGTGGTTTCACTTCTTGGCTGAAAACACTTACGTTTAGGTAAGTCTGTAAGATATAATTTCTTTTGTCACTTACAGACATTCTATAATTGAAAATACTGCAGAACAATAAAACTTGAGGAATGACTCCCTTCAATTCCAACTGAAGAAAAAAAAAACTTGTAATAAAACAAACCAGCATTCAATGGTAACAAGGCCAGCTGGATGACCCTGTAGTCAGAATCAATACATTACTTTATTGTTTAATTTCTCTAATTTAAACAGCCATGTTTTTAATTTTTTTTACATGGTTTAAGCCAACTGTGCTTAAGCCAGAGATACAAGGGAGTACGGATTCTAGCATTGGCTACAGATATGAGAGTATGCACATGTTTTGTCCTCAGCTCTGCCAATGTTTCTCAAACTTGACCCGCTGTTTCAAGGCTTGGCCTCCTCTGAGTAGCGTGCCAGTTCTGCTGAACTGTGCCAAATGGTGTGCTGACAAACACGCAAGCTCAATCAGTTAGCAAACCATCCCTGAAAGCATCAGCACCTCCTTCCCCAGAGTCAGCCTGTAAAGCTCTTAGATAAAAGAAGCCATACAAAATGCAACATTCACCATTTTTAGCTTTTCTGTAACAGTGTTTGAACTGAAAGGTCTTCATACACTGTTGTTACAAAATTGCTTGAAACTCCAATCTGTGAGGCTTTAAATCAGTGGTATTCAACTGGTAAATTCTGAGTGCCTAACCAGTGTTTTCCTCTATTATACTGTGTTAGTAATATACAAACCTTTATTAAATAAGAAGTTGTCTAATGTGGCTGGCTTCAGGGCTGACAGCTTTTTTAAAAGTTCTGCCTTATCAGAGGCCATCAAACTTCCTCTTACCAAGCTTGCACAGATTTTACTTCAATAAAGAAAATCCAGAGAGGGCTCCCAAGCTGTCTCATCAGCATGAGATGATAAAAATTTGAAGTTCTTGTCTACACAGTGAAATAAACAGCAGCATACAGGTACACAAACTACCAGAGGCCTAAGCTGGCAAATTCACATGATTCAGCTCAGCATCACACAGACCTTAGCCTGCCGTGAGAAGCAGTGCAATGGCCATGACCCAGTGCTGTTAAATGGGCTAACAAGTACTGCATTAACCAGCTGGAGTAAAGAGTTAGGTTAGAACATCCACACCTTCTCCAGTTCCCAGCTGGACTGTATTTTATCTACTTAGCTACCCCAAAGCAGGGAGCTAACTTGCCCTGCACTTCCTAACTGAGCACAGGAAGAGACTTACAAGGCTAACATGTTACCGTGGCGTAACACAGTGCCTTAAATGTCTTACTGTCTGCCATGCTGAGGTTTGCATTTGCACTTCTGTGCCTGCCTTCCACTCACAGTTCTGTAACTCTTCACCTAGGCCCCTTGGACAGTGTTTTCCAGAATTTCCCTAGCTGTACCTTTCCCTTGCAGTTCTCCCCATGCTGCTATTCTGAAGGCCCTTCTCCTGCAAATAACAATATGCTGACAGCATTGTATCTATACTGTACTGTAGCCCTTCTCTGCCCTTTTCCGATCCCTTAGCAGTAGCTTTTGATGTACATTGCAGCACCTAATAACATGCATGCACAAAGCTTTATAAGCAGCTAGCATTCAACACCTGCCCTCATGCAGCACTATCAGCCTTGTAAGCAACAGGTAGTTTGAGTCCTGATGAAAACCACAGAACTACTATGGAAAAGGGTTCTGCAGAATACTTGTTACAATTGGAAAGAACACTAGAGAAGGATGCTCATTTGGAACATTTCACCATTTGTCTTCCAAGCTGGCCACCGGAAAAACTTTCCCCCTTTTCCTTTTTTCCCTCTCGTGTTTGCTTTGCTTTTTATTGTGAATGTAACTTTCATGTTCAGTATAATTTATGCCATCAGCTGCAGATCTTGCAAATGGATCTTCGCACCTTTGCCTGTAAATCTGTTTTAACATCCTCCAAATAATACACTGCCCATATAAATATGCTCCACTGCATGTGAGAATGAAGTCCTTCACATGCTTCAATCAACCTAAGGTGTCCTGAACCTCCAAATACACATGACCCCTCTCTGGTGAAGGCACAAGCTCTTGCGTGACTAGGTGAGAAGGTGTGTAAGGACAGTTCTAAGTCTAGAAGTAACTTCTCCATTCCTCTCCCCCCCAAAAAATTGATTCATTTCCAAGCAGCTCAACTTCCAGTGCTGGAGCCAGGAAATACACAGAGACACAAAGGCTAGGGCAGAAGGAGGAATCACTGCCACTTTGACAGAAATCATTTTAGCCTGACATGGAATCTAGCCGTCAATTTTGCATACAAATAGCAGCTCTCAGATCACATTTCCATGAGATACTGAAAAGGATCTTTTGTGCCACTTGAAACACTAGACTTAACTGGTCTAAATATATGCCCTGGAATAAACTTAATACTTTTATTTTTTCCTCAAGCCACTCATCTTGCCAGAATCAAAGTTTCCCTAGTGCAATCTCCTAATCTTAATCTGTATCTTCATTTACTTGAAAAGCACATTTTTTTAAACAGACATCAGACAAAGCATAACAGACAAAGCTTCCAACTTAACATATTTTGTACCTGTTTCAGTAACAGAAAATAATCTACAGTCAGAAACTGATTAAAATGAAAAATATTTCTTACAGCAAATGACGTATATTAATTTTCAGATCTTGTATTAAACACTCTATATGGTCTGCATTTACCTCAGGTTTCCAACAACACTTCTATTCTACTACCCAACTTCCAAAAATCTGCAAACTAATGCTAAATACAACACAGCATAGAAGAAAACAAATATAACACGCTATACCACATGAATATAATACAGGGCGACAGCATATGCTTCCTATTTGGCTATTTTCACTGGCTATTGTAACAGATCAAGAATCTGTCTCCAGACTTCCCTCCAGTGAGGGTGAGTTGGTGCACAGTGATCCTTACTGGAAGAGGTGCAGGATCCTGCCCACTGAGGAGCCAGTGAGCCACATGGGCTATGCTGTGCTACAGGGCCCATGCCCAGCACAGTTCACAGGACAGGACTGGGCTGTGCTGCATAAATCCCTCGGCCACAGGACAGACTTGTGGCAAGAGACAGGCAGCTCCCTCTCTGCTCCTTGGTACCACCTGTGTGACCTTGCAGCACAGCAGGAAGTTTTCACATGACCATCATTCCTGACTCTTTCCTGACAGGGTTGTCTCCTTGGAAGAAAACCCTCTAAGAGTGCAAATGACTGAGAAGGGGAGGATCTCTGCTGTGGCTGAGGTCTGCATGGCATGCTGTAAAGTAAATAACTGTGGAGGATCAAAGGGCATCACACGACAAACCATTATGATTTTAGGTAAAATGTCAACTTTTAATACACTGCAAGCCATTTATATAGGATCAAAGCTATGTGCTAACTGGCTAATTCATTGTCACACCATAAAGCAACATTTCTCATTGGTTATAGTCCATATCTCACAAGTCCAGTGATTTGGACAGTGATTTTCCTAACAGTTCCCAGGTGAATCTCAAGAGTTCTGTGAGAAACTTCCAAGAGTTCTTGTGTGAAAGTCTGGGGAGTTGCTGGGAACTCCAAGGGAGTGATTACTTCTTTACCACAGAGTCCATGCAGTCTGGATCGTTCAGATGGCCATTTTCTATAAGAAAGCCCTCAACAACACTGCACGTGGGACAGTCCTGTTTGATGCCTCACCACTCAGGGCTCTCAGCATCTGAAGGGCTGGAAGATTATCTGCACTATTCTCTTCTTATACTGGCAGCTCTAATAAACATTATTTTAAATGATGCCTTACAGAATCTAAGCGCCTTTCTGTGATCATAATGGCCCAGAACCGACCAAAGCAAAACAAGATGCAGAACAATTATTTTCAACACAGTAGTCCCCAAACAGGACTATACAGCATCATTTTTCTGTTTCCTCTTTACTGTGGTAGTTGTGTGCGAGCTGGTATGTGTTTATGCAGACAGACAGGTATATCCCATTATTTACTATTTAGTTTTAGTTATGTATCAATTTACTAGACACAGTATTATTAGCCATCCTGCATGGGCAACTGCACTCAAACAAGCACAAGGAAGCAGGCAAACACAGATTCTGGCCTTCTGACCGACCCAGCCTGTTTGTTTAGCCAACAGAAGAATCAAATGCCCTTGGCTACCTCATGCACCCAGAGAATTAAAGTTCATGTATCATTTTACCCTAACATGGAAACATGGCCCTCATGGAAGTCTCCAAAGAAGCAAACTGACAGACTGGGCTAGACGTATTAATTGTTTTCTATGAAAAGAAATAAACTGTTAAGAGTTAGTAACTACTGAGTGTTTTGAGGCTCTGCTTCCACCAATATATTTCCATAACTAAGTTCAGATTCGAGAATTCCCCATTTTACATCTTTAACTAGCTTGCATTTTTTCCAGTCTAGCATTTATATCTGTCAGTCAAACTAGTGTCACTACAAAAGCAATTCAAATAAATTATTTCTACAGCACCATAATTAGCTTTTCAAACCATGATATATGTAAGCAGAGACTCAGGTCAGCAGTGACTAGAAATACAACACAAGTGATACAATAATCAGCCACTGTTCTGGAGAGTAATGAAAGTTTATATATTTATATATTTTATATATATTTATATATTATTTCCAGTTTATGTTATTCTTCCTCATTATTACATATTCCAGAATAATATAGTTCTTGGTACTGCTGCTATAAAAAACCACAACCAACCAACTAAATAAAAAAAAACAAAAAAGCCCCATCCAAAACAACAACAAAAAATCAAACACAAACCCCAAAACAAAAAACAAACAAAACAACCCAGAATGAAATGTTAAAACCCTACACCTACCAATATATCATGATTTAAAAAGCTGGGGAAAAGTAAAATAGAATTAAGTCAATTGAAATATTTTCTATAGAGAATTCTGAAATGCTACTTTTTAATTTTAAACTCCTTAATTTTTAAACATTGCTGTAAATTCAATTTCTAATAAAAAATAATTTTTAACCAAAACATTTCTTCAGAGTTTATAACCTTATTTTTTTATAAGTATGAAATGCATAAAAATAAACAGGAAATCCATAAGAAAGGTAACATTATTCACTGATAACACATGTGATTAGAACTTTCTGACCTGTTTTGTTTTGCGTTTTTTTTATTATTTTACAGATCACACTTGATCTCACTTTTGGAGCTCCAAAAGACCAGAACTAATACAGTTCCTCTGTGGGTAAGTAAGGAAGAATAGGGAAAAAACCTACCTCAGAGAAAGAAGTTCATCAGATTGCAAATTGAAATAGCTCTGGATATAGGTTTCTAAACTGTGAAAGACAGGATTTTTCCTAACCAAACATTGAGAATTAAGGCAATGAGAGAGTTGACCAAGAAGAACAGTGAAAAAAACCCAGAAACCTGAGAATGGTTTCAAGTCAATTTTCAAAATGCAGCCCTGCCAATTTTATATTCAATTTCTAAGAAAAGAGTTCTTCATTTTTAATGATACAGACTCTAATCACATGACACAACTGCAAAATACAGCAAAATCTCTCTCTGAAGGTGATGCTCTGCCTCTTCACTGACATGGCTGTAGAATTTAACTCCAGTACACACATCTGAAAAATAAAAGCAGTGGGCTTCACATGCCTTTATTCCTTGTGATGTGCTTAGGGCACCCATCTTCTTTTAGGAGATTATGCATGTTTCTAAATAAGACTGCAGAGACTCTCCTAAGTAAAATCATAGTTTATTTTCACTCTGAAGTAACCTTGAAAGTTCATGAAGATTTAGAACATCATGATAAGGATGAAAAAAAAATATCAAATACTAGAAAAAGTACAAACCTCTGATTGTACATGCCCCGGAAATTATAATTTGCTCTGTAATTGGGAATTGGCTTTGGATCTAACGGCCTGTAGATGGCAGGCTCTCCTCTTTTCATCGCCAGACCATTCAGCTCCACAGTTGGAGTTATACTGCCTGCAAAAAACAAACAGTAACTAAGGCGCTTAAACCAGAAATACTGAAAAACACACAAGCAGGACCGAAATAAGTGGCAAAGAGATAGCTACGGTATATTTTTTTACTCTTAAATTAAAAAGAAGCAACTAAAAAACATTCCAGTTTCTCTAAAAGATACAAATATAGATGCCAACTTAATCACTAGCAATGAAAAAGAACACTTAAACATCTCAGTGCATTCTCTGTGCAGTTTCAGTGGATTAATCTTCACATATGAACGAGAAAGTGAGTGTAATAATCAAGCTGGTTATTCACTTTTCCAAAGTACTTACAATACATTATGACACTTTCCAAAAGAATTATAAATACAAGAATAATGTCTCTTTCTGATCAATATCATTAAATAAAACCAGAAACAGGGCAAAGAGCCATTGAAACAAGCATGATGTAACAGGTATTACTGCAGTCATTAAGGAATCTTACAACAAGTTAGAAAAAAATGCTTTCTTTGCAAGACTTGAAAACTTAAAACTACAACTAAAACTAACAATCTAATAGGAATGATCTAACAGGCTGAAAACACAGCTACTGGAAATCAGTGCAACTACAGCCACCTGCTGGTGACAGAAGACAAAAATGGAAGGCAGACAGTCTGCGTGGTTTCAAAAACGTCAAATAACAAGCTGCACTCCACATCTACTACTTCCTTCTTTTTTTTTTAATACACAGTTCAGCTACAATGACCTCTACTTGCACTGTTGTAAAAAATCCTGAATTAGCTAAATGCACATTCCAATAGAAGTTAGTATTTTCTGAAAATATTTTCATAAAAGATTCAAATAAGTCTACAATCAAGATAGTCATGATTAATGTTCCAGTCTGCCACTGATGCTTTATATGCCAAATGATGAAAATGTCCTTGCAATACTTATTCAAAAACTTGTATCAACAACAATTCTTATATTTTCCAGAGCAAGAAATTACTATGAATTCAACTTCATAATAAAAATATAGAATGTCATTTTAATGAGAAGATACCTGTGCATACAGAATCACCTTTTTGGGAGCAAAACTACAGTGCTAAGGGATACAATTGTCTATTGCATTCTCTTAAAGCCTATTTCTCTTGTTATCAGACTTTCCCTTTAAGAATATGATCAAAGACAAAAAACTCTCGAAGCTGAGTAATACTCTGCAATGGCAAGAATCAAACTCAGGATCCCTTCTCACAAAGGAATGAGCCTCCTGCTTTCTACACAGCTGAAGTCACAGTGACTGTGAAAGATACAGGGCAAACCCAGTGTCCTGGGTCTGAAAAAGCAACATACTGATCTCCAAAGAGGCAAGAGAATACTACCACACCACTCCCAAGCAATTCTTCACAGCTAATAAATACTCAGGATAATACTCACAAGTTCTAAAGAAAACTTACTCCTGCTTTTTTCCATCATGAAGAAGACTAACTGCAAAATTATTCAATTTTAAGAAAATGGCTGAAGAAAACTTTTTTTAAAGTGGTGAAAAAGGCGGGGAAAATAAAAAGTGAAGAAGGGAGTAGAGGAAAAAGCATAGGGGAGAAAAAGAGTGTAAAAAACAAAAAAAAAAAGGAATAATACTTTTTTCCCCTCACTGTTTGCTTTCTTTTACATTAGTCTGAAATAAAGCTATTCATATTTTTAATTTATTTTATCAAACAAGACAGAACAGGTCACTGAGCACATAGATGAGATGTGTATCTCCAAAAATTTTATTTTCATTGAAGGCAACCCACAGGCAACAACTCAAAATGATGGATGCAAGTCACCAGTGTATATTCTTTCTATTATTCAAACAACAGTTTCTAAAGCCATGTGAGTGTTTTTGAAAGAACAGGTTGCTATGAAGGAAAACTCACAATGCAGGAAATTACCTGTCAGAGTTTCCATGCCAAATCCCAGCCTTTTGTTTTCACCACAGATACAATTACACAGGATTAGACTGGATAAGATTTCCAATTTCGTTAGAAAATTAGCTAAAAGAACTCCTTGGAAAATATGCTTTACTATGGTAATAACAGCCAATGTTTTCTCCTGTCTGTTTACTGTTGATCACATATAATCACTCTGTATACATCTGAGCAGTATCTAAATAATATACCCCCTTACAATTCAACCATTTTAGGCATGTGCATTAAAAATTCTCCTATGAAAACTCACAAGACTTTCCACATAAACCCATCAGAAGACAGAAATGTTGATTCTCACATTCCAAATTCAAATATCTTGCTAAAATTACTTATTAGTGGCATAATATCTCAACATGATTTAACACACAGGAAATTGTCATACCTGGATTATTGTTTACATTATTTTTGGGTGGTCTAGGCGTTGGTTTGGGCAGGGTAGTTTCATTCAGTGCTTTGCTAGCAGCAGCATGTTGGGCTTTTTTAATACTGCTTCCTTCAGCTTCCCATGTCTGCTCTCCAAGAGTCAGCTGCACTGTGAACATCTTCAAAGACAAAGAACAGGTAAACACTGGCAAGATTATCACTGTGGATTAGACCAATCTGTATAAACCTTCCAGGGCTGAAGAGAACCCATGCTCTCTTTCCATTGTATTCCACTTCTAAATAACGCACCTGATTCTTCCAGAGATCAGTGAGACCTTACCCGGGACAACATTTAGCCTTTCAAATGACAAAGTTAAATAGTGTAATGTTAATGTCAACTATCAAAGAACAGAATAATACTCAGAGGAAGTAATAATAACTGCAAACTGATCCTCTGCTCTTGGAAGACTATACACAGGTCAGCTAAGAGCACAGGTTTACATACATTTGAAAGTGTTTTGTCTCTTTACCTGTAGAAAACAGGTACTAAACATGTTACTGAGAGGGGAAAAAAGTAATTTTGTAACAATTGCAAATGGGTATAAATGACTGCACACTCCTCAAGGCAGCAGAGAATTTGGGCCAAATAGTTCTACACAGTGAAAGAATTTCTCACACAACCTGTTCTCGAAAAATAATGTATATTGTTAAGGCAGAGTCAACTGAAATATGTTCCAAAACATAGACTAAGAAGGAAAATAAATATTCTCTTTATAATGGAATTACAGTTCTTAATTTAAAATCTATAGTGAGGACAGGAACTGCAAAGATCCAGTTCAGATATGGACTAAAAACCATATATTTAAATATCTGCGATAGAGGACTATTTCAAATAGTATCTGTGCTGTGCAAATTGTGCAGATAAAACTCAATACATATCTAAGACATTAGATAGAGTCTATCTTCTGTATTATACATACACGTTCTGTCTAAATTTGAGCATCCAAGAACACAGCGAGAAAGGCTAAGATATAAGGCAGGACTTAATAGTCAGATAAACACAGTAAACTAAGATACACTCACCTCAGAAAACAGACTGATTTACTTGTGGTAACATAAAGAAATCTACATATTAGTATGAGTAGTATATGAAGAAAAATTTTCATTTTGACAGTCCTGTAGATTTTTTAATTATTTAAAATTGCTAGATCTAGGACTAGGTATTTAGAGAGGGACATGGTGGGCAACCTTTAAATCTGTCTTTGCATACATTTTCATTTAGCATGTACTCGTAAACGAGCATTTGAACACAAGTATGTATGTGCCTCACAGATTAGCCCTATGCACGTGCACATCGAGTATTCAAACTGAATGCTATAAATGCATACTTGTGTCTCAATTACAGGCTTGAGTTTTGGCTCACTGTAATTTTCAGAAGCGTAGTGCAAGTCCCTGTACCACAGTTCCTATTGCCATGTCATCTTTTCCACAGCAGTCATCACAATTTCCTCACAGACAAGAAGAAATAGTCTCTTAATCTTGTGCTCTGCCAAACCCTACCCCCACCTGAGAGCTAAAGTATTAGAGCTAAATACCCATAATTATATAAATTATCTACAAACATACATCCTTATTACTAAAAGAACTGAAATTAGATTTGAGATCTAGAGTTTATATATTTTATATTTTGCAAGAATGTATCAGTGTAGTATTTTTATAGGAGGAGAATAACCTTGAATTTAAATGAAAATATGACTAATGATGGCTACTTATCTACCTGTAACACTTCTCTTAGTGCTTAGAGCAAAAAAACAGAATTCAAGGTAATAAAGGGCTTGCTCAGTAAACTTCTGCAGTCAGCTCTCACCTTCTCACTTAGCCCATCTGCCAAAAAAACTCCTGCAAAACCCCACATATAGTGGTAGGTTTAATCCTTTAATTATAGGAATAAAACTAAACTAAAACTCAAACTCTGGAGCAGCCATTGAAATACTCAAGTCCTGCAAGATCAGAGCTCACAGATTTGCTACTGATTGAGAGACATTTCTCACCAATTTTCTAAGGGATTTTCTATTCCTTACACCCAAGCTAATTTAACTCATGTCCAGAGAACAGAAAGGCAAAGGCCACCACACTCATCCTTTTTTTGACTCTGCTGTGTTTGTCAGATCAATCCCCCTTGGCTCTGGCAATTCATTCCCTGTCACTTGTTCTGTGTAAAACTGTCTCTCCTCCTTTCCAGCCTCTTGAAGTGCTACATATCCCTTACCCCGTTCCCTCTTTCCTGTATCACCATCCACTTTCTTTTGCCACTGTTTCTTTTAAAATTGTGTCCTGAAATAACACTGACATAGAAGGCCAGAGGATATGATCAATCTGACTAACATAGTCAAAAACATCATTTATGCTAAAACAGGCTTTTGATTTTTCTTACGATGAAGAATCCACCTGGAGGGCAGACTCCCAGTAGCTCTAACTGCAGCCAGGGCACACCACTTTTCTCCCACCTCCACTGTTTCTAGTTTCCCGTTTCACCCCAATTGCCAAAACTTATTTTCCAGAGACAACTAGAAAAAAGGACATAAAAATTTACTAGTATTTGCAGTCATGATACAGACAGCTGCCTGGTAGAGAGTGTCTCAGTAAACCACTAGCAGAGGAGAACAGAGTAGGGGGAAACAGTGCAGGAGGAAAGCAATGTGAGAAGCTCCTTAAAAGGCAAAGAGCAGCAGCAGCATTACATCCTTCAGGTCATGCGTTCCAGGACAAACTCAGCTCTATTTCACATATTCTATCAGATATATCAGATTAGCAGCAAGACATTGTACTAAACTGCTAATAGAGTCAAACTAAATTCTCTGTCTGCTCTTCATAGGTCAAAGTCTGCGTAATCTTTATTCTTCGTCCCTTTCTCTTTTATCTCACCTGCTGCACAGATCAAAATCAGACAATATTCTTCTGAGTCTACAGAGCATGTATCTGCATTTTTTGACCCTTATGAGTGCAATTAAAAACAATGAGGTAAACTGAAAAACTGAAAAATTAAGAAATCCATTGAAAATCTGGCTTTCAAAAACATAGCTAATGAAGACTCAAGAAATTTAAATTATATTAGTTCCTCTAAAAGTAGTATCAAATATATCATAGAATCATTAAAGTTGGAGAATACCTTTAAAATCACCAAGTCCAATCTTTGACTAAACACTATCACATCAACTAAACCCCAGCACTAAGTGCCATGTCCAGTCATTGCTTGAAAACTTCCAGGGATGGTGATTCCACCACTTCCCTGGGCAGCCCATTCTAATGCTTAACAGCCCTCTCAGTGAAAAAAATTCTTCATTATGTCCAACCTGAACCTCCCCTGGCACAGCCTGAAGCTATGTCCTCTTGTCCTATCACCAGCTGCCTGGATGAAGAGGTCCCCCTCTCAGATGTGAACTACTTCTTGTCCTGGTAATAATTCAAGTATAACATTAATATAATAGAATTCAAATCTCTTTACTGCTGAGAAATGTAAACAGTCAAACCCATACATTTTAGTACAACCAAAGCACTTCTTATTTCACACAAAATAAACATACAACACAATAGCGCAAGTTAGAGAAAGTCCAACAGATTTAACACACCACAACCTGAAGCCAACCAACCAGAGCACCCTGTGATGCCAAACGCCTCCAGGAAGAGGAAGAGCCCTCTAATTTGCAATGAAGAACCCTAAAAGCTTGCTGATTCTCAGCAGCCCCACACCTGCTGACATCATTTCCACTGGTGTAATGGATCCATGAACAGCACCCAAACCAGAAGGTCACTGACTTGCATCAGTTCTGCACTAGCGGACAACAAAACGTGCAACTCAGAAACGAGGGGCAATGGCAGAGAGACAGCCCAGGACAAGCTGAAACTGTCACTAATCTGCAGTGTGACCCCACTGTCTTATGCAATTTTGCTACTCTAGAAATACTAAGTACAAAGAAGCTGTTAATTACGTCAGTGTCTTTCTTGGAGTTTTCCAGGATTTTTTCTCCTCACCCAGTTTGATCCTAAGAAGGAAATTCAAAATTATATCCGAAAAGTGTTATCCTGAGAATATTCTTCTGTGTTCCCCATCATCTGAAAGCATCCTAATTTGTACTTATTAAGTTGGATATCCAAACTGATATGAGAACTGACCAGAATTAGCAGTCAGTTCACTAGAAACTTTAATGGTATAACCACATTTGGAGTCTTAATGTCACCATATGTCTTGAGGGTGTACAGTAATAAAGTTTGTGCCCTAAAATGCAAGATTCAAAGACAGAGTACCAACTTCATGGACTCAGAACTGTATCAATAAGCACTTGAAAAAATGTCACAAACTACCTTTATCATCATCTGCACTACTGTGAAACAAATGCAAAGCCTGAGGCACACTGACTGGGAAAAAAGATTCATACAGCCTAGAAAGCAAACGCTGGATAAAGATCAAGAAAGGGTCGTGATACCCTGAAAAAACTTTCATAAAATTCTTTAGAAATATACACTCAAAGATGGAAACAAAGTAAGGTATAAAATTACCTACAGGACTTCAACAGAAATACAGGCATACTTTCTGAAAGTGTAAAAAAAAAAGAAACAGTAGGAAATCCCTTAGACTAGAAATGTAGCTGGGTTTGACAGGCACATTTGTCCAAACCATGACATTATCTGTTCAGCATTTAAGGTATGGCTCATCACCTGGAACTGTGACCTTACCTTGGCATGAGCAGGCCCTCTTTCATTCAGAAGCTTATACTGGGGTTGAATTCTATTGAAACGGGCTAACTCATTTACCAGACACATTGGAGTTTTCTCTTTGGGGTTTGCCATGTTATCTTGGAGAGGAGCTGTAAATAAAGAGTCTGTAAAGTTTTTGTGGAGAAATGTATTCTTCACAACTTCGCAAAGCTTTGCAAAAGCATCATGCTTAGAAAGGAAAATACTTTGGCTAAAATACAACTTTTGCACATATGCTAAAGTACAACGTTTAAATGCCATTTACATATAATTACATGCAATTAAAAAAACCCAACAACTCTTTCTTTCCAAAATGCCCCTATGAAAGATGACAGTGTAGGGGAACATACACATATCCTACATTTTCTACATCACCAAAGTTTACCATCAGGATACTGGTTCCTGGAATTGACTACTCTTCCAGAATGGTTTCTCAACACTTTGAAGCAGTAGTGGATAGTGTAAGAGTTACAAGACAAATATAGTAGATGAAACTGTGGTCCCCACTTGCTTCTGCCTGCTTCTTACCAGGGTTTTAGACTTTTCTCGCAAAAATCAAGTCACTCGCAGAGCAGTCCCAAAGAACACCTTTCCTCCCCCTTTACGGATTTTGTTCTGCTCTTTTTAGACCATTTAACTTTCTGCGTTTTTTTTGTTGGTTTTTTTTTTTAGTTTATTTGTATTTATTCCTAACACACTGTCATTTCTTGCTTAGATTTTTAGGACAAGGTTTTTGCATTTTATACCCTGTTCAGGATAGGAACTGCAGCATTTATTGGGCTACAAAGGAAACACCAAATACTGCCAAGCAGTCAGAAGACATTCTGTTCTAGGAAAGAGAAATAAACTTGGAGACCTTCCTGCACCACTAAAACTTCCCTACAAAAGATATACTCAGAATTTGACAAAATAGACATGCCCTTTTCTGAGCTTTTAGATCATTGATCAACACTTCACTGTAAGTCTGAGCTCAATTAAAGAAACGAAACTTAGTAAGCAGTTTATTTAGCCATAATACTTTTATACAGGTGTTTTCTTCTTTTAATCCTCTTTAAGACCTAATTATTTATTATCCTTTTAAATTAACAAGTCATCAAAAAGATCCCTTAGGCCAAAGAAAATATACCTGGACCAACTTACCTGGCGAGTTGTTAGAAGGTGCAGGATCCACAAGGCCAGCAGTAGGACTGCTACAGCTGGCAGCCGATTCCGAAATGGATCCATTCATTGAGGATGGCAGACTCAGCGTATTTGTAGTTGTAACTGGCAGAGGTAGCACCATTGGGGACATGGTGGGTCCAGACAGGTTTGCTGTAGTTTGCATCTTAACTTGTGCCATTGCCTGTCACTGCAATAAACAAATTATTATCAGCGGGGGACTTTGCATTTTGATTGTCAAATGACTGTAGTGATATGAGCAACTCTTCGTTGTTGCTCCTGGATGTGGGTCACACAATTGTCCACAGAAGTCCTGTCTCTGCAAACATTACTTCCAAACGGATGCACAGAGAAACAGAGCTCAGAGCCAAAGAACATCACTGGAGAAGAACCCACACAGCCCAGCTCCAGGTTCTGCTGTTCAGCAGTGGGGTGACTCTGCCTGAAATACACCAGGAAGAATAATTACTCTAGAATAAAATTCCCTATAATTATTCAGCAGATGAGATTACCACCTGCCAATCTCTTCAAAAGAGAAGTTTGTTGTCTTTGCAACAAACTGCCATAGCAATCTCTTGCTATTGTTTTTCCAGTAAAGTGCACATAAAACACCAAATAAGGCCACAAGATACTTTTTTCCTTCCTGCAATCAAACTAGAAAATATAAAAAAAAAAAAAAAGAGAAAAATTCAGACAAACAAAAAACCCACCAAAGATGCAGTTTGGAAAAAAATAACTGCTGTTTCAGTCAACAGTTGGAGTACTTCAATCCTTGTATAAATTACTAGCACAGGTACCAGGATTTCCTAAACTAGCCTTTAACTCAATGCCTAAAGCATTTACCTAGAATATGCCAGGTACTAATTATCTCTTTTCATCTGCTCCAATTAGTTTCTTTATTGCCAATCCCTGTTCCCAGGCTATGTCTACACACATAAACAAGCCAAGGTTAGGGCATGGCTCCTTCGTACTACTCACTGAGACCAAGCTCCTTGGCAAAATTTTGGCCACTGGCTAAAAACTCCTGCTACAAAACCCATGCAGGAGCAGTACAGAGCCCAGCAGGCATCCCAGACAATCCACTCGGATAAGCAGGGAACCACTCAGTCATCCAGGAAAAAGTCTTGGGCTTCTCCTCTTGGCATAAGGAGAAGGATGATATATTTTATTCAGTAGCATGGACATATTATTTAGGGTTCATACACAAGACATGACCTGTACAGAGCGGAGAAAGAGACTTATGACAGCCAGCTACTGGCATGAGGAACTGGGACCTCTCCCAGCAGCAGCTCTGGTCCCACTGGCTAAGGCAGGGGAGGAAAGGAGCCCAGCTCTCCTCTATCACAGACAGCACCCTTACCACTAAGCTCTTTGCTACTTCTGCTGGGGTAATTCTCTCTTCCTAAGCAAAAATTCCATCCAAAATCTGGAAAACTTTCTAACTAAGAACTGAAGTAAGCACAACTATAGACAAAATTTTGATTACAACCAATATTTTTGCCTCTCCCCTGCCCCATCCATTAAAAAACATCCAGGTATCTTTACTCAGGGGGACAGTATTGTTGCATAAAGATCCCAAACCCCTCATTACACCACAGGGCACAAGTCCTTTAGCACAGTTGCACTAGTATAATGAAAACAATAAATCCTATTCCTGCGACTCTGTGCTCTGGAGAACAGGTTCAGACTGGAGCGCCACTTTCATTACTGAGGAAAGACAGAGAACTCACTTAAATCTCTGGAAAGGCAAAAGTAAAAAAAAAAAAGTAAAAAATGAAGTTAAGATCCAATCACTTCCTTTTTTCATAAGTATCTTCAGTATAATACTAATAGTGACAGATTTTAAAAATACATATGCAGTTAGCAGAGATGTATTCAAATACTTCATGTGGTCACAAAATATGGACTGAATTCACACTGTAAAAATCCTGCCATTACTTCACAGCAAATGTTATACAATACAGCAGTATTGTTAGAAAGGTCTAACTAACACTGAGAAGGTGCACAACTACAGAATTTTTTGTATACTATGTTTCATTCTGATTTTAAAATACATTAGTGAAAATTAGAATTAA
Source organism: Myrmophylax atrothorax (assembly GCA_026770055.1). Taxonomy (NCBI): domain Eukaryota; kingdom Metazoa; phylum Chordata; class Aves; order Passeriformes; family Thamnophilidae; genus Myrmophylax; species Myrmophylax atrothorax. The sequence continues at coordinate 120,851,933 of JAOXXN010000395.1, forward strand.
TTGAAAAAGCTCCTTAATTGTAAAAATCAAAGTCAACAATGGCTAAATTAGGCCATACTGTTTAAACATATTTAAAATAAAACCAAGAATATGAAATATCATCACAATAACTGAAGTTTAAGAACGTCATGGTATTTACAGCCTTCCAGCTTATAAACATGAGCATGGGAAAGGTATCACTCCAGTAGTAGTGTATGAGATACTCCTTAACACCTGGTCTTGAGCCCTGCCAGTCGTAAATTATCGTTTCAGCTTCCAGTATTTTGAAAGTTTATTGTTCAAGAAATCAGAGCTCACTAATAACCAAATAAAATACTATGTTCTATAGTACTGATGCCCTAAAGGGAGAAATTGTAGGATGGCTCCTTTCCTATTAAGCGTAAAAAGGAAAAATCAGTTTGAGAATAGCATCAAGGAACTGTAAAAATGAACAAGATAAAGTATGGGAGAAAAAAGACACCCTTGTCCTGAAGTATATAGAAAATCCAACTGTGAAATCAGAGTAAAATCATAACATATTGGCTGCTGGGCTTTCTTAGCTAACTAAAGCAGCAGAACTCCTATGAGAAACTTTAACTATTTTTTCAATTATTCTGTGTGAGCAAGGATGCCCTGGTACTAATTTAACTATAGGGAATAACTCTTAAGTGATGAGATATGGAGACAATGAATTTGTAATCAGTCAAAAAATTCCACTTGTAGAAAAAGACAACAGACTGAAGGCAGTCATGTCATGCCATTTTCTCACTATCAAGCAATTAATCTTTGATGTCATGACAAAAAGGGACAAAAATTGTATGTCACACCTTTTCTTTACATTTTTTTACATACATATGCCACTGTTATACTGTTTTATGAACAGTGAAGCAAAACCATTTTGGGGCCTTCCATCCCCAAGCACAGACTACATAATAAATTCTGTTGCCACATAATAAAACATAGGACCTGGGAGAGAGAGATTTAACTAAGCTGGTCAGAGATGAAATGCAGTTATATAATCAAAATATTTTTAAATCTTCTATGTGGATATTTTTGAAAAATCTGGCATACACAAAAGGGATAGTGCATTTATTATACTATGCATACAACTAGAAAAGCCACTATAACCTCATTTCAAGTGACTAACCCAATTCAAATCTAGGAAACTGCTACATCCCAAGTGCCTCCAGCGGAGCTCCCCTTGATGCATACAGCAGTTATGGACACTTGCCCCTCTCGGAGAAAGCTGGGCTGCACAGCTATGCCTGCCAGCTTTGTGTCCTTATTGAGCTGCCAGCTTCCACACCAAATCACCACAGAGTGATATTTCTCCAAGTCTTATTCACACACATGTCTACCCAGTCAAAGCCTGCAAGTCGAAGGGCTGTCGTTTTTGTAAAGCTGCACTCCAGGGCTTAGGAGATGCTGCAATGGTTGTGCCTCTTGTCTAACCTACTCAGCTGCAGTAGAAATACTACAGCAGGCACGTGAAGGGATGCAAATATACCAGAATTGCATTTTACTTCCCTTCCACTTTTGAAAGTACTTTGCACATAGGCAGCTACACAGATTTCATTGAACAGCTCACAGATCACAGAACACTCTGAGTTGGAAAGGATCCACAAGGATCATCGAGCCCAACTCTTAAGTGAATGGCCCATATGAGGATTGAACCAACAACCTTGGTGTGATAAGCAGCATGCTCTAATCAACTGAGCTAATCTCAGGGGCAGCTGGTATAAACTATATACAAGCTGTGAATTTTCCTCACACACTAAAAATGACCCAACCAAAACAAACTCATATTGAAATAACAAAATTGTCTCACATTTTGAACTGAAAATACTGCTGTCAAATATTCCATTCATTTTTCTTATACATCATGAAACACAACATTGTGGTGGGTTGACCCTAGCTGGACACCAGTGCCCACCAAAGCCACTCTATCACTCACCTCCTCAACTGGACGGGGAGAAAAAAAATATCATAAAAGGCTCATGGGTTGAGATAAGGGCACTGAGATATCATTCACCAGTTACCATCACAAGCAAAACAGACTCAGCTCGGGGAGATTAATTGAATTTATTATCATTCAAAGCCATAGGATAATGAGAAATAAAAACTAAATCTTAAGAACATCTTCCCCTGATCCCTCCCTTCCTTTCAGGCTTAACTTCACTCTTGAACTCTCTACCTCCTCCCCCAAAAGCAACCCAGAGAAATGGTGGATGGGAGTTATGGTCAGTTCATCACAGGTTATCTCTGCCATTCCATCCTCCTCAGGGGAAAGCTGCACCAGAGTGGGGTCCCTTTCACAGGAGACAGTCTTTCGTGAACTTCTTAACAAGAGTCCTTCCCACAGGCTGCAGTTCTTCATAAACTGCTCCAGCCTGGATCTCTGCCACAGAGTGCCATCCTTCAGGAACAGCCTGGTCCAGCATGGGTCCCCCACAGGGTCTCAAGTCCTGCCAGCAAAACTGCGGCAGCGTGGGCTTCTCTTTCCATGGGACACAAGTCCTGTCAGGAGCCTGCTCCAGCCTGGCCTTCCCACAGAGTCACAGCCTCCTTTGGGCATCCACCTGCTCCAGCGTGTGGTCCTTCAGGAGCTGCAGGTGGACCTCTGCTCTGCCATGGACCTCCATGGGCTGCAGGGGCACAGC
>JAOXXN010000395.1:120874775-120892379 GCA_026770055.1 Myrmophylax atrothorax
CCGCGCCGGGGCGGGAGCGCGGCCGAGCTTGCCGTGCGGAGCGGGCCCTGCCCCCTGGCGGCCGATCCCGCAGCGGGGGGAGCGGGAGCGAGGGCTGTGCCAGGGAAGGGAAAATAAGGGTTGGCAGTAACACGGGGGGAGCGCGGAAACAACACGGCACAACTGAGAGCGGGTCTGGCTTTATTTCTCCGAGCTGGTGTTGCTCATCGCACTCTCGTTTGGACCACTAACTCTCCAACGTGCTTCCCCTCTCACCTCCTTTCTCCTCCGAGACAGCTCTTCTCGGAGGAAGGCAAAAGCTCATAAATGTGATTTATGCCAACATCTTGTTCTGTGCAGAATGAGAGCAAATCACGTTTCTGAAGCGGGAGAGATAACCGATGCAGTTGCTGGCTGCTGCCCTACAGCAGCCTGGAGCGGGGCTGCATGAAGGAGGGCCAGGGAACGCAGCCGTGGAGGTTCTGCCATGGAGAGTCCACGGTGCATCCATCGCTGAAACCTCCTCCCTGCCCCGGTGGGCACAAACGCTCCCTCCCTGCACACTGCCAGGGCTCAGCTTGATAAAGTCCTGGGTAACTTGCCGCATTTTTTGGACAGCCCTGCTTCCGTGCCCTTCCAACCAGTAACAGTCCTATGATTTTGCCATCATAAAAATACTTATCTTGTTGCAACGTTTCAGGTTTGAACGTTCCTTACAGCAGGTAGAAATAGACAGAAAAATGGAAAAAAAAAAAAAAACAGAAAGAAAAAAGTGCTTATGTAAAACTGAGATTAAAGTCTAAAGAGTTTCTTCCTTTAAATCAGAAATTAATAGAGGGGGAAAAGAGGGCAGGGGTATAGAAATTACTTTCTCACCATCTTTAGCATGAAAAAGATAGCATTCAAATTCTTTATCTCAATTAGTTTATTGTTCAGTAATAAAAGACTTCCAAGTTTAATCCACAATTGATCTAATTTTTTTTTTAATCTGCTTTCTTGATTGACTCAAGTACTTATTTGCCAAGTAAGACAAACCAGGAATTTAATTTTAACTCTGTGTGAAAGCCAGGTAGAAGCATTAGAACTTGAGGCAATGATCTTCCTACCTGATTTGCTAGACTGCAGTAACAACATTCCTCAGAAACAAAAGCAGATTTAGGAGGGGGGAAAGATGCCTACATCTTTTTACTAAGCAGATAGGTTTTAATGGTAGCTATGAGAGTTATAATTAGTCATAGATATGTAATTTTAAAAAACAACAGGTAAGTCAGGATCAGAATGAATACAGAGTTTATATTTCCTCCAGTGTCCGTTTTTCCATGAGAAGTTTTTGGGTTTTTTTAGTCATGACTTGACACCAAGAGGTGGATCAGTACTGCAAAAAAGGAAAAGATGCAGTTTGACAGGACTCCCAAGCATGGTGTAGGCACAAGGTCCAGCTGAACTTTGGTAGTAAGCTTGTATATTGTAGGTAATTTACACACCAGATACATATAATGACAGTGGCAGAGCTGTATTGTGAGCATCTAAATGATTGCAAAGTTTTATTCACGTAACAGAACACTAAAATAACATTTACAACTTGTTTAAACACACTTTGGGAACCCAGCATTTGCTAAGAGTTTTATACATACCCTGTATTCAGCAGCAGTGGCTTGTCATCCTCCCCTTCTCATTCCTCCATTGTTTGGCTTTCTGAGATTCCTTACCCTTAACTAATTTAAGAACTGGGGACAGAAGTGCACAGTATAATACAACTTCTTATGTATTAGTCTGTATAGTGATACAATATAGTGATACAATGGATAGTAACACAAGTACATTTCATTAGGCTACTACAAATTTTTGTGTGAGTAAAGATCATTCAGCTGCTGAATCATGAGGGTGCTGCCCGTAAGTTTGTGGGCTTTTTTATTTGTTCTTAGGTTTTTTCCTTTTTAATTTTATGAATGCTACAACTTTTACTTAGCCTACTATTAGTAGTTTGAAGAACAACCATATAGTGTAATATATACTTAGGATCCATGTACCTGGCAGAAAAATTCATCCAATGAATGTCAACATCAGGTAACAAGGGAAGTTTTCAGAACTTTCTGCACAGGGAGATGTAATTCCAACAAGCCCATAAAATCACCAATCTGTATTATTATTTCAATACCTAACATACTTACAATACTACTATTACTAGGCAGCTAAACGCTTAGTTTAAAAACATCTTCAGATTCATGTATCAGCTCAGGAAAGTCTTGTATCTTGTGGTGCAAATGGAATATAGCTGAAACAAAACTGAATAGCAGATTTTATCCTAAAATTAACCATAAATGTGTATTTGATAAAACAAAGGATAAAATACTTTATAATAATTTTAAGTCTGTATATTTAGCCTTTATGACTGGAGATTTACATATATGAAGAACTAAACTGCATTACTTCTTTAGATTTACTGTACCTTTATGTTTGGGTCTTTTCTGCTACTGCTAAGATGTAAGATAAAGTCTAGTCAGTACCTTCAGCTTAATATGACCTCAAAACGTCTCAGTTTCTGAAAACAAGATGCATAGTTTGTATATACTCATTGTATATAGTTTGTATATACTCATTCACTATACTCCATTAGTACACTACAGGAATGCCATGACTTGCCCAGCAATGCAGTTTCAGTATGATTACTATAGTATGCAGTTTGAAAACAACAGAAAGCCACAGTACTGCCTAAATGCCTGCACAAATACCTAAATGAGGGGAAAGGATACAGAGTAATTCCATTTGGTCTGTATATACGAGTGCAGGACACTTGAAGACACTTGGTCTTGTCATTTTTAACCTCAGATTCAGAAAAGAATAAATTGGCACTTTCACGCTGACTTGCAAAAATCAAAGTATTTTTACTTTTAGTGATATATTTGATTATTAAAATTTTCAATTTTAAAACAGTCATCAAGAAATGAGTTTCTACCCCTCAGTACACTTTGGTACAACAAACCAAACAAGGCCCAGTGATGTATTTAACAAGCAAGAGACTGACAGAACTATTGCTTGGAAAGAACCTCTGAAGGTCTGCTCCGCCACACTCCCTGTCCCCTCAAACTAGGACCAACTCTAAAGCTGGATCTGACTTCGGAGTTAGCAGGCTGCCCAGTTGCCTTCTGAAAATTTCCAGGAGTGGAGATTTTGCAGTCTCTTCCAGAATCCTGTTCCAGGGTTTGATAAAGTTTCTTTATAGCTGTACCTTTTATATATTTAAGAACTTGGCTGATATTTTGGTAGTAAATTTAAAAGCATAATTAAGTTAACAGAATGCTCATAATATACCAATAGGAAGTGAATAATGCATTATTTACATTAGTCAGTCATTCAATGGAGTAAGAGCCTCTAATAACTTAATAACAGAAGAATGGGTCACTTAACTTTTTTTGTCTTATTTTTCCAGTAATTGAAACGTATTAGAAAAGCAAAAGAGAGGAGTTTGGTATTAGACTTGACTGAAACCCAGTATTAACAAGTCTAAGTCTAGTCAGATCACTGCTCTGCAATGACAGGTGCAGAACTGTGACTATGAAAGTAGATTTTTGACTACAATGCACCTCATACAAGTACCTAAAACAATTTATCACTAGGTGGTACATGGAATGAAAGGCATGGACAAGCCAAGATAAACTATGAGTGAATACTATGCAGATTTCTCTCAGGTAATGGAAACCATTTATTCTTTATGGTCCAGTAAAGGCTCATGACAAATGAATTTTAACAACTCATGTAACACACTTTCATACTCATGTCTTAAAGGGGAATTCCCTAAATCAGATGAACCACACAAGCATTTCAAGAATCTAAATTAAGTGAACTAGAATTTGCTGTTGTCAGCATATAGTCAACTTTTTTCATCACTGTTGGTATAAGGACATTGTGCATCCTCTAGGTCCTCATCTCCTTTAGCAACTACAATTTTTTTAGAATACACCCAAGTGAATCCAACCAAAATGATGTGCTGATTTTGCAATCATCAGCTTACACCTACGTCTCTTATCATCAAGGTATCAATGCTGTCTCTTCTTAGTTGACCCACTGGCCCAAATTCAGATTGATTTGTGGGTAGCATTGTATTTTCCAGTAATGATTTGCTCACATTTCTCTCATACATCAGTGCTGGGAATAGTAAATCCCCGTGGAAATAAAAGCTTTAGCCTTTAATGATGCTAGCAAATTTTTAAAACTATACTAGTAAATTATTTTATAGTAAATATTAGGAGTTGTATTACACATTCAGAAAACTCCACATCACTCATTATCATAGTTCAGGTATCCAAAACTGCACAAAAGCTAGTCTTAAGTCACTGGCTTTAATTTGCACATTTCTTTTGTGATAGCAGCTCTTCCCCTAATTTTCCATTTATTTTCAACACAAAGTACTGTAAAAACTTTCTGTGCACTCATCCTACCTTCTTACAACTACAGAAAATGTGACTGCATATTTACACATATGTAGTTAGTATGCACAGCAACTGCATCAACTGTGTGTGTATGCACAGATAGTTACTACAAGATCATCATGTATTACAAACACCCAAAACTACTCATATATCCTATGTGGTTTCCAGACTTCAAAACCAAACAAATAAACAAAAACAAACAAACAAACAAAAACCCCCAAGATTTGGATTACTTTCCTAACACACACAGCACATAATGTTATCAGAAAACCAAAATAATTCAGGTCAACCTGGGCTTCATGTCTCATGACTATGGCAATGAAGACAAATGTAACTAGTTAGATAAATCAGCAAGAACAATACCAGAACTAGCAACCTGGAGATCATGGTGTATTGGTTTTCTATTACAAAGCACACAGACATTTAGGAACGGCTCATTTCTGAATTACTACGTGTTGCTACTTGATGAGACTACACTGGCTTTCCTCAGGAGAAAAGTATGGAAAAGCCAAAGTGTAATTACAGGTCAAAGCAGCAATAGATTCTGTAAGATTAAATTCCCGTTTATGAGGGGTTTGGGGTTTTGCTTTACTGACAGCATTCGGACTATATAGAAAGGCCTTCGAACAAGTCCAAACATGATGCTATTTTTATTGACAGTGTTGTATGAGAAGATCATGCCCATCTTGAAGTGCTCTGGGTTCTCATCAGTGCCCCTCAGTGCAGGCACAGATTACAGCAGCTCTTCAAACACAACCGAAGTGACACCAGTAATACCAACAGTGTGTACATCAGTGCCAATACTAGTTACATTTATCGGCAGTCGTGCTGGTGAGAGACTGTACCTAATCATACCTATCAACAACCTTACAAGTGGCACACTGTAACAAAGCAGGTCCCAGAGAAAGCAGGAATTAGGCCTTTTACATTTTCAAGTTAGTTGAGGCCAGTTTTGGACATGAAAATTAAGTATTTCACTCATCACCAAACACATTCTTGTGGTGACATTAAATTTACCTGATACTGATAAAGAGATAAAACAACACAGCTAGTCTGAAGAAAATTCAATCAGTAGAAGGACACTTTCCATTCTACATAGTTTGTTTGCTTCCCACCCATTTGTTTCAGCTACACTGCTAAATACTTTTTATTGCAGGACAGTGAACAACTCTGCAACAAGCTGAAAAGGATTGCATTTCTACCATTTTGTAGAAGTAAAAAAATTACTTATGGAAATTGAGCATGGTTATTTACTTATACAGTAAATTAAACTTCTATTGAAATAGTAATTCCTAAACTATTAATCTCTTGGAACAAGAACTACCTTAGACTTACTAAAGTCAAACTGCAAGAGCAGAAAAGGGATTGTCTGTACCTCGCACTCATACAGAAAAACAGTTCCCCCTCCCCCAACCTCAGAAAAAAAGCTTCAGAAGTTGCTAGTACTCCAAACATGACTCAGTAAACGAAATAAAGGGCTTATCCTAGTCAATAGGAATGATAATAAAGCATTGCCTACACATGTTCCTAAGTATAGAATCTCATGAATGGAAAGACTAAAAGCAAGGACAACTGGCAGCATTGTCACTCAAATGATGTTTATTTTTAGAGGATTATCAATGCCTGCAATTTGCCATGAGTATTATCTCCTGCCAGCACACACGGGCTTCGTTCTCAGTTTGCCCCATTTTCGAAGTGACAGCTCTTAGAGCAACCAGATTTGTGCTACTTCCAGGGCCTGCAGCAACACGCAGCTTCAGAACATGTGAAGTGTAACAGCAAACAGCAGGTATGACATTAGCTGAAAATACAGAATCTATGCATGTTACATCTACATCAAATGCAATTTAAGCACTCAGTTTCACCTACAAAGTAGTTATTTCTATGAGTTCACCACACAAGAAGTTTGCTATATATTAAGCATGTTATAGCAACTATGACTTTTTCAGAGGACAGCAGTGAGCTAATAGCGTAACAATGTATTCCGAGAGTGAGACAAATCATATTAATACTAGATGAAGTTGGTTAAAGATGTTTGGCTTCACAGCATTTCACAATCCTGCCAAAATTAAGACTCCATCCCTTAGTAAAATTTTTTGGTGTGTGCTGACAAAATTGTAAATTACTTCCTGTAATTAAGCACAAACATTGTCATGTAGGTAACCTGACAAAAATAGCTGGACTAAATTCTATTGCTACATGAAGGTGTAATACAGTGGAGAGATTTGCAGCAGTTCTAACTTTAAAATTTATTCTTTTTTAATGAACAGTCAGTGCAACACTGCCCCATTAATAATGAAATAACCCCCCCAGTCTTACCCTGCATTGTCACCAAATCATCAGTTTGCCATTATGTGCTAGCTATGCCAGGCAATGGGAGTTTGGAAGTTTTAGGAGTTCCAGGATGTTTTTGAGAATTTGCACAAATGCCCTAACTGGATATTTTGACTAAAATGTTGCTGTACAGCACATCACTGAGCCACATATTTCCCACACATCAAATAATTTACCAAAAACATTAGTTTTAGGATGGTTTAATGTTGCTGAATTTGACAATTTAAGCAAGAGTAAACCCCTACATAATTTGAGAAGTTTAGTGTTCATTTGATGAGAGAACAAGACAAATCTACTACCTGGAACAGCAAATAAAGATGCATAAAAATGGAAGATCTATAACAGGTCTGTACATTTCTGAATTTCTCTGAAAGTTTAAACCAGTGCACATGACTTCACAGAAGTTAAGGGAACATCAGCATGTCTGAAAATGTTTTGATTATTCAAAATCTATTAGGACAAAACATAAGCAATCTACAAGGCATTGCATCTTTACAGATAGATAAAACTGCCCCAAGATTTTCAAATCAGTTTCCTTACTACATCTACAGTTCACTGAATTCAAAAGAAAGAACACCTTTAATAATAAATTCTAAATTTGGAAGGAAGCAGTCTGTAAGTTTCTACTTCCAGACAAAAGCTACCAAATTCTCACTTCCTTTTATCCAGATGAATTTTAATGCATTATCTTATAAAAACCACAGAGCATGAAAACGTAAACATTGATGTGAACCTGCTCTTCTAAATGAAAAGCTGTTAACTAATATGGCCCTTGACATTGTATCAAGGAAGGTAAACTGTAACATACATACAAAGATTGATACACAGTAAAATCAACTCAGATTAATGCCTGGCCTAAGCAAGATTTATTACCCAACTTTAGTATGTACACAGAACAACTGTGAAGACCAAAATCAAGAAATAAAGCTCAATGACAGAAACAAGCAGTGTTCTGTGGTGCAGACCATGCAGCAGGACTCCTTTCCAGAGGCCAAATCCTGCCATAATGCTTTGTAAACATAAGAATTAATTGACCATGTGAAAAACTTGTAACAGTGACAGGACCCATGACCCAAAATCAAGCACAGTGGATTAAAATATGCCTTGAAAGCCATCTCACCTCAAAACAGTATGGAATCAGCTTATGCAAAAGTCACAAATATTCCAATTAGATCTTTGATTCACTCCAAAGAGAACCCTGAGACATTAAACTTGGGGTGCACAGATGCCCCAAGACTGGGCTGCCTGGCACAAGACAACTCTTGTTATACTTACCCAGGTAAATCCAATACTGGAAAAAAAGTTCAGATGGATTTACATTTCACAAATCATTCAGGAAGACCTACACCTTACTATATTGCATGCAACAACCACTAATGTAAGGAAAATTGCATTCCTGATGAAATGAAAATTCGTATCAACATCCAAATTGCAAGACTTTATAATGTTCACTTTCAAAAAGAGTTGCACAGAAATGAGTTAAAAACCCTCCAACATTACAAAGTAGTTGATGTGGAATGAATAGACATAGATGATTTACTTAGGTGAGTGTAAGAACAATCAAGAGAAGCTTTCAGGGAAAAGAATTACAAGCTTTTCTATACAGCATTCTCCAATAATACTTGAGATACCAGGAAGACATGAGGATTGCCCAGGTATGCTTTAGTCTATCCCTACAGATTAAAGAGAAGAAGGTAACAGAAGGAATTTTCAGAATTACAAAAACACATAGCAAAGTACCATATCCAGTCTATTTTTCACTTGCTAGACTTCAAAATCTCTTGTCAGGCACAGTATGAAGCCCACTTTGCTCGGTTTTCTAGAGGTCTGGTTAAATTATTGCAAAGGCAAAAAGAAACCTACTACCTCAGTTCCTGGAGAGGGCTATTCATCCTCTGAGTTGTCAAGTTTGATAGGACCAGTCATTTTTTTCTTAGTATAACACTTCCCAACAAACTGGAAATAGTTTTCATACCAGACCTTGATCCTTCACTTGCATCTTGACCATAGTTGCATTGCATTTGCCCTCTTCAAATTTTGAAGAACTCAACATAAGAATTACAGCTTGGTGTAGTTACTGATGTCCTCTTAAAAAGAGCCCAAAACCACAAAAACCCAAAACGCTGTGCCACCAGCCACTGATTCTCTGAGAATCTTCAGGATGCTATAAACCTTAACCTTCAAGAACTGCCTGTTCCCCCTCCCACCCTATTTTGTGAACATAGCTTGTATCTCCATATGGTATTCTCATTGTACTGGTCAACACAACGTGCAGAAGCCTTTGAAAGATCATTCCCAATGACTGGATTATTATTTAAGGAACCTGGTACTCCAGCACAACGCTTAAGACAGTAGTTACTGCTTAAGGCAGATGACAATGCACAGATACCTAGGTCCAAAACCCAGTGTGATACAGAAGCCACCAGTGTTAAGGTGATGTCCCCAATTTCTCCCTCTGCCCCGTCCCACCCTGTAAACTCAAAAGCTTATGCAAATCAAGACTTTAGGGCTTGATATACTCTTCTCATCTGGAGATTTGATGCTTTATCTGTCCTCTTGATTATGCAGCAAGCTGACTGAACTTGCTAATTGAGAAGAAAGATTTCCACTTTTTGAAGTCAGTTTCCTACTGGTTTAACATGCTAAATCATCTCAGTGCAGACTTCACAAAAACGCTAAATGCAAGGTAGGAATGTAAATCATTAGACTGAAAGGAAGAAGTACAAATTCCTCCCTGTCTGGTAATAGCAGGAACCATGGTCAATTTTATCTTTAAGGACAAAATGCCCTTGAGAACTGCATTAGCAGCTTCCAGATATGGTAGTCCTAGGAGGAGAATGGGCCCAGAATGTGCATCATAACAGATTTAACCCCGTGCTACTTCGCACAAAGCACTTCAAAGGGCTCCAAGAAAACAGGTTCCTAACTGAAGACAAAAGTTTTAAGGGCTTATCATGGAAACTTTAAATACCAAAAGACAGGCCAGCATGAGGGAAAGAACTGTGGTCAGTGTTACAGGATTTCAGATTGTAACATCCTTCTTTGAGGCCGTCATTATAATTTTCAATTACTCACTGGATTCCTACTCCAGAAGAGTCTCTTTTAAGTCTCTTCACTAGCAGAAGGATATGGCAAGTGAACAGATTTTCCTGAATTGCTATTATCAGTAAAATTAAATAAAAGTAGAGGCTAAGTATTTTAGAATTTGTATTTCTGAATTATATTTCAATAAAGAATGCTTATGGTATTTATACTCTTCGAACATTATAAAGGCATTTTAGAACATGATGGCTTTGAAAAAGTTAGTAGTAGTCCTAGAAACAACAGGCCAAAAAGTACCTGGCACAGAAACTAAATCCAAAGTCTCTCTTCCCATGCTGCTGTGTAACTGCAGCTATAGATGGAGTATCACTAAGGCAGCTTAATTCCCCTTATCCAGTTCAACATCGAACTATTCAGATACCATTAAGTATTAGAGCAAATCCAAACTGGACTGGGAGATATAGATTAAAAGTAAGTGGCTTTAAAAGAAAGTTCATTCAAACTTATTTTTTAAAATTATCGTGATTTGTGAGCATGCAAACACAACATAACGCTCAATTGCTTTGCCAGAGGAGGCAAAAAATACACTGGCTTTCCCCAAACTTAGAAACTATATAGCTGCACTACTGCAAACCTTTTAATATCAACAGGACATGGTCTAAGAAACATGAGAGCCACAGGTGGTTTTTTCCTCCCTGTCTGTTTTTAAAACACCATTTATTTTAATAAATATTTACATATTAAAAAAATCTCCCAAGAACAGGACTGAAAAGTCTTACTATCAATTATATTTAAATCTTTGCTGGCAGACACTTTTTTACCCAACTCCTTAAAATTTAATTGCTGACCTTTAAAACCTAAGATGAGAACTATATTTTGTCAGACTTTGAAAGACAGTAGTAAATAAAAATCAAACATCCAGACCAATCCTCATAGCACATAATACATGAATTTTAAAGACTTTTCATAAAAATGTGGTTTAGGTATGAAGTGCCTTGCTTTTTACAAAATAGAAGACATCACCTCTTAAACAAAATTGTACAAAACTGAAAGCCATTACTGGTATGACACACAAGTTTAATTAAACAGCCCTGATATATGCTAACAAAGTAATATAAATTCTCTTCCCACCACTGCAAGCAAACAAGAATCCTGCATCTGAAACTCCCCATTCAATATTTGAAAGGTTTGTCATATGGCAAAAAACAATGTCAAGGAACTATTTGATCACCTGTGAGAAATGAAAGAACTACACCCTACTGAATTTTTTTTTTTAATAAGCTATTTCCTTCAGTCTCCTCTGGAGAAAGAGGGAACACCTCACTGTTATCCAAATTCCTCCCCTGATATGCATCACAGCATTTTAGAATGACTGACAGCTTTGTCTCAAGAGTGGCTGAATGTAAGGAACAGTGTTTCTGCACTCCGCCATGAAAAGGTCCACACGTATTTCCAATCAAGGGTAGTAATCTATTTTAAAACAAGAATTTATTGTGTTATAGTATAAAGACACTAAACACAAAACAAAGTGTTTAACAACATGAATATTGACACAAAATAAAAGCAAGATAGTTTCAAGCCAATTCCATAACCATTTCATGTAAGAAATTCCAAGTGAAAGAAAGTTACATACACAGGGTCACCCTAGGAAAAGGATGGCACCACCTTCAACTAATTCAAGCCCTATTTCAGGACATTATAGCATTGTCAGAATAGTTGCATTATTTTGAGGGCTTGAGTGGTATATAGGCTTTGTCTGACCCTCTATATATATAGGTGAACTTACCCACAGATCTACAAGAGAACCAGTGGAGGCATTTCTACTGTAAACTAAAAGACCTGAGGTACATTCTCTTCTAATCTACCTTGCATTTTTTGATCTAAGTATATTATAGGGGGCGGGAGTTTATTAAAGAGCAGCATAAATTTGGTTATTGAACTTCACTATAGTCCATGTGATAGCACAGGTCAATAAACGTGTATGCTTTGCATTAGAACACCCATCTTCAACAAAATACAATACAGCATGTCATAAAGCTTCTCTGAAACCATGTATTCTAGTTTCACAAGCTACTATATAAAAAGATAACTAAATCTCAGATGTACTTGAGCCATTTCTTCAGACGTTACCTGGTGTCACATCAAGGTCTCTTTCCTGCAGACTATTTTGATGGGATCCACTATGTGAACCACCCCTATAGTAATTTCTCAAAGATGCATCAATTGTTCCAATTTATACAGAGCAGTTAACATGAATATACAGATTAAGTAACAGATTACTGCTCTTCCATATGAAACATTCTCAAAAATAACCAGTTTGATGAATTCACAACAATAAAATTTGGCTGAAAAAAAAGTTGGAGCGTAAGTACTTAATTTGTTTAAAACAACATTATTTTTTTTCTGGCTCCTAAAAGAAACTGAACTCTATGTTTCAAAGGCTCATTGTGAAAATATATAGACACATGGAAATCATATCCAAAGCTAGATTTTACCATTGAGTTTTAAAGGCCAAGAGATATTTTCAGTACAGTAGAAAAAAAAATAGCAGTTCCTGAAGGATATTTTAGCCTCACTTCATTGCCAGTATCTATAGTTCTGTTGCTGTTCAAAATACTTCTCTGAAGCAGATCCATCTGAACTCTATTCACCCTGAGTTAAAGCATCTATACTTTTTTAAAATGTTTTAACAATATATAACAGAGAAGTATGTACAAGGCTATAAAACTTGCCAGTTATCATACAGCAGATTAAAAAAAAAATCAGTATATTAAGCCAATTTTCTGTTTGTTACTGTAGTAATTCATTCTGCATTGGGTTTGGGGATTTTTTTTTGCTTTTGTTTGTTTTTATATCAAGTAGCTACTTGATTTAGACATTCATGCATTAATTGCTTGAATTTTTTTTGAGTGCAACAATAAGGCAACAGTAAAAAAAATTATAGAAATTTTGCATATGTGTAAAGGTATTAAGTTTATAAAAGTGCTTCCTAAAAACACAACCTAATTGCAGTATCAAAATATTACAGAGTGCTGAGAACACCTATCATTTCAATAAATGTTGCTCCACAGAAAAATGTCTGATTTTAGGCTTTTCCCCTTTTTTTTGTGAAGTAAAAGCCTGGAAAAATTGCCATGGTTGCGTGGGACAAGCAAGTTAAGAAAATATACTTTAGTCTAAACTTAAATAAGAAGGTCCACACTTTTTTGTGAAAACTTTAAGCCTCTGTCAAAAATGTATTTTTTTTTCTTTTTATAGTACAGGATTAAAAGACAAGATGATGCTTACAAGATAAAGAAATAATTTACATGAAAATATCTTCTGACAAAGCTTTTCAATCAAAATATTGTTTTGTAACATTCAAACATGACATACAACACAAAAGAAACAGTGAATGCAAACAAAAAATGTTATATGGACTGCTTTTGAACACATAAATAAATGAAATATTGGTGTAGGCAGTAGGGCTCATGCTGATGGCTAGCAGGAAATAACAGTGTGCAAGCTATTTGGAAAAAGCTCTAAAGTACAAATTACAAGCCCAATTACGGACTGCAGCAAGTTCAGTTATATCACTGCCATCCTCTATCTCCAAAATAAATTCTTGTTTAAATGACTCATACCCTAAATTACTCATACCTTTGCTTCAGAGATATGAATAACTATATACAAAAAGTACTTTTATTTCACCATAGGGATAACATTGTACCTCTCTGCCAATGTCACTTGGAAAACCGCCCATGTCAAAACAATTTGACAGCAGATAAACAATTCAATAAATAGTAATGATCTTATTATAGTCCTTCAGCTAGGCATGTTAACTCATGCTGCTAGTTTTGTGGTCACAGTGCATAGAATCCAAATATAAAAGAATGGGCTGGATTTAAGGTAATTGTCAATCCCTTGCTTATAATCCAAATATATTCAAAACTTTCATAAGCTCTGTCATGTGTCAATCTTTTTTTGTGGCAGGAGCAAAACCTTCCCCTGGTACAATGTCCATTGCCGGCAATGGATGCACCAAAACCGCCAAGGAGCTCAGTGTTATTGCACAATATATGAAGACCTGGAATTCTTCCAAAAGCTTAAAATAAAAATAATGGAATTATTCTGACGTTTCTGGACACCTGCATTAATACTGTATGACTAATAAAAGCATGTCAGTTGCATGGACTGAACCAGCGATCAACATGCGCCCAGAATGCACACTAGTAAAAATGCAGTCAAAGGAAGTAGTCTTCATTGCCTATAGGTCACTTCCAGTCAAAGGTTAAAGTTCAAAGACTGAATGATCAAAGTGCTCATTTTCTCAGTAGGACTATCTTCTGCTACGAGGATCACAAAATGGTGGCATCAACATGTGTCATCTTTAAAATAAAAGAAGAGCATTTATGGAAAACATATAAACATTCCATTTCCAAATCAGCAAGGTGCTACACGCAGAACAATTCCTAGCATAGACAGTAACATGCAGTGGAAATGCACTGGTTGAATAAATTCTGTCATTTTCTCCAATAATGACCCCAGTAAAAAAAAGATATTATTAAAATTTAGACTTCTGCAATACACACACACCCCCCAAAGATACCGGTATCAGCAAACACGCCATTAAAAGGACAGTCATTTCCATGCTCAACATTTAGAAAGCCACTTGCCTAGAAAAAGAAAAACCAAATATGCTTAACATTTTGCACCCTTGAAATATAGCAGGTCCACACCAGTTATCTAATTGAGACATCCTTTTATAAGGAATATATAGGGATAAGAGCTGGCAGAGTGGGCTGCTTCTTATGCATTCTCAACTCTTTATACATATATATATATTTATATATCTATATTGATTTATTTCTCAAGACTCAACACAAAACTATAGCTGACAAAATTATGCAAAAACAGTAGGTTACTACTATAAAACTAAAATCTTAAAATCTGAAAATAACTTACATATGCTACATTTTAGATACTGTGACTGGACAGAACACATTTCAAAAAATGCATATTCTATACCTTTCTTTTATGCATTATGCTCCATATTTAATATTTGCTTGTGCATGTTCTCCCTTTTAAACACTCTCCTTCACATATCAATCTGCAGTATATTTGCACCTCCTAACAGTAAATATGGAGTTGTTAACAGAAAGCAAACTTTCTGTCTGCTTATTTTTAACGCACTTACTTGTAATCTCGCGCACCTAATAAACGTACCCTCATAAACATTCTACATTCTCACTGGAAAACATTATGTCATCAATATTATTACTTGCAAAAAACCTTTTCATTTTTATAGTAGGCTACTGTACATTTAAAAAAAATGGACAAGGATGCAGGAGAGAAAGAATGGCTATTTAAATGATGTACTGAAATTTTAGGTCAAATACCAGAGAAAACACTTCCTACTTAAGAAAAAAACCCAAACAACTCCCAAACCCAAAAGCAGTACGAAAGTGATGGATGAAAATAAGCACCACCGAATTTTTTCCCCACACACAAAAAAAATCTACTTCCTAACAACACCAAAGCCAGGTAACAGCTTTATGACACCAATTTCAGCCTGAATGCCCAAGTAAACTGTATTTGGATGATTCTCTGACTTTAAGACAGCATGAGCAACTCTTAGATTGAAATTCAACATGAAAGTCAATGTACAGCTGAAATATATATTGGGGAAGGCAGACAGTCCATAAATACTTTCAGTTATCAAAGATCAGGAGCTTTAAAACAGGGCTTGTGAGGATATTATTTTGTAGCAAACAAGGCTCCATGACCCTGCTTGTGGAGTAAGTTGCTATGTTTGGGCAGGGATGAAAAGAGAGATTAAAACCTCAATAACAAGTTAAATCCAGGCATTTATTTAAATGTCAGAATATGTCTCAAAAGTGCCACTTTATCACTCTGTGTTCATATGGCTTTGATTTACATCAGCTCCCAACCAGGCACTAATTTGCTCCCAGGTAAATAAATTCCAGGCACGTATTGGAAAAAATATTTTCCTTCAAATGCACGTGTTAATACAGATGACAAACTTCTTCCTAACTCTTCAAAACACAGGGATCCAATACCACTTTGAAGCTAAACCAGTCCAATGGAGAGCTGACACCAGGAGGGGCAGAATCACTTTACACCTCCCTCCACATGTTCTCATATTAGCACTGGCATTTAATTTCACCCAGTGGTTATCCTTGGACAGCTGCTTTTCTTTCTTGGGTGAGATTGGTTTTTCTCCCTTCATTTACTCAGATAAATGTGGTTCAACTACAAGATTAGATACGTGCCACTTCAGCTGAAGTGTGAGCAGAAAATAAAGATCACAGAAGCACCTTTTTACATTTCTCATTTTAGTGTAACCCACCAGTTCTTCAAACATGTTAAGAAAACACTGACAATTTAAAAAACATGCTTTGGGCAGACTTGTTCTGTGTCTACATAGGAGAAAAAAAATTACTTGCAACTGAGAAAAGAAGCAAATTACACACAAAACTCAAAGAGAAAACACTCCAGCATTTAGGAAATTTTTGCCCAGTGGACAGCAGGTATGTTTAATTTATTAATGTAAGAATTTAAGGTGAGGAGTAGCCCAATGAACTTTCAATCACAAAGCAAGACAAGTATGAGTTACTTAAATGCACTGACTTGCCTTCTCTTGCCTCAGGTTGTTTTTTAGGTTGCTCTGAATTTGAGGAGGGTATTTTCCAACTTTGAGGAAAAAAGGCACTGAGTAGCTACTTCATAGTAATAAAATAACTCGTTCAGTGAACTTGTAAGTACCTTCATAGTTTTGAGGCACAATAACACGGCAACCTTCAGAGTCAGAGAAACTACAATTCTTTCCATACTAATTGCTTGTTTAATGTAAATTGAATTTCATGATTAAGAAATGAAAGTTGTATCTGCAGACTGTTCTCCTTTTATAGACCTCTATTCTAAATCAAAAAAAGAATTAGAAGTAGACAGAACATTTTAATCATAAGATAAAGCAAATAAGTAGACCTTTACTTGTTGGGTTTTATAAAATAACTAGCAAGTGAAAATAAGTTCACAAAAACACTCCCAAAATGAGAAAATGGAGAAACAGCAAACACATTACAAGAGTGCAAAAACAGAGAGTGAAGAGAAAGTGACTGCTGAATGATCTGGTGAAGATGGAAACCCCATCCTTGTGGGCAATACGATTATTATACTTGGACACAATTTTATAAACAACCACATGATTAACAGTCCCAAATTTCTTAAATACATCTTAATCCCATGACATACAGCACTTCTCTTACTGTATCTGAAGTCATCTTCTTTTAGAGATAATATTACAGTATTATGAAAAACAGAGTTTTCATTCTGTACACATTAGCATATAACAAACATATATTAAACTTGGTCTCAAGCAAGTATTATGAAACTCCCAAGTTTTTTTGTTAAGGCATCCATAGGCTTTTAAGAATATTAAGAATTTTAAGAGTGAAGGCTTTGGCATTTTCCTCTCCAGTCGTGACCTCTCACTGTCTCAAAAAACCTGCTCTCATTTCACTTAGCGGACAGAGCATGTCCCGGGGTGGGGAGGGAGGGAAAAACAGAGGATGCCTCATGATGGAATCACCTCTCCAGCACTACGCTACAGTATTACCTGCTCTAACACATCCCTTCCCAAAATACTTGAGCTTCCCATAACTACCATCTGTACAGAATATACCCAGGGTAAGTAAAGGAAGCATTGCTAACTACTAGTGGGCTTTCTACTTTGTCCGGAAGAGTCAGCTCACTAATACAGATGATAATTTTCAATTTCTAGGGCAGTGTTCTCCTGGGCACTATTCTTCAGATGGTT
>JAOXXN010000395.1:120921002-120931630 GCA_026770055.1 Myrmophylax atrothorax
GAGGGCGGTGCGGACGGGCCCGAGCAGCGAGAGCCGCGCGGGCGGGAGGGGTCCCTGATAACCCGATCCCGATCCCGCCGCCCTTGCCGGCTGCCGGGGGGGCGCCTCGCCCTCAGGAGGCTCCCCGCGGTGCTGTCCGTGCCCTGGCTCGCCCTACGGCGCTCGGGGCTGTCCTCCATCGCCCCCTGCGGGGGTGACCCCCCGCCCGGCCTCTGCCTGTGAGGGTATTGAGACCTGCTGGGCCAGGGTCTTCAAGGCATTAGTTAGCGGGGACTGTGCCCCTGCCGTGGGTTTCCCTGGGCGCCCCGCACGCCTGGTGTGCCCCGGCCGGGGATCACAGGAGCATGGAATGCGTTGGGTTGGAAGAGACATGAAAGGTCATGCGGTTCCAAGTCCCCGCCATGGGCAGGAACATCTTCCACCAGACGTGGATGTTCCGAGCCCCGTCCAGCCTGGCCTTGAACACCGCCAGGGCTGGGGCATCCACGGCCTCTGCGCAACCTGTTCCGTTGTCTCGCCACCGTCAGAGGAAATAATTTTTTCCTACTACCTAGCCTGAATTTCCCTGAGAGGCCCATCACTC
This sequence comes from Myrmophylax atrothorax, assembly GCA_026770055.1. Lineage (NCBI taxonomy): Eukaryota > Metazoa > Chordata > Aves > Passeriformes > Thamnophilidae > Myrmophylax > Myrmophylax atrothorax. The sequence goes on from JAOXXN010000395.1 coordinate 120,921,586, forward strand.
CGTGTCCTGCACTGCTCGGCCTGAGGCTCCGCGGCCGGGGCCGCTCCCGGCCCAGGGCATTGGCAGCGGGGAAGGGCTGGACGGCGCTCCCGGTGGGATTTCTCCTGCGGGACCCCTTTGTGCTGCTCTGCAGCTCTCCAGGGAATCCGATTTGCCTGCCCTGCTGGACTGGTGGCGTTCCTGCCCGCATTAGCACGGGAGCATTTTTGGACTCTGCATTTTCCTCTTCTGGACTGGGATAACCTCTGTCCTTTGCACCAGATGATTTCGCGGTGTCTATATAGGTGAAAATAAACAAGCAGCACTCACTAGAATGACTGTGTGCAATCAATAAATTAAACAACTTGCGGAAATACACTTCATAAAGCTGTTATTCCTGCTGTAGTATTTCAGACTTAACAGATCCTCAAGATAAACCTACAAAATGTTTATCCAAAGACAAACCTATAAAATCCATAATCCTGGTGGTTATGTAAAACCAAGGATTTAACAGAGAAACTGATTTTATAGGTCATTATAATCTCCATCTCCCCACTGCTCTTGCTGCACATTCCAAACACATCAAAGTCCCTTTCTCTGTCCCTTTACACCTCTCCTTTCTTATAATGCTAAAGAATCCTTGGGTCATCTCTGCTCCATTGGAAACACTTGATTTTTCCTTTAGAAATGCCCTGATATGCAAATGCTTAAATTATTGAGCAATTCTTCGCAGTTTGTATTTACCTTTGAAATCTGCTGCTTTAATTTTAGAGCTCAAGAAGGGTTCTGCATCTAAATGCCTGCCCATCTTCTTTAACCATATAACATAGTATGATGCAAGTACTACCTCTATGTACAAGCTTTACCTTCTGGTATTTTTTTTATGCATCCTCAACTTTGAAAACAGCTAACTGGAGGAAAACTAAACAAAAATACCCAGCACAACATAACATCAGCTTCTAACTTTTATCCAGTATCAACAGTGTTGTTTAAGTAAGCATTCAAACTTTAGGGGTTTGTTTAAAGGGAAGAACAGAATGCAGCAGGAGTGTCCTTACACTGTGAGGCAGCTGCAGAAGGGAACAAACCTCTTAGGTTTGAAGGAATTTGCTGATAACCAAACCAAGTATTTGTTGATTTTTGACTAAGAAAGATTAGCCTAGTGAAAGTTTGGATGGGAAAAGCATTACCATGTAAGCTGCATCCTATACATTTTGTCCCCTAAATTCTATTCTCATTCACAAACTATGGTTTCCTGATGCCATGCAACCTAACATTGCTTTACTGTGTTTTCCCTGGAAGTCAGTATTTATTAATACATGATTTTGCAAGACCATTTATGTTGCAGAGGATTTATTGTATTAAATAAACATGTACACCTGGTAAAGGTTTCTTTTTCCTGCAGCTCTTCAGAACTAACTTAAGCTGTCACAGCATTAAGTGGAACGTTGCTGTTTCTGTTTTACTAGTTGTTGTTGTTTTGCATGATCCAAGCATATGTTTATCCTAAAATACATCTCTTAATGCCATATGCCACAAAGATTGCAAGAACATCAAGTTTAAGCAATGGACATGTGTTCGGCTATAAACATGGACATATTGACTATCTGTGTTGATGTAATGACAGCGAGATAAAACTGATTTCAAACCATTATATTCTGTTTCTTAGGCGTGTTCCAGAAAACCCTGTTGAAGGTCAGAAGACATAAAGCAGCATAAGCTATGAATGCCAGCACACTTCATAGAGTGCAACCTGGTTTTGCATGGAAAGATCAGTGAACTGTATTCAGTACAAATGACTTCTATTCTGTAATAAAGAAAAAATATCACTGGATCAAAAGCCACCTTTGCAAAAAAAAAAAACAATCATAGCTTTTAACTACCCCTATGTTCAAGAAGTCTTTTTTTACCTATCACATATATCTTTTCAATGTTAGAAACACAGCACCTACCACATTTTGGACTAAAGTATTGTTTACTGGGATAATTTCATCTATTCTGCAAATCCCATTCCTGAGGATAGCAAGCATGAAAAGCAAGGGGCAGTTTGCCCTTCGTATAAATAGTGCATGACATAATTACTACCATTTTCAGCCTTAACTGGGTATGTAAGAAACTAACACATTGCTCTGCAGCTGAAACTTGTGGATGAGAATCCCCCCATCCCTGAATTCACTTTGAGTAGAGTTTTTCTTACAGGACTACCAAAGATGTCTTTTACCACTGTTGTCACATCTTTGTTTTTTAAACTGTCGTGCAATGTCTAATATACATGTGCAATATTTTTAGCTCCTTGTCATCATGGGAATAGGGGCAACTGGAGAATTATCCCTGTGATTTATTGGGGTTTTTTCCCCTTTTCCCATGCCTTGGTAACCTGGCTTGCAGAGAGTTGTTTTAGAAAGTGTTTTTGTATAGTACCTAATACTGTAGGGATTAGAAAATCAGTCCCATAAGCACAGTAAGAAAACAAACACTATTATCAGACTACCAGAAAAAAAAATTTATGTGAATATCAGTATTTTCTTCATTAAGTTATCCGGTAATCCCAGTAAAGAAAAGGCCCAAAATCCCAAAGAGGGTAAATTTCACAAAGAATCGGTAATACTGTAATTTTGTGTTCATTGCAGTGTTGACCTTCTTAATGCAAAATGTAGATGAAAATACTTTTGCAGTTAACCCTTCCAAATCTGTTGCAGGAGTAGAGATGGCCAGCACAATAGTAATTTGGCTTTTTAAAAAGAAAGCTTTAGTATTTAGATAATGCAGACTGATCCTGCACCAGTCAACCTAAGTTTTGCCAGACTTCAAGGGTCAGAGTCCTGGGTCCCAAATATTCAAAGTTTCAGGAGTAAGAGGAATTTAATCTGTCTTCTGTATTTCAGAAGCTATCTTGCAATGATCTGATCCAATACATAATTGACTCATTTATCAAATACATATGGAGCAATTAATGAAAACTGTACCTCCTACTAAAATTGCTTCTGTAAATATTCTTAATTTGCATCTAAAAATCCACTTCTCTTCAGAATTTGCATAACCTTACACTTACAGGAGAGATGTAACTAATGTTCAAACTGCATTTGTTAGACAATTTTCTGATATATGAAGCCAGTTTCACAAGATCAAATATGTTTCTTGATTAGGGTCCCTACAGTTTTATAATTTTATATTTTATCTCCTATGTTATCCATTACTTTTTCAAACAGTACCAAACCTTTTTTTATATATATCATTTTTCCATATCTGTCACTGTCTGTTTCTTTATAATTTCTGCCACTATAATGACATGGGAGCTTGATGTCTTTTGTGTGTGTCTGCTGTACTTCTTTAGCTCTCCATCTTCTCTCCCTGTTGCACAGAAGTCAACTGCACATTCAGGTTACCCTCCCCTTATTACTCAAGTGGTGTAGCAACTGTAATCTGCAGAGCCAGGAGACCACATCTGATGAGTGTGGAAGGCTCCCTGCCCCTCAGAGGAATTGTGCCAACTGCTTCTTCTACTCCTGCCTGCCAGTTTAAGGAAGGGCACTGAGTTTAAAAAGTCTGTGGAAATACCAACAGCAGAAACCATCAACGAAAGACTCAGAATCAAACTAAGACACAATTTTATCAAGAACATAAAAGAAATTAGTTGCACAGCTAAAATTGAAAATACCCTAAATTCACAAGATGCCTTTGAGGTGTTGACATTTTATTTTGTTTTATTCCTTAGTGATAATATAGTTTTTTCATCAATGGTATAACCCATTTTCATCTTCATTCTTAATAGTAACAGGTACATTATCATTTCCATTCCAGGACTTTCAAAGAGACAGAAGAACCTAAAAATTTTTTTCACCTTATTTCTGACCAGCTGCAAGTGCAGTGCCTGCAGAAAATTGTTCTTGGATGTCACATACTTCCATTTCTTCTCTTGGATAGGATTTGACAATTTTGCAGCCACTGCATAATCTGTGGCTTTCAGTTGATCCACAGGAAGACTAAACTACCAGTATTTTTCATCAAGTCAGAAAAAGAATTTGTCATATTACGTGGACACACAGTTGTAATAACTGCAGGGGAAGAAGGAGGACATGGGGTTAGGGACAGGAGCGGAATTGCGTATTTTAGTAATGTGCAGAATCACAGAATGGGTTGGGTTAGAAGGGACCGCAGTGGGTCATCTGGTCCTACCTCCCTGCTCAAGTGGGATCACAGAATGACAGAATCACAGAATATGTTGAGTTGGAAGGGACACACAAGGATCATCGAGTCCAACTCTTAGCCCTACACAAGACCATCCCCAACAGTAACACCAAGTGTGTGAGGGCATTGTCCAAATGCTTCTTGAACTCTGCCAGGCTTGGTCCTGTGACCACTTCCCTGCAGAGCCTGTTCAGTGCCCAGCCACCTCCTGGGTGAAGACCCTCTTTCTAATACCCAACCTAAACCTCCCCTGACACAACTCCAGGCCATTCCCTCAGGTTCTGTCACTGGTCACCACAGAGAAGAGATCAGTGCCTGCCCCTCCTGCTCCCCTTCACAAGGAAGTTGTAACTGCAATGATGTCTCCCCTCAGTCTCCTCTTCTCCAGGCTGAACAGACCAAATGCCCTCAGCTGCTCCTCATACAGCTTCCCCTCAAGGCCCTTCGCCATATTTCTTGTCCTCCTTTGGATGCTCTCTAACACTTTAATATCTTTCCTGTATTGCAGTGCCTAAAACTGCACACAATATTCAAGGTGAAGCTGCCTCAGAGCAGAGCAGAGCAGGACAATCCCCTCCCTTGACCACTGGCAATGCTTTGCCTGATGCCCCCCAGGACAGGGTTGGCCCTCCTGGCTGCCAGGGCACTGCTGACTCATCCTAGAACACTTGCACAGGCTTGCATCCAAATGAGTCTTGAATATCTCTAGTGAGGGGGACTCTACAACCTCTCTGGGCAATCTGTTCCAGTGCACAGTGACTTGCACTCTAAAGAAGTTCTTCCTCAAGCTCAAGTGGAACTTCCTGTGTATCAGTTTCTGCCTGTTGCCGCTTGTCCTATTGTTTGGCACTGTATGCTGGAATTAGCAATTTGTAGTAATTGTCAAGCATGTTTTTTGGCATCAGTAGTCCCCTAACTCTTGTAAGTGCTGTAAAGATGAATACCTATAAAGACAAAAACTGTAAAAATTAATGAGGTTTGTGTAGGACCTCTACTCAATTAAGTAGATGAATGCATTAAAAAGTGTGAAGTTATGTAATTATTAAAAGTTCTTCCACATCGAAAGCATCCACAGCCCATGCGAGCAGGTTAATTACTGTGTCTGTCAAATCCAAGTGTTCAGACGCTGCTCAGTGATAATATCTGTAAGATTCAAATATATCAGTTAGTAATTTTTTTTAAAGAATGTGAACTGGAGGCTTCTCAGGTGACCCAAATACCTAGTTCATGGTGTTCTTTGCATTAGGAATGCAAAGATGGGACTGACTTCATAAGCATGAAGTTACTGACAGAAAATTTTTACAAGCTGTTTGGTCTTGCTACTGTAGCAAGATAAAACTGCTGGAGAAGAGGCATCTCAGGTAACCTTTACAGATGTGCAATAAACTATCACAGCTCCTGAGGGTTAAGAAGCAATTCCTGCAGCTGTGCACAAGGCTGCACACTGCCCTTGCCAGACCCTGCACACTACTAATGGAGCTTGGAGAATTTCATTCCACAGGCCTGTACACCGAGAGGACACTGGTCCAGCCTGTTGCTTTGTGTTTGTTTATTTAGTGTCCCTCGGGAAAGACAAGACTTCATATGGGGTAGGATTACCATGAAACAGAGCTATGATACAAAAATGGATGTGCAGTTACTTGACTATGTCAGCTATGTATTTGCAGACAGTTCTCTCCCTGTCATAGTTATTTATGACAAGTCAAATATTTATCATTAAGTACTCCATGACAACTATGAAAGCAGCTTAAATGTTAAATACTGAAATATCATTTTCATTTGTAGCAAACTACAAATAATTCTGACTCAACTGGAGTGTCACTTCTGGAAAACTGCGTATCAATGTAGTATGGTAATGCAGGAAGTTTTTCCCTGTATAAAAAGAGAAAATAAATCCTTTGTGCCAAATGCATTTACATTCCAGATATTTTTCAGGCTTGGTAGTATCAACCAAAACTGAGAACTTTTTATGTAAGAGTGAATTAATCTGCATAGCAGGAATCTCATTCTTTTACTAGACAGAGTAACAAGAATTTATAGCAACATAAGACATGAATTATGTATTCCTTATGGTTTTGTGTAGTGGTGATTTTGGAGATAAATGTTTTCAATTATTGTTAATAGGATACCCGTAGTGCTTTTTTAAATGGGAACAAAAGCCCTGGGTTTTAAACTTCAAAGTAACTTCCATTTGTAATAAATAAGTAAGGAGTAACATTAATCCATGCCTGTACTCCAAAAAACCTAATCTCACAAAACTATCCTGAAAACTAGTAACTTTATCACTGCACTGTAGATTTTAATTTATCTAAAAGCTCTCGAGTTGTTACTTTCACCAAACTAAAACACAGTACATATTTCAAGGGGAATTTTAACGTAATTTTCCAATTCACCCCTCAAGTGAGGCTCCAAAGTATTACATGATGAGCATCTTGAAAGCTGTGCGAGTACATAAGTTTGATAGGACGAAACAGTGAAGTACTCCATTTGTCAAAGAAAAATCATGACCTTGCATCTCTGATTTCCTCCCATGTAGTGTGGAAGGAAAATCCTGTTTTCTGTAAACACAAAACAGTAACAAGGCAATGACAGGAAGATACATATTTTCTTTCTGTTTTTTTTTAAATCTCTGTGATTTTTCTCTCATGGAAGAGTGCACCACAAGCTACAGTTTGGATGTGGCATACACAAAGCTTGATTTTGTGAAACGTAACATTTGTTCAAATTGATAAAAACTCACTGCTCCTTTCTCTGTGCTGCCTTAGTGATGACACTTAAAATTTATAGGTGGCTAATAATAATCACAAAATATACTATGTGCTCCTTTGTAGCTCTTTCAATCCCTATGCCACACATTGAGTTCATGGGATTGGTGTCTTTGCATAAAATTGCCATCTAATAAGCTACATTAAAAAAATCCAACTCTAATCTAGTTTATTATTTGTCAAAATCCTTCAAAGTCAAACTTTTTCCATGGGAAAAAAACTGCCCAATGCTTTTTTTGCTAATTGCAAAGCTTCAGTCTGTCTTTAAAAACCAGCATCCCAGTTTAACTTCCAAATCCATGTGATCTTTTAACGAATTCCTGCCATTTTTCTCTTACTCAGTTGTTGAAATTCAGTTTATACCAGAGCCTCCACCCTCAGTTTTCAGTTAGGAGAACTGCTACTTCTCATTAGTACCGACATAATAACATTGTGCTTTTGTTGACCCTGCAGTAACTGTTACTCCCTTAAATTATATTGCAACATTTGAGACCTTTCACAATAAAATAAGGGACATAAGACATGGACTGAGAAAGTTAACTTTCCTGCCCTACTAATTTTCTTGTCCACTTTATCTATCACATAAACCAACAAATTTAGGCAGGTGTTGGAAACACCCTTTCAATGGGCAGAGTAAGAACAAGAAAGGGTGAAAAAAACAGCCAGTGCTGCAATTTAAGCCTGTGAAATATAACATGTAGACAGAAGAAACCAATTTTCCAAACTTATTACCGTTAATTAAAAAATGCCTTTCAGATATCATGTTCAACACAGCTGTTGAACATAATGGCACAATGAATCCTGATGGTGAATCTTCCTTTCTTCAACTTCAAAAAGGAATTTCACGTCTTGTGGGACAGAGTTCTGATCATTCCAGATGCACAGACTGTTTAATGTTGGAGACTATCAGAGACTTCTTCAGCAGCTTGGACATACTCAAATGATGACAAACCATAACCCAGCAGGATTCTTCTCATTGCTTACACAGTTAATAAAGACACTGAAAGTTTTTATGGCTCAGTCAGCAGTTCAGTTTAAATTTTGAACCACCAGATACAGGACTAGGTTACTAAGTAAAAGGAGTATTATGAGACACTTGAAGTCTTCAAAATATCCTCAGCAAGATATCCTTAAAGTATGATTGAAAGTATCTTCTTCAAGCCTGTCCAGGAATACCATGTTTTTTTAGTACTTGGTTGTTTCTGAGAATTGTGGATGCTTGTAATTCAGAGCAACACAAAGACATGAAACTCTTCAGAACCGTGAAAAAAACCAACCCACCTTTAATTTTGTACATGCAGTTTTGCAATCTATTGCCTGAATACTAATATCTTCAGCAATTTCCTCACCATATAGCATAGCCATGAAAATTATGATTCTGCACATGAACACTTGCTCTGAGAAGTCATAAATCAACAGAAACACAGGTTTAAAAATTTTCAACTTTGAAATTTATTTAGAACTCAGGGGTTAAGCGTGGTAAATTTCCAATTGTCTGGTAATAGCATACCCATGTAACTATCACGGAAATTGCACTAATTCCCTCTGCCCCCCTCCCCCTTAGAAATCTGGTTAGTTGTAACAGCCGGTGGGTTTGCAAATAGTGCGCTCGAGGACACTACTGCATTTCCTGAGTGTTCAAAGCTACTGTGTCATACATTAAGATGAAAGGAAACCAACAAAATTATTATTCAGAGCTAAACCAGCTATATTACCTTCCTGCTGAAGTACAGAATCATGAAATGCAATGTATTTTAACAGGAAATTGTTTTGGAATGCTTAAAAAGGGGAAAAAAGAAAAGGAAAAAAAAAAAGACAAACCCACCATTTAAAAAAAATTACATCCTTTTTGCTTTAATTTTAAACTAAATAATTTTCAGCCTCAAGTCATTAATCTCAAGACTATTAAAAATGGCCAGTGAATTTAATATTCGCTCAGACTGATATGTAGTTGTGACCAAAATATCCACGTCAATATTCCTTGACCTTTTAGGGTATTCCTAGCAGCTCTAACAAAAGCAGCATAGCAGAGTCTCTCTGGTTTATCTTCCTAGTGCTCTTGAAAATGAGTCACTCACAGCACTGACCAGAGTGCTTACACATGGGATTTCAGACAATTGCCCTGCAATGCACTTCAGCTTTAGTGTGCAAAACCAATCTAGTCATAAACATCCCCACATTAAACACATTAAATTGTGCTAAAGTATGTGATGTGAATGTCAGCTGATCTATCAACACACTGATACATGTCAGCTTATCTATCAAGCATTGTTTAAGCCCAGAATAAAATTTCATTTGTCAGAACTGAACTCCTCCATGGGCAGACTGCATAGTTTATGTAAGTTCCTAGTTTTCAACCAGAAAAATCTCTTCAAAGTTGTTTTTATGTTGACAAACAGGTTTAGAGGAGAGTTTTAGCCCTCTAAATTAGCTGTGAGTTAATATATCAAGAAAGAGATGCCCCCATCAGTCAGTGGGATTTTTCCATGTTAGACCGCAATCACTTCTTGACCACAGTAAAGCTGAAGCGGTGGCAGCTGACGGAAATGCTGACTATAACCGTTGTTGCATCATTTCTCACGATGCATTATTCTCATTTACGCATGGTTTTGGCAGAAGCGTGCTTCAGGCTGCAGCTCAACCAAAAGCAACTTCTTGTCTTGCTTTTTTTTCCTTATGTAAACTTGTTTTGAACAAAGAACTGACAGCACAGGCAACTGCCAGGAGGAACTACTAAGAGATGATGTGTTCCACTGTAGTAATATGTCAGTGGCTTGCCAATCCTTTTCCCCTAAAATATTTTTAAAAACATTGGAAAGACCTATGAAATTTATAAAACAGCTCCTTAAACATCTGCTTAATGCCCTTTCCTTCAAATATAAAAGACCTCCACATTTCAGAGTCTTTTTCTGTGGGTACAAGGGAGAGGTCAAGGAAGAGGTAAAAGGTAGGATAACTGATACCTTTTCAGTTGCTATGTTACAAAATTTAAATGACTACTACTCTAAAGATTAAATATGGACTTTACATAACCAAATCACAACAATGGAAATAAACCATAACTGAAACCATATAAAATCCATATCAGGTCAAGTGACAGTACATTAAGAATA
>JAOXXN010000395.1:120973135-120983285 GCA_026770055.1 Myrmophylax atrothorax
ATGTTCAAGAAAGAAATGGAATATGCTCTATAGGCTTTAAATTCTTAATAACATTTCCAAAGTTATGTCAAGCCCAGAATAAAAGGAGGAGGTTGGCTGTAAGTTAGCACCTCTCTTTGCAAAATCAACAACTGCTCTCTGAATTACAGTGCTAGGAGAACTTATCCTTGCTGACGATTGACAGGCTATTTGCTTGCTGAATAAAAAGTGGGAAATCAAATGTTAAAGGAAGCCCTGTGCATGGAATCAAATTCTACACATCTTTAAACTTGACATAAACTTGCTTAAGTCAATAAAGCCATTTTTAGGAGGATTTTGCAGCTGGGCCCTTGATAAGATAAGTGCATACACATAATGTGCTCTTGTCACTATGCTCCTGAATGACTCAAAGGACTAATAATGTGGCAGAAAGCTTTTCACCTGTAGACTGTCAGTTGGAATCTGTCAAGCAACCAAAAGTCCCTGCTGCAAGAAATTACATGCGCAAATTCCAAGCAATGCTAGAAGAATATTAGGGCTGCATGTATAGTTATATACTCATTTCAGGAAGGACTGTCACTCATTGTTTATGTGCTCCTCTTGGCTACGCCCTGATGATTCCATCTTTAGTAAATCAATCACGTATCACTTTTCGAGCAGTGCAATACAGGCATTTTCCCCAAATCTGCAGACATCTTTGCTTTGATGAACACCAATATTTATACAGTTTCTGAGTACCCCATGAGCTTATCCCAGTCTAAGTGAAGGAACACAAAAATAAGCACGGATTTGAGCAGCACTGCACATCACAGTTACTGTCATGATGAAAGTTTAGTGGTACTGAAAATGTCTTCCCTGAAAAATGATTGAGTTAAAACACCAAAGCTGAAAGGAGGAATACTTGTTTAAACTATATGAAAATGGGTCTGTCATATAATCAGGAATATTTGTGATTGTTAGTTATAGATTAAATAGCTTTTGCCTTCTGGGGTACTTGTTTTCATCAAATGAAAATGCAAGAGATCTAAATGCTCATTTAGCCTTTCCACAGGAAAATCTGACTTCTTTCAGCTTTACAACTGAACAAGAAAGTCTCCTAAAGGCAAGTTCTGTTACCTTGATTTCACCAAGAAACTCCCCCCTTTGAAGGTATTCTATTTCCTGCAGACCTCTACAGTTATCAGCAGATTTCCCCACCTCCCCTTCCTCTAACACCTGCTGCAGAAAAATCTCCCACAAAAAAAGGCAGTTCTGGCTAATCAAAGTGTTTCAGGTTCACCCCTCTCCAAGTACAAGTTAAACTTTTGCAGAATGACAGAATCACAAAATATACTGAGTTGGAAGGGACCCACGAGGATCATTGCGTCCAACTCCTAGCCCTGCACAGGACCATCCCCAAGAGGCAAGTTGAATATGAGTCAGCAGTGCCCTGGCAGCCAGGAGGGCAAAGCATCACCAGCCGGTCGAGGGAGGGGATCGTCCTGCTCTGCTCTGCACTGGTGTGGCCTCACCTTGAATATTGTGTGCAGTTTTGGGCACTGCAACATGAGAAAGATATTAAGCTCATAGAAAGCATCCAAAGAAGGGCAACAAAGATGGTGAAGGGCCTTGAGGGGAAGTCATATGAGGACCAGCTGAAGTCACTTGATCTGTTCATCCTGAAGAAGAGGAGACTGAGGGGAGACATCAGTCTACAGCTTCCACGTGAGAGGAAGAGGAGGGGCAGGCACTGATCTCCTCTCTGTGGTGACCAGTGACAGAACCCAAGGGAATGGCCTGAAATTGTGCCAGCGGAAGTTTAGGTTGGATGTTAGAAAATGATTCTTCACACAAAGGGTGGGTGGGCACTGGAAGAGGCTCCCCAGGGAAGTGGTCACAGCACCAAGCGTGGCAGAGTTCAAAAAGCATTTGGATGACACTCTCAGGCACATGGTGTGACTCTTTTGAAGATGGTTTTGCTGAAGGATTGACCACTGGGGTTTCTACCCTCCCTATGAAAAACCCCCAAACCTATAAGAACATGATATCTCATGTAGTAATCAGTTATGTTTCTTCTGTTGCAGCTGGCAGTGCTTTTCTCTGTATGGTTGTATAGGGAATCTGTTTGCAGTGCCATGGGTATTCTTTGAGGAAAAAATGTGTTGAGAGCCCTGAAAAATCCTGCAAAGCTTGGACTAGCCAGAGTGGAAAGTCTTTTTAACATTGTAATTTGTTTCGATTACTGACTCCTGGTCAGCATTACCAGGTCAAGGTTTTTGGGAACTGTTGGGCTGGAGGCAAACTCAGATTTAGTCATATGGTACTGAAATTAAGAGAACTATTTTCTGCTTTAAATGAGGTGTTAATTATCCTACTAATTGAAACCAGACTAATTACCTTGAAGAGTGATTGACATCAGTGAAATTTAGTTGTAAGATAAAGCAGTAGTGCTGGTGCTGAGCCACTGAGGAAGCCTGCGAAGCAGAGTGCAGTCAAAGGTATTTGGTTTGTGTGCTAATTGAGACAAAACTTGCCCCGAGTGCTCGAACAGCACCCCCAGTTTGGTGCCGAGCCCTCTGGGGAGGGGACGGCTTGGCTGCGGCGGTGTGTCCTGCCACGGTCAGAGAGTGCCGATGCTGCATGTCCCACTGGCACGCTGGAGGTGACCCTGAAAGGCTTCTGCAGCCACCAGCTCGGGGCTGGGCTCGGTAACACCTCCCTCCTTCTCCCCTAGCGCCTGCTAGCGCTGAGGGAGGAAGAGGCCATCTCTTCTGTTGGTATGGAAATGTAGAGTCATCCGGATGTAGCAACAACCGCAAACACCTCTGCCTGTAATTCAGCATCAGCCTGAAAGTAAGGCTGGGAAATATTGTTATTCAGAGGAGCAAAAGTGAATAAAATTTGTTGCCTTAGAGCTATTGTTTTTCTCTCCAGCAGGGCTACTTTGAATACTAAAGGAGGCAATAGCGATCCAAATTAAAAACTGTGGTTAACGTTATGTACCAGGCTAGTGTGTTTATGCTGTGTGAAAGCAAGAGATAAGAGATCCAAAGACTGTCTTGTAAAAGTAAACAACTTCATTAAGTTGTATGGGTGCTGCTGCAATAAAGGTGTTTTACAGAGTAAAGTGGCTCCTGTCTTGGCATTTGGCTGAAAGCTGTTGTTCTGCTGAAAATAGAAAATGTATCTTATTTAATTTTTAATTAACAATTTAATTTAACAGAAAACATATTTTCTTTTCTTACTTTTTTTCTTTTGTGTGTGTATGTGTGTGCGTGCATGTTGTGGGGGTTTTTTATTGTTGCTGTTGTTAATGCCCAGAATACTGCTGTGAATATATCTTGCAATGAGATATCCATGAATATTATTTTTGGATGCAGCTTTGCCATTCTTTTTTGCAGGCTTAGTATTAACTTAAAACATTTTTCTTGCTTCTATCTTCAGTTACCACACCCATACCAGCCACATGCCCTTATGCATTATTTCAATTTTTCTTTTCAATACAAGTTCCAGCTATTCCATATAAATATCTTCTTGGAATTTTATTTGACTACTAAGCTAAATTTATTCTGCATACAGCTTTTGTATATGATACATATGGCTACAAAACGATAGTTCTTTTTATTATCAGATGCTAAAAATGTTTATTCATAATGAAAAATAGAAATAAAGATAATAGCTGATTAAAGAAAAAAACTATATGTGTGCGTATGAGTGTGTAAATAAAAGTAATGTGTAAATAAAAGCTTTACCAGCAGACATAGCAAAGGCACTAGAGCTTCATTTTAGCACTAAGTGGTGCAGTTCAAACTCCTGCTCAGCCTGATGCAGTCACCTTGCTGCAGGTCCCTTCTCTCTCCCAGCCGGGGTCAGGACTGCAACTACCCTTACAACATGAGTACTTTGAGTTTGTTTGTGTTGAAGACCCTCTTTAGATCTTTCCATTTCCTTTCTGTACAGGTGTGGATCTCATCCATAAAGATAAAAGGTCACCTGAATCTTTTCATAAAAAGCACACTCCCCTACCCCACAACACTAACAAAACCAAAAATATCCAAACCAACCAGCCAACCAACCACAAAACAAGAAAAACACCCAAACACTACTGACTTGGGGAAAAAAACACAAGTTTTTTCTTCTTGCAAGCTGCACCTTGCGTTAAGAGGTGTTAAGCAGCCACAGCTTAGAGTATTACAACATTGAGAGTGCTGGAAAATCCTGTGATAATATGAGACAGTTCATTTGAACATGCATGCTAGAGGTTCTCAGAACTGGCTCCTGTCTCTGGTTTTATTGGTCATGGCCTGTTCAAAACTGAAGAAAGCACACCTTTTGCTATTGTTTTACAACTATTGTACAAATTCTACATGGTGAAAGTTGATACAAACACATTAATTTTATTCATAGCCAAGAAGTCTTTGCAATGGTTACGGTGAGGCTGTGTGACATGATGCAGTTTGAACAGGTTTTTTAAGTATTGAAAATTCATCTAAACTTAGTTTCTGCAGAAATTATTCCAATTGCAGTTCCATGGCATTAGGACTTTTCAATTCCTAGCTTTGAAATGTGACACTCACCTGCTTGCTAATGGCCTATGTAATTGCTAATGAGCAGGTATGACCTTAAGGATATTCTTATTAGAGCTGTAGAGTGTCTGTATGCCCCATGCAATGAGAAAACATTCCCATATTTTTCACTGAAGTTCCAAGAATAGTCAAATGTTTATTCAAAGCATTTGTTTAAAAAAATCCATAAAACTCAAACAGCAATTTTCTGAAGGTGATGACTTTAGTCTTGGAATGACAACTTTCTGCTACTGCTGCTGTCAGTCATGACTGTGAGTGGTCCTTCAGAATTGCTTATAAAAGGTAACAAGTGCAACTGGGGGACCTGGGCTGCCAAGCATGAGCCTGGTTTAGGATGTGGCAGAAGAACTGAAAGGTGATGCTCTTGTTTGAGCTGAAGTGTGAATTAATGCAGAATTCTCCTGCTGTCTCCAATCATGTTGTCCTGAAAGGGATTTCACTGGAAACCTGGCTATACTGTAGAGAGAGCTGCAGAGTATGAGGATCACAACTTAATTTTCCAAGTTTCTGACTGTGAAGACACCAGTGTCAAGCACATTTGGCAGACAAGAAAGACGGGAGAGCATCCTGACCACACCACACCGGGCACAGCTCTGCCCCTGACTAGTTAGATAAAAGCATGTGTGAGTGAGTCTCCTTGTAACAATGGACTAACACGTAACTGAACTGGACTGGATGTTTATTTAAATGTGGAGACTTCAGTAACTTATAGTCCTCCTGGACTTTTGTATGTGTGTCTTCTCCAAAGGAATTCCTGAACGGCTTTCTTATAACTAAGGTTTTACTTCTCCATGGGTCAGTGTTAAAACTGAATGCAATATTTATTCTTACTTCTGTGCCAAGAAATAAAGAATTCCAGTCTTGTGGTTTGGATGTGGTTTCAAATTTGGAGACAGTTCAGCAAAGAGGAAACCTGTAGTCTACAAAATGTAAAGCAGCCTTTTCACTGAAAATACTGTACAGCAGTGTTAGTGACAAAACTTTAAGTGTTTAACCATGAAGGTGTTGATGCTAGAAAAATATAACAAAGAGAAACGATGGTTTATTAGACTTGCCAGGTTAGCACTTCATTTACAGAACACTGCCCTATCTATATAATGCCAGGCAGTGATGAGATTCCTAATTTTACATCTTACTGAAATGTTTTGCCTTTTTCTGGCTACTCCATGAAATGTGAATTTAAGTCTACCCCGAAGAATTAGGTTCCACAATATAATATTCTGTCATCACTTATGGATAAAAAGATTTGTTAAGTTTTATACTGAGAGGAATGTTTTCACTTAAATGGAGTATTTGATGACTGATGAAATCTTACAGAAAAAATGGAGAGTGTAGTGAAATCTACAGCCTTAGGGTGAACTCAAATCCAGACTTCCCTGCCCAGCCATTACCTGTTAAAGTATCTTTGCAGCTCACTCAAGAGACACCAAGCTACTTCTATAGGATCACTGGCACTCTTTATCTGTCATGAAGTAGTACAGAGAGTGGTCACCTGTAGATTTTGCAATGAAATAAAGGACTGTAGGGTTCATATTCAACAGCAAGCAGATCTCAGGGAAGGAAAAGTATACTATATCAAATCACATGGCTTTTGAAGGAAATTCATTGTGGTTGAGGGTTGAAATAGTGAGAAATTTAGGTAATGCTTACCCTGTGCATAAAAAGTCCAGGGTTGGTTTAATCCTGTGGCAGAATTAAACAGATTCCTTGCTATGCTGCTGTAGTGGATTGACCCTGGCTGGACATCGGGTGTCCATCAAAGTCACTCTATCACTCCCCTCCTCAACTGGACAGGGGATAGAAAACATAATGAAAGGCTCATGGGTTGAGATAAGGACAGGAAGAGATTACTCAGCAATTACAATTGTGGGCAAAACAGATAACTTGGGGTAAATTAATTTAATTTACTGCCATTCAAATTGGGGTAAGGTAATAAGAAGTGAAAACTCAGTCTTAAAACACCTAATGTTACTAGAGACCCATGGACAGCTTAATAGAGACCACAGTGCAGACTTTACACCAGTGCTGATGGGACACTGTCCTACAACTTGGACCCAATGGGTTGCTTAGGGCCAACACAGTGTACTCTCAAATTGAGGAACTGGAAACTTAAATCACCCAATATTAAATGGCTATTATTTGTCAAAAAACAGATGACCATTGCTATCAAACATGATACAGGCTGGATTGCCAGAATTGCAACAGAAATAGAACAAACTGCTGAACATCATTGGTATGGGGTTTTTATGAGATATGCACCATCTGCAAATGGCATATTGCATCTTATGTTACAGTCTATGATTGTTGTACTATTGTGCTTCATTTTATTAGCTTTGCTAATAATATGTGTTTATGTTTATCACATATCTTGCTGTGTTCATGCATCACCAGTTGTTACCTGATTTGGGCTTAAGTGCCCAGATTATCCCCTGGCCCTTGCCAGACAATAGGACTAACAGTTCCACCCCTCGCCTAGGCAGAGCTTTGCTCAGAGCTTGGTCTATGGCAAGGGGCAAGTGTGACTGTCCACTCAGCTCTGGTTTTGGCCCAACACACAGCTGGTGCCACTTCCTGACGTGTGCTGGAGCAGCCACTGGGGACAAGGGAGAGCACTGTGCAGACAGGGGACAGTGGGAGAAAGAGATAAGAGTGACTCTGCAGCCTGCTGTGCCCTTCAGCTCCCACCTCCGGCAGAGCAACCATCTGTTGGTTTCTTCAGAATCTGCTAACCTATGGAAATGTAGAGACTAATCTCCCAAGCTGGAAGGTAGAAATACTCCAGTTTACCCAAAAAGCCTCCAGAGTGGCTCTGTCAGCTGCTTGTGTGGCACAGGGATGCCTGCACTGCAAGGGTGAGGGAAGGGCAAGCACACTCATCATTAGAGAGTTTGTGAGCTGGAGAATTTGTGAATTAATGAAGTGATGAATTAGAGAATTCATGTGCTACACTAGTCTGAACAAAGAGCATTGAGCCCCATTTGATATATATATTTTTTAACTTAATGAAGTCCTGATAAAAAGTTTAATTTGTTGAGTATGTCATCCTGTAAACTGAGATATCCAAACACTTTATGACATTTTGGTATGTAGTGCAGGTAAAAAACTGACAGAGGAAGAGAAAACCAGCTTTTTCTTTCTTTTCAATGATGACTCCCTGTGATTGCTAAAGATTATTCAGTTTAGATATGAGATCAATACACCATGCATAAAATAAGATACCTGTAAACCCCTGGGGATTTAGACATTTCTTAGTAAACAATTCTATTTATTTTTAAAGTGAGAGAGCTCAATTCTTGCCTTTGAGGATGAGAAAAATCTTTGCTGTCACTTAAGCCAGGTAAGAGTTAAAGTTCCCCCCTTTTCTTTGTCTGTCACTATTTCTGTAGGTGTTAGATCTGCCTTGAGACATGCCTTGATCTAGAAAGACCGGGGTGAAGTAAGGTTGCTTGCATTTGTGCTTGTGAGGGTTTACTTTAAGTACAATTATTCAAGTTCAGATGTTTAAACGTTTGCTCCTTCTCTTGTTCTAGCTTATGAAAATAATTCTTATCCATAACAAATTCTAATTCAAAGCTTTTTGTTTTTTCTGCGGACTTCTGCTGCTGTAAGATTTTTCAGTCCATTCCTCCTTCCCTTCCCTACCGTTGTCCTTATCTAGGGAATTTTCCTCTGCAAAGGAGACTACAAAGCTTACAGCATGCCATACATATCTTACATGCTGTCCTGGGAGTCAGTTGCAGAGTCACCATTTCTGTCTGTTGTCCAGTCAATGAAAATAGATTCTCAGTCCTACAATTACGAATCACAACACGAGTCCTTTGCTCTCTTTATATGAGCAAAAGGGAAGATGGAAGGGACTGGGTTCTCAATGAAAAAGGCTACAATAGTACCTACTAGTTACTGAATCAAACTAATTGTAAAGCCACGCAGTGAGTTTCAGTGGGAGACTTCCTTCCCTTTCTTAAAAGGAAGCTCTACAGTAATTCTACATTTGGTAAGAAAGCAGATTGTCTGAAAGTGCTCTGGAAAAGCTGCTTCCCAGCAATCTCACAGCCAGTGTGTTTGCTCATTAGGAGGAGTCACTGGCCAGCAGTGACTCCGCCGCAGTCCCTCGGGCACTGTCACTCAGCGGCTTTGATTGCTGGGGATTCCTCAAAGAAGTGACAAATGTTTCCCTTCACGTGATGCGGCTGAGAAAACCAACAATTACCAAAACATTACATCTCGCTGTGTAGTCTCTTGTCTTCTGTGTGTGAGGGCAAGTGCCACTCACGGGGGGGAAAAGAGCAGCTCCCCTTGACATGTCGGGATAAACAGGCATTTGTTTTGATAGAAACACTGTCGCCGCTGTGTTTCTATCAGAACTACCGCAGCAAAGGGTTAAAGCAGCGTGAGGGCGAGATCAGGAAGCCTAAATTGTAAAAGGGATTAGTAACCTCGTTACACAAGACTGGAGGTTTAATTCAAAGGCATGTTGAGTGCACACTTCTTTTATGTCTGACACCCTTATCTTCATCTTAATAACATTACTGTTGAGGGCAAGTAAATGTGGAATTCACCTACATTTCCCTCTTACATTTTATTGCCTCTTCCTTTGGAAATTCAGTAATTATTTCACAGAAAGCCTGGTAGCAAAGCCAGACTGTATACTGAAAGGCTGGTCATTACATTTGGTTTCTTTGCACATGAGTAAACAGCATATAAAACAAGCAGCAATATATAGCCCCTTGAGAAAATGGCAATTTTAATAGAAAACAAGTAGATAGTGACGGAAAAGCAACTGTGCAGGGAGGTGGCAAAGGTATAGCAGCAAAACTGGCTGTGAGGAACTCTTAAAGGTCTGTCTGTTTGAGGCCTGACAGCCCTGCAGAAGCCAAAGCACATATCTTTTGCTGAGTCTGCCGTGGGGTGGTTATCTCTAACAGAGCGAGTCACAGGTCAGAAATTCTGGAATGGCTCAGGGAGACTTGTCAGGTTTCATTAGTCAATGTTCGTGCTTTTCTATTGCATGAATCCACCAAGCAGGTCAGTGGGAAGTGGATAATGAAAGCCTATAAGTTTCGACTAGCAGCCTGACAAGGAAACAGTGATATGTGGATACAGCAGTTCTCAGCTGCTTGCAGAAAAGAAATAAGGAAGTAATCCTTGTGGTCCCAGAGAGGAATAACAAAAGGTGTGGGGAAGATCTGTTCTGACATCTGGTTTGTGTTGCTGCAAGCCATCCCTGCACAACCTTCCCTGTGGGCTGTGATGACCTGAGGGTGTTCAGAACTGTGGCTGTGGTTTGTCACAGCCATCTTGCCATGTAAGAAAAACTGCCTTTCATCTTGCATGCAGTAAGCTCCAACAGAAACTTTGAGACATCCAGAACAAATAGTGGCTCAACTTAGCAGAAAAGATGCAACTGTGTGCAGATTTGGGTGACCAAAGAGGATTCTATGAGGCCCTGAAAGCAGTGTACGGACCAACACGTCAGGTTCAAAGCCCCCTACTCAGCGCAGATGGTCAAATGCTTCTTACAGATAAAAGCTCCATCCTGAACCAATGGTCTGAGCACTTTCAGACTCTCTTCAGTGCCAACCGTGTAGTCCAAGGCTCAGCAATTC
>JAOXXN010000395.1:121000365-121015880 GCA_026770055.1 Myrmophylax atrothorax
AATAATTAATGAAGCATGGTAATGCTTATGAGGTAGGGAATGTATTTTGTCTTCTCCTGTCCCCTCTCTTTGTCAGACTGTTGATTTTGCATTGTTAAAGTTCGTCGCCAAAGCAAAATTCAGGTATTTATGTGTATGTTTTCAGTATCTCCATGTCACTCACATGCAGGTAGTGAGGCAGGCTGAGGGATACCCTGGGTATCCAGGCAGCCAGGGGAGACACCCCATGTATCTAAGGCAATTGAGGGAGCCAGAACATAAGCGCATCCTCTATTCCCAGGTTATCTGGATTTTCTTCCTCTCTGGGACTCTGCAGGCAGTGGCATTCACCTCACTTATGCTGAGGACTGAATGAAAAACTTTGCACTGGCATTAGGCTGATCAACTTTTCTCTGTATCAATGTCCTCCACAGCAAACAGGGCTTCGTACTGAAGCATTGTGGATCTCCAACAACTCATTTATGAAACATTTGATGTATACTAGACTTTTTCAGTCCTTTGGTGCCTTCACATTTGCTGTTATAAAGGAACTAATTGGGAAGCTTTGCAGCCATGAAAATTTGATGGGTAAGTGACTTACTCACCTATCAGCCTTATATAGAACCAACATTCTCTAGTATTCTTTTTTCATCCTTAATTCATGGATGACAAACACCTTTGTTACAAAGTGACACAGTTCAGTAAAGTTCCTTATTGAGAGGTCTGTCTTCCTAAGCACAAATTGTTCCCATAGTACCAGACTTACCTATTCAGGCTTGTTTGTTAATTCAGCCCTGGGTCTAGTGGATGCTTTTGCTTCTGCTACTGGTACAAGGGCTACACTCATGTTGTGTTTGGTTGTGTTCAATAAGTCTTATGGCCAGGTGCAAAATAGTGCAATTTATTGAGCAACAGAAATGCAGGTGATAAATACACTGTCTCAGAACCACACATCATATACGAAACATGAGTAATGAATCCAGTGGCAAATACATGAAATTGAGACATGACTGTATAGTGCTAAAAGTATGATCACCAACACAAGCTTGCTTTCTGAATTTCCCAAGGAAGCATTTGGTATAGCTGAATGTTTGAGTCTTACCTGACAGATGTTGTAATGGGGGAGGAGATGGGTACTGCAACAGCTGACCATCCCAGGCTACAAAGGTGGAATCTCCTCTGACCTCCCTCCCTACTTAAGCAATATTTGTATTGTTTTCTTTGAGGGGAAAATGTAAAGTTACAGTTGGCGTTATTTTATGTTTAGGTGGAGTTTGAGTGACTTCAGTCATACATGTAAAGCATGTACCAGTTTTTCTTCATTAGCATATGCCAGGGTGTGAAAAGTAAAACATATTTTTGAGTTAATGAAGCAAATTTCAGCTTTCAGTCACTGTTTGGGTAATCCTTTGGCTTAGTTCCTGTTGTCTGCATTGTTTTAAACAAAGCATAACTACAACAACTCTGCACCACTCCCTGCTTTGTTCTGTGTCGGTCTCAGGGCAGCACACTAAGCTCCCTCAATGTTGCTGCTCCTAAGGTGTGCAGACAGTTTTTTCTGATGAACTATAACCAATGCCTGCACTCTTTCTTGCTGAACTTTGTTTTTTAGCATTTTCCCCACGCTCCTATATTTTGGAGGAACGGGGTTCTATAATAGTGTTCCAATGAGTTTAAGGACTGAAATATGAATGTTAGCAGGGTGTTCCTCAGCTAATGAAAGGGATTATGTGATGTGGTTGTTTGTGATATCCTGGTACTGAACAGATCCCTTCTAGTATCATGTTGAGCAAACAAGAAAAGAAAAAAATGCCTTTAGCTGCGGTTAACTACAGGAATATGTGGTGATAGATTTTGAAATGTCAATCCAAAAAAATCCTAGGTTCATATAACACAACCAAAGAATGAGGGCTTGGTCAGCTCAGAGAGAATCACACCCACAGAAGTGAAGGAAACATGAGACCACTTGTTTGTCTTGAGGAACCCCTTGACATCCAGGTGAGCAAAGTTTGGAGGGTGTCTGTGCCCAGGCTTGAAGGCAAAACAAGCAGTTCTGCAATCACAGGTCCTCTCCCTGTGCCTCAGCTGTGGGCTCTTCCTGGGGGCAGAAGGAGAGATTTTGTGGCTGGGTAGCAAGTCCTGTGGTGTGCTCATGTAAGATGCTTGGGCTTCAGCCCTCACCTTCCTGGGCAGAGCCCTGAGAGGTCTCTGTCCCCCCTGGCAGGTTAGGTGGGGGGGATTTTCCTGATATAGGTGTTTTTGAACAGAACTCTTTTCCTCATCTGCATATCATGTCTTACCCTTCAGCATGAAATCCAAGCAAGCCTCAGGAATGAAATGTAAGCCTTTCCTAGACCCTGTGGAGGGAAGGGTGGCACTGGGACTGCAACTGCCATCTGTCCTTGCATCAGTATTGTACAAATGAGCATTTGCATGGTGTATTTTTAGACCGTATTGAAAAGTCTCAGAACTTTTGATTCCATATGGAGTCAGTGATTGCCTCCAACTCCAGAGAAATAAATCAGTTTTTCTGGTCTTTGAAATTAATGTATTTTTCATATTTCTTAGTGATTTTGATGTGTTTGTTTGTTTTAAGCACACTTAGTGTCTTTAATCCTTAGATCCTTAATCCCTTATTAGTGGCATTATTAAACCTGCCAAACAGCTCAACCAGAGAAGTAAATCCAACGGTAAAGCAGAATTTAACCTTAGACTCTCAGAATGTAAGTCCACAAAGTAATTGGCCTGCAGGTAACTTAAAATACTAGTTTCTGGGTATATGTCCATCTTGCAGTGGATGAACTGCAATAAATCCAACAGAAAAGACAGAGGCAATATTAAAATCTTTCCAGCAACATGTTTATAGATGAATTTTAGCTGTATAAAGAAAGTAATGTATCTGCAGAACAATAAAACATATTACCACTGTATCTTTGAACTTTAAAAATTGTTCTTTAATTAACAGGTGTTAAATTTGATTCTGCATATTGGAAGCAATTGAAATTGGCAGTTAAGCTATCAATTCTTTTCACTACTTCAGAGTTAGTCTGACAATTCCTAAAATTCCAATAATACTTAAGAATCTTTTAAAGCACACAAAAAAATTATAATTGAGTAACAAAATCTTTGAAATCTCTAAAAATTTCTAGAAAGATGGGGAAGATATATAATATAATAATTTAGGAAGAGATTGTTCTTAGCCTTCATAACCCAGACAAGGCATAGAAAGCTCCTCCTTTTTGATCTCAAGTTAACAAAGAATCAAAGCTGAGTATAAAATGAACATATGAATATGAACAAATACTTGTATAAATACAAAATTGTAAATATATGAATATAGCTCTACTCACTGGAAAAGAAAGTGGAGATGTTATTTCTATAAGGATAAAACCTATAATGATCTGACCATGCAGGGAAACATCCAAAGGAAAAAATCCCACTTTATAAAGTCTAAAATAGTCTCATAAATTATTGTCTTGATCCTGGGGAAAAAATAAGAATGTTTAAGAATTATATTTATCAAACTGTTGCATCATAGAATCAAGGTGCCTAGTGCTAGATTTTTGCTTGAAAAATATTTCCAATGTGTATAGAAGAATAAGGGCTTAAATTCAGTTACAAGTGAATTAGGAAAGCCTTGATACAGTATTTGTTTGAGGTATATCAGTAGTATAAGCTAGAAATGGGCAAACAGTGTAATAGCAAAAAGTGACTTGAGGGAGATGGGATATTTACCTCTGATGGGAAAAGAAAAAGGAAAAAGAGATTTTGACGCACAACAGAGAAAGGAGAGCTTTTAAAAGCCTTCCTGGAAAGCAAACTCCCTCTTTCATTTTCTCTGTAACTTCATCAGATGCGTGAGAGGCTTAATACCTGAGTGGAGTGAATGTCCTGCTCCCTTTAGTGCAGCTGAGCCCAGGGAATTTGGTGGCCTCCTGTGCCTCCTTTAATATCAGATCACAGATGAAGGTAATTAAAGCAATGCAGATTTATGTGGTCAGAGAAAGTAATAGAGGCAGCAATATGTGCTGCTGCATCAGCAATGGATTCCTGCAAAGCAGCTTGGGAGAAACCAGAGCAAGCTGGTGCCAGTGATTATTGATTTGGGGATAGGATATCTCAAGGGCAGGGCTTGTTGAGTGGGAACTGCAATGGGATAGCAAAAGCCACAGTCCAGCCCTAACAAAATGGGTTTAGCTAGAGAGGTTGGCATGCTTAAATGAGATTTTTGCTACTTGATATGACTCTCTGTGGTGCTACCTCTTGTAGTCCTTTAATTGTATGTAATACTAGTTTTCCTTTCTAAAATAAGCACTGGCCTTACTGGAACACCCATCTGTACCTGAGCAGGCCATTTGTTGCCCCAGGACTGACATCTCAACCTGTCCACACCTCCCACACTGAACTGTTCACAGACTCACCTGGGAGTCACACAAGACATATGTGAAAAGTGGTCATTGTGTAGACCTTGAGTGCTTGGGTCTCCTTCTCCATAAGGTTACATTTAATATGGACAGTTGAAGGCAGAAGCAGGGCAAAACACCTTCACAATCTTTTGGTATTTTGCATATCATCATCATCATCACCACCATGGCTAGGCTTCACGAATGAAAATTTGGGAAGGGCTCTACAAACATGGGTGTGCCCTTCGAGCCTGCGCAGTGGATTTTTTAGGTCAGGCACAGAGTGCGCAGAACTGGCCCCACCCTTTAACCCCTGAGGTTCGTCTGCCACGGCCGAGTGAGCTTGGATGGTGACAATGAAGTCCTCGGGCCTAGAATCTACAGCCCTCAGTATTACCAGAACGTCTCCCGTCCAAGTACTAACTGGGCCTGACCTGCTCAGCTTCCGAGATCCAACGGGATCAGGTGTCAGGGTGGCATGGCTGTAGTTATCTAGAAATGTTAGTGCTATAGGAATTGACACATTCTTCCACTAAAATCAATGCAGGAAACATGCCTATTTGCATGGTAGCAATGAGCGATTTAGCAACATTATGAGTGAACTAATGTGATTTTGCTATTCCGTAACGGATGTCTCAGCTGCCCATCCTATCCTTCTTTGTGTCTGGAGACAGCCTACTGCAGGCAGTCTCAGTTCGTGGTCTATAGGTCATCTTTCTCCAAGATATCAGCCAAAGGTAACTGTTGGAAATGAGGCTATTGTGGAGATGTTTCAATCTGTGAGACTGGAAACCATAACCAAACCACTGGGCACATAGTAGCATCTTGTAAATCAAAACAGCTTGACCATTGCTGCTTCAAGTCTCAGTAACAACTCAGGCACAGCAATGAGCTTTAAGCACAGATGTAAGAGGTGATTTGTTGCTGCCAAGGCTCTGCATCTCAGATTTTGCCCTCCTGTGCTATCTATACATGGGCCTCACATCTCATTATTTGGTTAAACCCCCCAAAAATCACACCACAAACAAACCCCACGTTTTGTTTTTGTTGTCACTCTGTATTTTTCTGAAACCACCTAACCTAAACCTTTTAGGAGTATGTGTTCATTCTTACTGGATAGGACAGTAATATAATAAATCCTGATTTACAAAATAGCATGGTTTTCCTTATCTTAAATTTAAATACTATTAAAATCAAATGTTAGTGTCTGTACTAAGTTAGAATATACAGGAATGGGTATTAACTAACATCTGCTAAACCATGACCAGCCTTCTCAGTGTGACAGCATCCAACCCAGAAGAAAGGTTGTGTTCTTGGAAATAACAGGCTTTGAAATAAACTAAATAGGAAGCACAGGCTTGAACAAGATGGGGAAAGGTGTTGCACTCAGGAATGAGCTATAGAAGCTCTATGCCCTGGGAAGCTCTCAAAATGGTCCAGCTGAGGGCTTCTAGATATATGAGCAGCAAAATTTACTTTTGGAAAAGGTACTGCTTAGAAAATATGTATGGATCTTGTCCTTACTGCTTTACTAGTCTTTCTTCCTTCTCTCTTTAAAAACAAAACAACAAAGAAATCCCAAACAAAAACAAACAAACAAACAACCCCCTCCAAAGCCCCTCCAAACCAAAAACCCCACTTTTTTAAAAATATCAGTTTTAAAGTATCAGGCATGATGTTATAAGCTGTACTTCCTGCCGACTCCTAAAAAATAGCTTTCAAGATCAGGACATTTGAAAAAAACCTCCCCTTCTCATAATTAAGCTTTTATGCCTGCCTTTCAGATTTAGAAACTGCCCTCTGTGTGTCCGGGATTTGTGGGCTAAAGCTTGATGGCTGCTGTTCCAGCAGGACAAACAGTCTCTTACAAAAAAACCCCAAACCTTATGGAGTATGGTGCTGCCTGTCAGTCACCTGTAATTTCCTTTGTTGGCAACCTAAAAAGATAAGAGCAGAGCAGCCTCAGCCCGGCAACTGTTCCCATGCAAAGGACGCTGTGAAAGCTGGGTGATGGGAGGAGGTTTGTTGTGACTAATGCAAACTGATAGTCCTTGCAAGGGGATGGCAGCGCCCGGGGGCCCTTCACCTCCTGTTGTTTCACGGGAGTCTGTGGAAAGCAGCCTGGGTCAGGAGGAGCTCTTAATATTCACTCTCTGGAAGAGCAAATGTGTGCTGGCATTAATGAGTGTGGAAAAATTCTGTGATAATGTCCCTGTGTATTTCAAAGGGGTAAATCAGAGTTGAAAGTAATTTGTCCCTTTTTTTTTTCTCTTTTCTTACTGAATTTAAGGCAGTTAAATAATAAATATGTAGACAGAAGAGCTTTTGTATTAGGATGTAGAGGGGACTTTCGATGACACTTCTTGTTAGAAGGGGCTGAAATAGGGAAACTTCCCTCTTGCTGCATGGGTCTTTTTTTTTAAGGTCGTTGTTTATTTATCACCATCTACCTTATTTCCCCAGCTTTTACTCTGACTGGTCTTTGATGTCCCTTCTGACACATTTTTTTTTCTCTCTTTATGTTGTTTCTCAAAAAGAACCTATAATGGCATAAATAGATCATTACCAAATGTATTACCTTGTTTTAAATTAACAACCTCTTCATCAGATGCTGCCCACAATTTTCGTGTGCTTTGTTCTGCTTTGTTTTGAATGCCATCCTGAGATTCCCAGCTGGGAAGAGAAGACTGAGCTTCCCATTTGCTTTCTCTGCTGCCCACTCCTTCTCCGGCTGTCAAATGTCGGATGTGATTGTGCTGTGCTAAGGAGGGGGATCCTTGCTCTGGCACATGAGAAACCTCCTCACTGGCGGTGGTGGGAAGCAGGATTGGCTGGGCTTAGGCACGAGTGATAATGTAGCCTGGCTTTACACGCCCAGAGCCCTGGCCAGGCTCACAGCTTAAACTGCAAATGATGGTGGTAACAGGATGATAATAATAATCAGACATCACTGTGGGTGATGCCATTCCTGCTGCGAGTGTCCAGGAAGCCGGCGGCACTTCTTGAAGGCACGAGTGACCTCAGGTGCCCTTCTGCGTCAGGATGCTTTGATGGGAAAGCAAAACCGCCCCTTTGTGAGCCTGCTAGCACAATTCAGAGAAAAAGAGGATGTGTGAGGTTAAGGAAGGAGAGGAAGAAGGGGCAGAGAATGCTTTATCGTTCTTTTAATGAAGCTTTGCAGGCATAATTATGAATAATATCAGTTAATAAAAAGATGTTACACAGCGTGGGTTTTCAGCAGAATGGGGAAACTTTAGGGTACTGAAATATTTCTGTTGCATTTCTATAACAAACTGGCAATAAACAAGCATGTACTTGCAAGAGAAAATTTTTATGGAGCACTGATAGAAAACCCACTTCCAACTAAAGTCTCAGCATAAGTGACATTAAGTCCTTGTGTGAAAAGGAGAATCATAGTTCAAACACTTTCTCCCATCATGCAGGAAGCAGCTGGATGGGGAAAGAAAAGTAGGTACAGGAGGTTATTGCCAAGTCAGACATAGTGGCTAGGTGGAAAATACAATGTCCTGGCCACAGTTGGGGAATCTGACACTGAGCAGGGCTGGGCAGCAATTGGGAGCATCCTATGCAAAGGAGCATTGGAGATGGGGGAGAGATGAGACCCTGAGTCCTCGTGCCACTGCTGTGCCAGGGGACTTGCTTTACTGCTGGTTATGCATTTGCTACTGCTATTTCTGTTCAATAACACAAGCACTTGTATATAAAGGGGTCTGGAAGTTCAGGCCATGCTGAAATAGTGCTTAAATTGAGGAGTTTGAATTTAGTAATCCAAATGCATTTATTTAAATGCAAATAAGAAGCCAAATAAATTAAATCTGCAGTCAAAACAGTGGCTGCTTGGAAAATGTTACATAAAACCAATATCAACCTTCCAATAAATCAAACCAGCATCTTTTCATATCTGCAACCCCTTAAAAATAGTCTAGTTTTAAAAAGTTTTCTCATGAGTGTTGGTAAAATTGGTGAAAGAGGGAGGTGCTTTTGGAAACACATCTGTATGGATATAACAAAACATAAGTTCAGTAAGTAATGATGATTTACTTCCTTTGCCATCTCCCTGACTACCTTTGCTGTTAGGAAGTCTCTATTGTTTTGTTTGAAGTGAGCAACCCCAAGACCCACAGGCCTTCATCGCTGCAAGAGAAGCTGAGTTGATGATTTGGAAAGCCTGAAGTGACAGAATAATGGAATAATAATATGTGATTAGGGGATAGCTGGTCTAGGAGACAAAAGGACAGATGGAGCAGCCTGATTTGAGTATGTAAAAAGATTACTTATTAGACATCTTAGAAAAATTTATCATCAATTACAATTACTGGGCAGGTCTAGCTAATGTTTTAGTTTATTTTAAATTAATTTACTAAATTAGTGACCACATTGAAAGCAGGACCTTATATTGTAGATTAAAGGATTTAGGCTAGAGAAAGGAATGTAACTGATTAGTTCAGTGTTTAAAACACAGGAACAGTGACACCTATTTTATATAAGTGTCTTTAAATCTTTATTTGGTAAATGACTGCAGAGACAAGCTGTGCTGTTCAGAAATGTGTCTCTGAGAGTGTCAGTGGAAAAGTTTGTGTCTCAGGGAAAAAAAAAATCGAGACCCTAAAATTTAGAGCTTCAGATAAAGCGAAGATCTGGCAACACTGCCATGGTACTACTGTCATGGTGGACCCATCATCTCCGTGATGAATCATTGGTTTCCTCTATGTTCTTTCAAGAAAAGTTTTGCCACGTATTTTTGAATCACGTATACTGATTTCTTTTTTTCTTAAGATACATAATTTGGTATTTTGGTAAAGAAGTGCTTAGCAGATATGTACCAAAAATATTTTTGTAAGATCAAATACATTAAAAATTCTAAACATATAAGTAATTCCAGTTGATCAAATCATAGAATTATTGTTACCATACTGCAAATGTCACTGTGACAGAGTAAAAAATTTCAAAATACTGAGCCATAGACATCTGTTAGTTTCTGAAGTGCTACCATTATTTTACTGCAGTGAATATGATTCTCATTTTTCTGTACCATTTTTAGGTTGTTTTTGTGCCATATGGGCATCTTTTGATATTTGGGAAAAACTTAAAATAGAGGCACTTTGATGCACAAAACTTGATATTGAATGGATTCTTTGTTCTTTGTTTCTAATTTGCATGGAGTATGATCTATGAATGCAGAGGGAGAACAGAAACTGGGCAGTGCCTTTGTTTGTTCTACACAAGTCATTGGCTTCTGTTGTACCCTTTTGGAATTGTATAACATCTCTCTTCAATTGTTTGCAAACTGTCAATACAGCTGCCTTTATATGTGATATTGTACTTTATTGCCAGGTCATGGTCCCTGCCCACTTCTCCTTCAACACATGACAGGGGAGAAATTTCATGGCATAGTCAAGAATCTCTGCCACCCTCACAGCAGGGTGAGCAGAACCTTCTTCAAGCTGTACTGCTCTGAGGAGTGCCTCTCCTGCTATTGGCATCTCCAGCACCTAGCAGCACACCAGCATTGGTTTAAATAAGCTTACTTTTCCTTGTGCCATGAAGTGATGAGTACAAAAAGCTCCTTCATTCCTGAAGGAGAGAAAATGTTAGGACAAGATGCTCCGAGCCAGGTCCTGGGCTGGTATTAGTCAGCACATACACATCAGCTGAGTTCTTCCTTCTTGTCCTCAGCAATTAGCTCTTTTTGTGGAAATACCCTGACATAAAGATGACTGGCTGGTTCATTCTCTGCTGAGAGAATTGGTAGAGGTTGTGTGTGGGGTGAAGGAAAGAAGGGTGTTGACCGCTGAGCTGTTCTCTGTGCACCCATTCAGTCTGGTCGCAGCCCATTCAAACAATGGGCATCAAATTTTGGGGACTCACTGGTCACTTGTCTCCTTCGAGGAGGTCAAGCCAGTGGCCTGGTGAATGTGTATGCCAGGCTCTGGTCCTGCCAGAGTTGTAGGTCAGGGTAAGATTTGTGCACCCAGCGGTGCTCAAACCCGCTCTGGCCTCCCAGCCCCAGGTCTCAGTTTTTCTCCCCCGCTGTGCATTTGCCCCATGAGGTGCAGGTCAGGCCCATGTTTGGTCTGCTGTGATCAGTGGGGCAAGAGCCACACCATCTAGTAACTGCTAAATTACAATGTGGACTTTGTGAAATAGTGGTAATGTTCAGAAGTGACTGAGACGTCAATTTGCTTCTAAAGATGGCATAACTTTGGTTAAATCTATTTTTTTTCTCAATTTATGGTGTTAAATTCTCAGGAAGACATCTTCTCCTATATTCTAAGCCTAACTAGAGAGCACTGGCTTATTTTTTTCACACAGAAATGTGTTTATTAGAATGCCAATTTAATACACTCAGTTCATCAATGATTTCCAGTTCTCTGATTCACATGATGGAATCAAATTCTGCTGGAGTAAGTGAACTGCAAAGCATAGTCTTCTTCCTATAACACGTATCTCCAGGCATTGGAAACAAAAATAAGTATAAGCCCCCACTGTGAATGGGGGAGAAGCCAAGCATGTTTTTGCTTAACTGACAAGCTTGGAAAGCCAAGAGACAACTTAATTGAACAATTGATTCATAGACTGGATGAAGTCTTAAGTTACATGAATGACAAAACTATCAATTATTTTTTTAAAAATACACAGTATTTCTTGTGGCAAAGGCAGCATGTAGTAATTAGGGGTTGGGCCTTCTTGCTTTCACAGCTCAACAGAAGGACTAGACTCCAATTCCAATTGACATAGCATAAATTAATTGTACTTTCTTATAATGGAGCTTTAAAAATCATTTACATCTTACATGTCACTTTATATCTTTCTTGAGTTATAAAGAACAGTTTCCAAAGAATAGCTATCTTCCCTTAGACCTAAAAAATAAAATCTTAGTCCTCCTCTCCACACCCCCTCTCCTCCTTAGAGATATTTTTCTTATTTGCTTGTTTTTCTCTGTGGCTGACAGTCAGGATGCTGGTGAACAGACCAGGTACAGCAGAGGTATCAGGGAGCAGGTGAAGCTCAGCAAAGGGTTGCTGCAAGAGTGATGCCCCTTGGGTTCCTATGTGCTGCCTTGTAAAACAAGACTCACAGTCCACAGGAGAACCCAGGAAATGAAGGATTTGGAAAGTACTGAGAGGGAAACGGGAAGTGTGATGTCTCAGGTCTGCCCTTCTGCAAGTTACCACAAAACACTATCCCTCACATGGGTTTACTTCATCCTGGTGCTGCTTCTGACAGTTCAAGCAGTGCAACACCAGACCTGAGTTTTAAGCAAAATGAGAACCTGTCTTGCAGTCTACAGGTTTCTCCTATCTTCATAAGCTTGCCTGCTTAGTGCTACCTCTAGTTATTTCTAAGGGTGAATAGAAATCCTAGGCCTTTATTCTACCTGTCTTCTCATTTATGCTGTATACAAGGGCCCCTAAATAGGTCTATCGTATTTATATCCCCTTGAAATTTCCCAGTGTTGAGTCAGACTCCATAGAGTAAACACTACTGAAAATAATCCTTTCAGACCCTTTGGCAGCAGTCTTTGAGCTCTCTGTCGACAGCAAGTTAAAAAACACAGTTATACTCAGTGAGTTCTTGGCCTTAAGAGCCCCATGGTAAAGGGAATTCCAGTATTTTTCCCTTTTAATCTTGCCAAAAATACAGGAAGAGCTGTCTCATGTCTCTCTGGGAATGCTCTATTCTGATGGCAATATCCAAATGGAAGCATTTGCAAGTTTGTGCACATAAATGAGAGAGAGCAGAAAATTACTTTTTTTGTGAACAGGAAAAACCTTGAAATTTACAGCACAACGAGGATTCCTGGTCTTAAATTCTTCTCAGTTTCAAAACTTCACCAGTTGCCAGGTGCTCACCAAAGCTGCCCTATGACTCCCCTTCTCAGATGGATGGGGAGAGAAAAAATATAATGAATAATGTCCTTCTCTCATGGATTGAGAAAAGGACAGGGAGAGATCACTCACCAATTACTGTCATGGGCAAAACACTCGACTTGGGGAAATTAGTTTAATTTCTTACCAATTAAATCAGAGTAGAACACTGAGATACAAACCCAAATCTTAAAACACCTTCCCCTCACCCCTTCCTTCACAGGCTTATCTTTACTTATGAAATCTCTACCTCCTACCCTCAGTGTGGTAGGGGAATGGGGAATGCAAGTTACAATCACAGTTCATGGCACATTGTCTGTGCCACTCCTTCCTCCTCAGGGGAGGACTCCTCACACTCTTCCTGTGCTCTGTGTGGGGTCCCTACCACAGGGGACAGTCCTCCACCAATTTTTCCAGCGTGACTCCTTCCCACATGGCCACAAGTCCTGCCAGCAAACCTGTTTCAGAGTGGACTCCTCTCTTCATGGAGCCGCAGGTGCTGCCAGGAGACTGCTCCAGCATGGGGTTTCCACAGAGTCACAACCTCCTTTGGGCATCCACCTGCTCCAATGTGTGGTCCTTCATGAGCTGCAGGTGGACCTCTGCTCCACCATGGACCTCCATGGGCTGCAGGGGCACAGCTGCCCCACCATGGCCTTCACCATGGGCTGCAGGGGAATCTCAGCTCCAGCGCCTGCAGCATCTCCTCCCCCTCCTCCTGCACTGACCCTGGTGTCTGCAGAGTTATTTCTCTCACATATTCTCACTCCTTTCTTCTCTGGCTGCAATTGTTGCTGTGCAATAGCTTTTTCCTCATCTTAAATCTGTTACCCCAGCAGTGCTACCACAGTCACGGATGGGCTCGGGTTGGCAGTTACCATGGATTTGGGAAATAGACCAACAGACCAAAGAGAGCACCACAACTTTAGCAGTTAACTTGTAAAAACTTGTTACTCTCTTTTCAATTAATTAAAAACAAAATAAAATAATTTGGATGCAGGTGTCATATACATGACCAGTTCATACAGTGAAGTCAACTAGCTGGTGGAACATCATTAGGATCTCAGTATATTCCTATATGTATGAGAAAATGGAGAGTTAATGATAATGATTGCAAAAGATACAAAGCTATCCAGAATATTCCAAAAGAATTGATTATGGAGAGCTACAGTGAGATCTCACAGTAGCAAGTCAAAAAAGGCCACTGATATCCTGTTTGTAAGGGCAAAATATGCACATGGAGAAAAGGAAGTTCAGCTACATCCATGTGTCAGACTTGCATAATCTGCTAGAAAGAGCTGCTGTGATGTTACAAAGTGTCAGCTCAGGACTCAGTGGTGATGCAAAAAATACACAGATCATCAGGGGTCTTGGAAGAAAGAGTCAAGAGACAGGCTTGTTTTCATTATTTTTATTACTAAGTTTCAGAACTCCATTTATAGTGCTGGGGAGGCAAATAAAGTTTAGGAAATTTGTGTATTCCGAAGTTCAGGAGCTCTGAAAGGAGAAAACCAAAGTAAAGTCCTTTGAAACGTTATTAGAAACCTGACTGTTATACACACTGACTCTGAAATCTCCAGAATAAATACAAATTTATTTCAATGCTTGAGGAAATTGTAATACAGAAAAAAAGGTCTCTCTTTAGAAAAAAAGAGTAGGGACTTCTGGGTCTGAAGTGGACCATAATCTTTCTCAAGAACGATTGCAGCCCTCTTTAAAGGGGTAAAAAAAGGAAAAGGGGGAGTTTAAGCGGTTGAGCCCAGTTGTGAAACAACTTCAGTTTCTGCTGGTCTTACTGACATCTGTGGGAGCTCCATTTCAGCCTTAAAGGCAGTAAGCCAGTGGGATTAAGACAAATACAGTATTGGCATTTTAAGTATTGGTAAGAAGTTATAAGACATGAACATAATGCATACAGAAGAAAAAGCTGAATTCAGAGTGTCCTCCTTGTTGTTTATGTTAGAATTAGTCTGACAGCAAAATGTGAACTGAGGCACTGATTCCACATTTTTTAAAGAAACATACTAAGCGTCCTTTAAGCTGATTAAATTGGTTTCCCTTCAGATGTACCGCCTGTGAGCAAAAAGTTTGTGTTTATATTATAGAACTGCCAGCTGTGGGCATTCAAAATGCATGAACCAGAATATTAAAATAATCGTATTTTGAAAGAGACTACTTTTTTTTCTTCCTGGATTTTTGAGATTCAAAATGCCGTGTTTCATGTCTTTTCTTTGTAACCACAAGAGACCAACATCTGGGGTTTTTTGTTGTCGTTGTTTTGTTTTTGTTTGTTTTTTAATGTAGTTCAATGGCTTCAAGAGTTAAGTCTCACTCTCTGGTGCATGATCCTAGCAGACAGGAATAAAATGGCTGTGAACATGAAATATCTCAAGACTTGGAATAGGAAAATGTGAGCTGACAACTGGATGGTTGACACATAGGTAGTGTATAAACAAGGCAGGAGGCCAAAGCCCTACACCCTCAGGACTGTGCCTGTGAGGTTGATGTGTGGTTTGAGAGCTGGGCTTCACCAGTCATCGCCAAGCAAGGCTCAGGGTACGAGCTCACAAAGACATGGTGCTGACTGCTCCACTAGTGGCCATGACCCCACCATGCTACCTAGCCATTCTCCTTCAAACTTCTCCTAACAGTTCATATTTAACTTCAGAAAATTGTGCCTACAGTAGTAATCAAGGATGAGGATTCGCATGCTCAAGTACCAATCTCTTCACTCTTGTGACCAGTGACAGGACTTCAGGAAATGCCATGAAGCTGAGTTGGGAGACAGGTTTAGGTTGAGTATCAGGAAAAAGTTTTTCACCTGGAGAGTGGCTGGGCACTGGAACAGGCTCCCCAGGGAAGTGGTCAGAGCACTAAGCTTGTCTGAATTCAGGAAGCATTTGGACAATGATCTCAGGCACATGGTGTGATTCTTGGGGTGTCATGTGCAGGACTCAAAGATCCTGATGTGTCCCTGACAACTCAGCATATTCTATAATTCTGTAATCCTAAATGCTGTTTTTTTTCCCAAGGTCTGTAGTCAGAAGAAAGCCATGGCTTGTATTTCACTGTAGATGGACATTTCTAGAGATATTAACTGCATTTAAGTACAAACTAATGGTAGAGATGCATCCAGAGAGTGTTTTACCACATCCAGAGAAAGGTGTTTTGAATTCTTTGAATGAGATGCTTGATGGAGAATGCTCTCTCTTCTCCTTCGTGTCTATGGAAGCTCAACTCACAC
>JAOXXN010000395.1:121020274-121035552 GCA_026770055.1 Myrmophylax atrothorax
TGTGGTGTCCCAAGCAGCTGACCAGCCCTGGAAAGGTTAGGTACTGCTTTTCCCAAATTCTCATACTTCCTCCCAAGCTTAAAATAAAGTTGGTCCCATGCTTCTCAAGTTTTTGGGATTCAAAGATGAACACATTGCGCTGTCTCTGGGAGACTGTGCCTTTTGGAATTAGTTTGAGAAAAACCTCCCATTTCTGTTGAACTGTTCCTGTTCACTTCCAGAAAGGCAGTAACGTAGCATTCTGTAGCAAGCTGGTAGTGTGCTCTAGGAAATCAATCTGACATTGATTTACTGTCCCAAACAACATTTATTCTCATTTATTCTCTATTTTTTTTTGTTTGGTGGGCATTACCTTTGGGTTATTTCAAGAAAGATATGAAAACTGCATTGTATGATCCTGCCAGACCCCACGTATGAGCCAATGAAAATGTCCCAGAGCACTGGAGAGACCTGCAGGTCTGCTCGCAGGGCCACAAAGAGGTAGCCTGCTTATGTGCTGTCCCGCTCAGACTGCTAATTTGGCTCAGCAAC
Source organism: Myrmophylax atrothorax (assembly GCA_026770055.1). Classification (NCBI taxonomy): domain Eukaryota; kingdom Metazoa; phylum Chordata; class Aves; order Passeriformes; family Thamnophilidae; genus Myrmophylax; species Myrmophylax atrothorax. Next base: position 121,020,806 of record JAOXXN010000395.1, read on the forward strand.
ACAACTTTCAAAGCCACTGTGGGAAGGGCTGCGGTAAAATGGGCTGTTTAATGGCTGTGTTCACACTCATGCCCAGGGGGTGTGTGCGATTTCTCTAGGATGCCCATCCAGTAGATGTGACTTTGGTGGAAGTTTTATTCTAGATATAAACAGAGGTAAATTTCTAGTTTTATTTGTGAAGGAGACTAGAAAAAACAGTTTTGAGAGAATGTACTGTGTCTTACTAAATAAATTTTACTACCAAAGAAAGGCCTAGAAAAACATTCAGTATAAATACTCACCACAAGTCCACCAAAGAGGACAGTTTGCTGATGCTGGTTAGCAATGCTGATGTCAACTTCATTTCTCTGGTGGTACTTTGAGCATGAAAGCACCAGCCTGGCAATGCTGAGATTCTGATTCCTTGTGGAGGTTTGGTGATCAGCTGCTTGTGCCCCCAGGTGTGCTGCTGAACAACGAGTGCACATTTTATTCTAGGGCAGTTATAAGGAGACTGTGCTGGGTTTGGCTGAGGTAGAGTTAATTTTCTTCTCAGTAGCTGGTAGGGGGCTGTGTTTTGGAAACTGTGTTGAGATGATAGCTCAGAAATGATTTCCTTATTGCTGACCAGTGCTTACACAGTGTTGAGGCTTTTTCTGCTTCTCACACCACCACACCAGTGAGCAGGCTGTGGGTGCCCAAGAAGCTGGGAGGGGACAGAGGTGGGACAACTGACCCAGAGACAGGGGAAGAAGGAAGGGCAGATGTTGGGAGTGATGGTATTTGTCTTTCCAAGTCACCATTATGCACAGTGGAGGCCTGCTTTCCTGGAGATTGTGGAACACCTGCCTGATGATGGGAAGAAGTGAATTAATTCCTTGTTTCACTTTGATTGTGTCCGTGGCTTTTGCTTTACCTATTAAACTGTCTATATCTCAACCCACAATTTTTTTTTCTACTTTTATTCTTCTTACTCTCTCCCTGATCCTACTGGTGGGGGTGTGAACAAGCAGCTGTGTGGGGCTTAGCTGCTGGCTGGAGTTAAACCATAACAGTAACAACGTGCTGTATTTTGTGGGAAGAACTTACCTGTCATTTGGGTGTACATAAAGAATTCCCACTGGGCAGTGAGACAGATTTATTCAGATATCAGATTTATTTTGGCTAACATGTTTACTCTCCATTTTTGGGAGTAGCGTCATGAGATCTATATAGATGACAACTGCCAGACTTCAGCTAGGAGTGACAGAATTTTTATATTCAGTATCTGTTCCCCTTCCTATGCAGTATTTTCATTCAGAATAAGACAAGAAGTTCTGAAATATTTCATTAAGTAGTTGTCTTTTTGCATTATATAGAATAACTGGAGAAACATATAAAGAAAATGTTCAGAAGTTGAACCTTTTAAGGGACAATAAATTTATTAAATCACAAGCTCAGAATAAATCTTGATCAAAAGTTTGCAAAATTTCTTTATCGGGGCTCTGATACAAGGTATACAAGAGATAAAGTGCACTTTTGACAAGAACATTCTGCTCACTATATTATGTGATCTGCTAAAAAGCATCATCATGGGAAAGGGCTTTTTTAACCCATCTTGTAAGCACAGGCCTGCTTACAAGGATGTATTTAAACCATCTTTCATCATGGACTGGTCATGAAATTCTGAAACTCACTCTGCTTGAGTGCTCATTCCAGTGAATTTAAAGTAATCTCATCTGAAATGTGTAAATATTCATGCATTTAGACACTATGAACAGGGTTTTTTTCCCACATAAGACTTTCTGAACAGGCTGCCTGAAGAGGAGAATTTGTGTCCCTGGGGAGGTTTGGCTGAACAGATGCACTGGAAGCAGTGTGGGTGCTGCTGGTGCAGTATTCTTGTAGCTGCGAGACTCGGGCATGAACCTCCTGAGCTCACTACTCGAGATCCTTGGCAAACTGGTTTTCTGTGTGATGGCATCACTTTGATCAGCTAAGAGACAGTAGCTTTCAGCTGAGCCTGTCCTGGGTTCCTGGCACAGATCTCCATGTTTGTAAGGGGGAGCTGAGGGTAAAGGCACCTGTGCTGGCTGAAAGTCTAATTATATTCCATCCTAGACTGATTTGCAGGAGAGTTCAAACTACAAAACTTGTAGTTCTTTGCAATAATACCATCTGCCATGGATGAACCATATAATCAGGGAGAGTTCACCTAGGACCCAGTCATTTATGTGGCTAGAATGAAAATTTGCTATTTTATTCATATAGCAGTTCTGTTATTTACTTCAGGCCAATACATATGTCTTCTAAAACAATTCAGCTGTCTTTTAGGAGGAGATCAAATAAATATAGATACATGTTTGATGAAATTGTCAAAATAATAAGGGGTTTCACATTCCTCTGGTCTTAGGATGTCAATTACTAGTAATACAATCAAGAGGAATGATTTTACAAGTCTTGAAGAACTGAAAATTTATATAGCCATTGCAGAATGGTTCTTTGCAATTTTTGCTTCATGGCATAATTTGCTAAATATTATATTTTAAAGGGACTGATATCCTTTCTCTCTCCTTTTAGCAGTGTGAGCTGACTTACATGCTTCTTTCATGTTGAATATATATATATATGTGTGACATGGTTCATGCATATCTCATTTTAAATTATGCTGATATGTCAGAACCATATAAAGCAGAGAAACCAGAGAATACACTTCTGTAGTCATTGGCAAGACTACTCAAATCTGTTCAGGGGTATTTAGAAATCCAGAATGTAGAATATATAATTTGGTCTTAGAATGATAAACTTTGCAATTTTTTTTGCATGATAAACTTAGTCCAAGTACTTACAGTATTGTTATAGACTCTAGAGCTTTTATTGTTAATTTGCAAGCAGGCCTTTGCAGATCTCTTAGGATTCAGTTTTCACAGCTAGATGCAGACTTGCTATGAGAAGAAGAGACAGTGTCCAATCACATAAACCAGATCAGGTGATGATCCAATTTCTCATCTCAGTAATGGGGATGCAACTTCTCTGAAGTCCTTAATAGACTTTAGATGAAAAATTGGCTTAACAGAGCTGCCTGTGGTTTGTTTGTTTTCCTGAAGAGTGCTACACTGTATCTGATCCTCAGGATGCCTTGAAGTCAACAAAGAGAATCAATGAAGTACTGGTAATTGAAATAGTGATTTAAATTTACTAATTATTCCCAGAATTAGGTAGCTATTTTGCTGAATATATGCAAACCAGAATGCAACCACACAGTGACAATTGTTTTTTCCTTTCTACTGTAGCTATGTTGATGCTATTACTCTGAGCAATGACGACCCTGAACAAGCAGAACCAACAGTCCAAACATACAATCAGTGAACTTACAACTCTGCTATGGATATCCTGTCATCTCGTGGGGCCTCAGGTCCAAGATATTCTTGAAGTTCCTACTAAGTCTGCAGAAAAACTGAATTCAAATCAAACAGGTCCTGAAATGGGACCAGAGTCTGTTTCTGAGCTGGATGTTCACTGTACAGCACCTTTGTGGGGGAACCTGGGAAGCTGCAGATGGGGGCACTGCCAGGGACACATCTCTGCCTCCAGCTGGAAACTCCTATAGGGTGTTTTGGGTATGCTAAGTACATTTTTTTCAGACAGATAAATCGAATGGCAAAAATATCCTCCCAACTCCATTATTTCTAAGAAGGCAAGTTGTGCTTCCAGATCCCTCAATGGGACCCCTGAGTGCAGAGATTTCAGGACACCAAAGAGCTTGAATGCTAATTTCAATCTGTAATCTTTCCGGTAGAGGATCTTCTTGGGTTTGGAAACAATGGTGCCTGTTTGCTGAGCTCACCAGCTTTACACCCTCCCCTCTCACTCTCTCATGGCTCCATCTGTTTCCCCAATTTCCTGCTTGTGTGCTCTTCTGGGCTGGTCATTAGACCTGCCCCAACCATGCCCACTGGGGAGAGCTCCTTCAGATGTGTTTTCTCCAGCTCAGCCTCACTTTGTAGAAGAGGGTTTGGTTCTGTTTCCTGACAGCTTCCCACCCTTTTTGATCTTGTGGCATTTTAAAAAGTAGAATGGACTGACAAAGTCTCCTATAAAATATGAATCCTTTGTTAGCCAACTGAAAAGGGATAAAGTAAAATTACACTGGAAAGAAAAAAAAAACCTGCCTCTTCAAATGGATGCTAAATGATGAAAACAAAGAAGTAAATATTGTTTACTTTTGAGCTCTACAAGTGTAGTATATACTGTATAAAATAAAAGTATTAAGTCAGTCCCATTCTCACCCTGTCCCAGAGAACTTGCCTCTACTACTGCTCTGCTGACCTGGGTGTTTAGTGGGGCCTCCAGTAACGACAAAATTGTCAGTCAGGTCTCTGCATTGTCATATATAAAAACTCAGCACCTGAGAATCCATTCTGCATGTGACAGCATAGCAAGAAGGTGGGTTTTGTTGCTAGTGTTTAATATTTTTTTAAATTGTGGTGCTACCTGTGAGCAGATAACCTGTTATATTTCACAGGGAATTGCACCCTTTTATATCAAGCTATGCGTTTCCCGGCAATCATTAGTTTGCACAAGCATTTGTCTTGTTCAAATAAATGTAAATACACTCCAAAATCATCGAAGGGAGTTAAAGTACAAACCAATGTGAATTTCTACCTTTCAGTATTCATCCTTCTCTTCTTAAAATGTATTTTAGGGCACAAGGGGAAAAAAATTACTGTTTAGTTGGTTAGTAAGAGCTGGTGATACTTTATTTCAGTCATCCTGTCATTATTAATACACCAGATAGTCACCATAATAACACTTATCAAAATAAATTAATGAAATGTTCCCAACTTATACGCTTCAACTGGAATTTCATTGTAATTTAGCATAACTGACATGTTCATTTGAGACAAAGTACTGTTAATACCTGAGTTAAACAAAATAATTCTCTTTATGCCTGAGCTCTGGGATATTATTTGCACTGGTTGCTTTAAAGTTGCATGGTCCTGAACTAAATATCCAAAAATGCTGAAGAACTTCAAAGGTTCATAATACTCAAGTAATCCAACAAGTATTAACAGTCTCTCCTCTCTAAAAAGAGAATCATGACATAACTAATTAATTTGCCATAGTAAGTAATCCGCTGACATTTACAATAAGCACCTCTATTGGAGGTTAAAGTAAATATTAAGTTGCACATAAAACTATAAATAGTAAGAATTTTGATGCCAGACAGTTTCAAAATGCTATGGAAAATAGATGAGCGCTGGCTACGTGAAATAAATTTGAAGGTCTCAGCAACACGACCACGCAAAGAGCGAGCTATCTGTGAAAAGAACCATGGAGCAGACCTGCCCAGTGCCCTCCTGTCATGCTGGCAGGGGGCACTGGCCAGGATGTCCTATGTCTGACTAAAGTGAAGTGTCTGACGTTCGGTTTTGATAGCTTTAGTTTGTCCCAGCTGGAAGGAGTCCCAGCATGAAGTCCCCATTTAAAGGCTGAAGCACAGTTGTGTGTGTGATGGGGTCTCTCCACCACTGCCATGCATGATGGCATGGACAACCCCTTGTAGGATGGAGACAAAGTAGTTGTTGTGTGAGACCTTCTAGGCAGGGGTTTTATGCAGTTTTGGTTGCTGTCACAGCTGCTTATCTTAGCTGGCTTCTGCGGTTGCTGGTCAAAGCTGCCCATCATGCCCCTCCATGGAGGTTACAGACCCCTTTGACTGGTTCCTTTGCACAGATGGTCTTGTGTTACTGTGAGAGCTCTGGGTGCTGGATGCAGGAACCTCTTGTCTCAGCTTCAGGGCAGGTGGCAGGGCTCACAAAGTGATCCAAAGTGCCAAGTATGGAAGCTGCGAGCCAAGAGTACTCCTGAGCATGGGATATGCCGCACAAACTCCAGTGCTCTGAGGTGCTGCAGTAATATTGTGCCTTGACCCCCACTTGACCTACACTGCAGATCTTGTGTAGGCCCAAGCAGCCCATGCTGATGTGCCTTCTGACTTGTGTGGCTCACACTTTCAAAACACAGACATTTGATTCCTAACTTTCCGGAGTCCCAAGAATGAGCACCACCTCCTGTGTCACACAAGAAAGCCCCTGGTTGCTCTTTCACCTCATCCTAACGTGCAATGACATTATGTGCTGCCTCAATCTCTGGCTTCCACCATAAGCCTATTTTTGTTTCTGGCATAAGGAAAAGACTAGGTAGGCTTAAGGCCCAATTTCCACAAAGCAGTTCCTGAGCAGCATGGACCGAGCCAAAGGTCTGCAACAAGTGATCCACCTCAACCAAATGTCAGTTTGTCATCCTTTCACCAAAAAAAGAGCATTTTTGTAGGCCTTGTTGCCCATTATTTTCTTAAGGTTCATAACTATATGTATGTTAGTTCTGCATATACACAGATGTAAGTGAAAGAGTGCATTATTTTTACTTTGAGCATTTTTGTCCATCGGTAGTGGCTGCGTAGGTGAAAGGGATGTGGCTATTGCAAGACAGTGGTTTGAGAACTGGTATCTATTGACTTTATATTCTGTTATTAATTCAGTGAAATCTGTCACATAAAATAAATGATCTGATATTTTAGGCAACTCCACTGCTTTGGGTAGCAAGTCATTAGATTTGGATAGGCAAGCGGCTGGAATGCTCACCACACTATGGGCTGGCACAGAGAGGATTGAGTCTCACTGGCAGCATCAGTGTGAACTCTGGCACACAGACAGGTAGGTGGGGAGACATCGGACTTGGGGTCACCCAAAATCCTGCTACACCAAGGCTATGGATTAATGAGAATAATCAGAGGGTTACTCAACAGAAAAGAGGGATCAGCACTCTCATGCCATTGAACATACATAATTGATTACAAGAATTAGGGAGAAATTTTTACTTTCTTACTTCAGGGTTTTGTTTGATAACTCTGGTATGGTCCCTGTGATAACATTTCCTGCTTGCTTTTAAGGTATTTCATTTAAGGTTTAAATGGTGAATATGTCCATTTTCTTCTATTGCTCTTTCTTGAAAAGATGTGTTGCAAGGAGCTAAGCTTTGAATGGAAGATGTATGTGGAATTCCACTGGGTAGGATCATTTCCATCAGTCCTTTGTCAAAATGCAGGATGATAAAAGGATCCCAGGCAGAATCAGCAGCCATCAGAGTGTTAGAAAATCAGGGCATTGCTTTGAAATTTCATATTTGACTACACACGTTGACACAGTCACTGTTACTATGAAAAAAGTAAAACCTGCAAAAGTGCCTACTCAAAACCAGAAATCTCATCAGTATTTCTTAAGTGACACAAACATGTAAAAGTTCACCTCACTCTCCTTTCAGTGAAATTCAGGTCCCTTTGCAAATGCTGTCTCGAATTTGTTAGCAGAAAAGCTTCAGTTTCGATGTCAAGGATGAACACCCCAGTGTTTAACAGAGCATATGCCCAGAGTCCTGGATTCTGCAAAGCCATACCTGAGTTCCACTGAATGTTTAGAAGCAGATTTATTAAGGATTTATTTTCCACAGGTAGTAAAATAATAAAAAACCTGTTAGGCTTAATTTAATTTCATTGCTTAATCTTGATTGAGATCTAATTTAAGTGAAGAAGCTGAAAATTGTCCTGCATATGTTCCTTCCTCCCCAAAAGACAGCGTTCCTGCATTTGGATGAATGTTTGTTTATTCACTCATTGCAGCAACACTACAATTAAGCAGATGTTAATTACATCCTTAATGCAATTGAATTAATGTAATAAATGATCACCTATCTTTTTTATTAGATTCCAAGCAATTATTTATGCCCTCATAATACTCTGATTTTATTTACCTGACATAAAAGCTTAAATTTCCTACCTCTTGTGGTTGAAAACTGTAAATTTTCCAGTGAGAAAATTTAAGTAACCTGATGTTTTGGTCTACATGAACTTTTCAAGTGAATGGTATTTATTTTGAAGTCATACAATCCTGACAAGAATCACATCTGTGAAGTCAAGGAGAAACAATGTTCAGCATCTCCCTGTCCTTAAACAAACTGCACATTTCAGAAAATACCAGAGATTTACTGGTGAACCAGAGGGAGATTAAGGAAGGGCTAAGGTTAAGACTATCATTTGTAACTTTCAAATCACTAATTTGAAAGCAGGATGAAAATATAACCTTTGAAGTCTCCCAAGCTAAATGGTGTGAATGTTTGCTATGAAACCCTTCTGCTGCCTCTCTTTGGAGCTGTCACAGTGCAGCACACTGTACAGCCATGTCTGGAGTGGAATTTGTCTCTCAGTACTAAAACCAAAATTCAGTGTAGAATGGAACCTCTTACATATTCAGTAATAAAACATCACAATTTGCATTGCTGATTCAAGTTTGTTTTAAAGACTAAAAAGCCAAATTGTGTGAATGTCTGAAGAATACAGAAAAACTCAGGTGAGACAGGTAGACCATAACATGTCAGGAGGAAATAGGTAGCTTATGTTTCTGGCTTGGATTTTCTACTCACATCATTTATTCAAACTCACTAGTCAACATTCTTTCAAGATCAAGTAATTTTTCTTGTAAGAAAGCAAATCAGCTTGTAGGAGCTCCTCTACAGCTATGCAGTAACTCTGTTAACTGCAACTGAATTTAATTTTCTAATTTATAAAAGATACAGCTTAATCACCATTCACTGAATTATATATTAACTTCTACCTTGTATGATTTGAGTAATGCAAATGGTGTGTTTCTCTGCATGTCTCTGTGTGGATGTGCCACGAGCAGCACCTGTGGCTTCCTGGAACAAAGAGTGTCTTCTTTAAGAGACACAGATCACTAAGGATTTAAAGGTCATTCTGGAGCAATAAGTGACAGACTGTCTTAGATCTGATCTTATGCTTGACTTCTATTACTTCTGCTTTGGTGAGTATTAAAGTTACAAATACTGGAATGGCACTTAAAAAAAACCACAAAAAGGAATTGTTAAGAGTGGAGGAGAGCAGGGCTTACCCTGTTCCTAGTTAAAGCAGGTCTCTAAACAACAGTGGTAGCTCAGGTCTGCAAAATTCATTCATCTGTTTCATAAATTCTGGAAATAACAGTTATATCAAATGGATTCCTGCTATGAAAAGTGGCTATTGCATTTTATGTGTTAGGCTCTTGCAGTAAGAGAAATGCAGAAGTATGCAATCACAAAATCATATAATCATTTGGGTTGGAAAAGACCTCAAAGATCATTGAGTCGAACTGTTAACCAAGCTCAGTTGCCATGGACAACACAATGCCACTCTTCATATTTTCTTACCTTGACTTTTCCCAGATTTTCCCAGTGTCTCCACAGCACACATTTCAGATCCATTTCAGGTCTCCCCTGCTATTATTATTTGGGATAATATTCCATATGCAATTCTACTCTAGTTAAATACGTTAATAAGATTGATATACTGTAAATACATCTGTAACTATCCCCTTGGACTATTTGATGTGCTCTGAAATGGACTTCTGCTTAGACCCCTGATACAATGGGAAGGTCTAGAAGAATAGGAAATAATAACACTGCCTGCAAGCTCATGTCATGCCAGCGATTTCATGCCAAAAGTTGTTCTCAAGCACCTGGCAAGCACAATACATTCATTTTCCAAATGTCAGTGGCCAGCCAGCACCTCAGGACATTCCCTCCCAACACAGGGACACTCGATAGGCACAATCAGGCAGTTTTGGCTGCCAGTCTTATTCCTGAGTCATGTGCCCAAACTGTAAGGACGGAAGCGCCTTTTGTTTCTGTTTTCATCTTGCAAGTGGCAACTTTTTCTGCTCTACTTCCTATTAGTTTTACTCTGCCATTAGTATTTTGCAGTCTTTCGACAGGGCTTTGATAGAAGCATATTTGGAATATTGAAAATTCCCCTTAGGTGCCCAGATGCAACAGCTGGTTCCTGCTGTAATAGGCAAACTATTAATGGCAGGCTGTAAGCACCTGGCTTTGGGGGGCTGGCACAGCCGTGGGAGCCTGGCATGTGCACAGGTCTTTTGTAGGTGCCATTATTCATCGTTACCCTCTCCAGGATACAGGGAGTGCTCCAGACCCAGTGCTGGTGAGGCAAGTGTCTGTGTCAGGAGGCCTCTGCCTGCTGGCAGCTGAGCCCAGGGCGCTGCTCCACCACCTCCTGCTTTCCAGCTGTAGGTCACATCTACCCTAAAGTTCATTCCTACAGCCAGCTGGCAGCTGTAATACTGTCTGAACAGTGAACTGAAAGAAGCCTTGTCCCCACACAGAGGGTGTCCTCAGTAGGGTATTTGTGTACAGCCTGTCTAGTTGGCCTTTGAGATGTAGGCTTGGCTTCAGTGTACATAATACAACTTCATATAAATGGTCTTTGAGGTTCTCTGACTCATAAATATAGCGAAAAAGAACTTTTCATTTCCATCCAAAATAAATTCAAATAATGCTTCTTCCCATGACTGAAAAGACATTTTCTTCAGTCTCTCTCATTTAGTGTGAAGAATGTGAGATGGGTGTACACAGGGTTTTCAAATGTCAGCCAATTAGCTAGTAGTCATAAGGTGAATTGAAAGCATTTTTCCTTCTATTTTTTTTAATTCATGAGATGACATCTCACCTATCTGAACACTTAGCACTACATATCTCTGGCAGCCAAAGCCAGTGACTTACATTTTTAATGTCAACCACTACGGACTTGCAATTTAAACAACCATAAAAACCACCTTGATGCTTGAAATAAAATAAAAGTTTGTCAAAGTGGCCAGAAGCATTAATGACAGACTTTAGAGCTGGCTATATGATCTATGCATCCAGTATTTTTACCTATCTGGCAGCAACAGACTATAGAAGTGCTCAGCCTTGTGGGTAAAGTATGAAGTTGACATGTCCACATTGAATCTCTGAAATGTTTCTTCTGCCTTCAGGCTGCCTGTTTGAGAGAAATGGCCAGTTACTGGCAGGAAATAGTAGAACTGCTGTTTCTTGCTGCCTGAGAAGAAAGGACATCGGACAACAACATGTGCACACACATGTGTGTTGTCTCTGTGTGTGTGTCTGCATGTCTGTGTCTCTATGTGCGTGTGTGTGTGTGCAAAAAAACCCCCCAAACCCCAACCGCCCCTCCACATGCCTCCGCCTTTCATCAAAGAAGTGGGGCTTGGACAAAGCCCTAAGTCCTCAAAGGTGTCCAGCTGCCTTTTGAGGACCTGGTATAAACTGATTAGCACTCAGGTAAATCCAAAATTGAGTGGTCTGGCTTACTGGAGCGGTCCTTGGCTAAAAGTTTGCCTTGATCCTGCATTTTTTCATTTTTAGGGAAAAGCCCATCTTTCCTCTCAGCGTGATCAGGCAGGAGACAAGCAGAAAGGTGCATGGTCAGGAGGAAACACTAATTCTTTTGAGAATTGACGTTTGGAAGGAGGGCTGCACTATTGATTGTGCCTTTTACTGATTATCTTTTGTAGCCATTCACTCTATTCATGGTAACACTTGCACTAGTATGTAGTATGGAATATTACTCCAGATGAAATTAATAACCCAATGGAACAGAGCTTAGCTGAGGATGAGGGGACGGCAGCACCTGATTACCAGCACATACGGCCATTGGTGCAAATGGAGCATTATAGTTTACTCTCTGGCTGAGTCATCTCCCCTTGAGGAAGTTGCATGAAAATAGCATTTAACAAGCGTGATAAAGACTGTAGAGATAAAAGAGAGTGTAGAATCTGCTAGCAGTATTTCTGTAGCAAGCAGATGACTGAATGTATTTCCAAATGTTACGTAATTTCTTGTGTGACTCACACCATCACAGTCTATAGAACATATGCAACACTCGGTACAGCAGCGAATCAGTGTAAATACCAACATTTTTGTAGTCTGAGATGTTCACAGAGACTGTAAACCTGCAATTTTGCATTAATGTTCTTTTCAAATGGGGAGCTTGTATGACTATATAGTGGTTCAATTTTTTTTTTTGGTTATCTTTATTAACCACAGGAAAATCCCACTGTATACAGTTTTTTTCTTGAAGCAATCTTACACAAGGCGTTAGTAAAATGCGCTGCTACCATGTCTGCATTTACAGACTTTTCACTGGAGCTCAAGCCAGCACACTGTAACAGCAAGCTGTTGTTTTCTGCAGTTTTTGGACACAGATGTTCTCTTGAACATTTTCCTGGTAATAATTATTCCCACATTTTAAAAAGTGCATGAAAGTCCACCAAATATCTTCAGCCGAGAAAATGAAGGAGATGGACACCTGTGGTGTGACTGAAGACTTGATGCTTCCTTGGTGTTTGGGTCTATTGTTTTGACTCCTAAGCCATCTTTGCTATCTGAATTCAGTGTGTCTTCTTGCAGAACAGCCTAAGGCTTCCCAGCTCATTTCTTGCCTGTACTCCTTCCTGCACTGCAACCCTGCACTTGCAGGTTTTGCTCAATTATCCCCTTTGCTCAAGTGTAACTTCTGTCAAAACACTGACATTTTTCTTGACTATTTACTGCTCACATTTTCGTGTTCTTGCCACTTGTACAAACATCCTCCTACTTCATTCCTGCAGTACACCCTCCTTTAAGTTTCTTTTACAAGTAAAGGTCTCATTCCCTTATCCCCCCCGTTTCTTCCAACACACCACTGTCTAATGTTCACATTCCATAATAATTATCATAGAATTACAGAAAATAGGCCATTAAGGGACACTCAGCAATCTTTCAATCTGTAATCTTGTCCAGAGTAAAAATACGAAATCCTCTCATTTCTGTGGTAATCTTATTCAAAGATATTATTCTTACAATTAGAGAATTTCTCTTTATGCCTAACTTGGATCTCAATTTACATGCAATTTAAATCCATCTGTTTTTTCCTTAATCCCTGTGGGCCTGGAAAGCAGCTTTCTAGAGCAGCTGTTTGTGTACTGAGGACAGCTACTTCTCAGTCTTCTATCCCATTCATATTCCTATCTAAGAAATGTCACTTTTTTCTGTGTCCAGTATCATTCATTTTCTTTATGTTTTTCACCTATAAACAGTCTTTTCCCCTCTAACACATACAGGTTCCCAATACTTTTATCTTCCCCTCACTTCCTTCCTTTCCCCATACTTTCTGCTTTCTTCTGTTGGTGATTTCAACATATCTGTACCTCCTTGTTCCTAAAGATTCATTTCCAGTTTTTCTGACAATGCCTGTTCTGCTGTGTATCACTGTTGCATGTGGAACAATGCTGCAATCTATGCCAGGAATGTGTTGTCTTGGTATGGCAGGAATGCATGGAAGCTGTCTGCTGTGATGTAAATGTCTTTCAATTACCTTCTCTTTGCAGAACGACTTTTTTAGTCCTAGCCCCAGTGAAAAGCTGCTGGTGCACTTCTGCCTTCACTGTTTCCATGGTAGCTGATCCCACCCTTTCATGACTTTCTCATCAGTGGCCTAAACAAAACTAGAACTGTCATAATTAAATGGAAGGCAGTTTACAGTATTTTTGAAGTCTGGGTGGTATTACGTGTTAAAAGTACTTTGCAGCTAAAATTGGATAAGTAATTAAGCACCATCACCTTAAATGATGACACTTTCAGAGGTACTCCATGTAACATGTCCTGAATATAGTAAAATTGCAATGTTAAATAAATTTAATGACACTGTTCCAGAAGTACAGAATGTAATGGTTTAATTAACCCAGAGTTACAGCAGTCTGATTTTAACTAACTCCCTCTCCCTCCACCCTTTCTTAAAGCCATTTTTGGTTCAAGCATTTCACCTGTACGCCTTTGGAATCAGATCCAGATTTGGATTCTGACCGAAATCCCAAAATCAGAGCCTGTAGCTCCAATGGCTGACTCAAACCCCAGATCTAAATGCTTTCAACCTTTGGCATATTTGCAGGCTGGATTTCACATTTTTGTAGACTGCACTTTTCAGTGCAATATCTGACTTCCCCCTTTCCCCTCCCTCCAAAATGTCTTTGAATAGTAACCATGAGGTGTTCAGGATCTGGGATGTTTTTAAACTTGGGTCACTAAGTGTAGACCAAGAAATTTAAATAAAGGCAGCCATTTTCAAAACGCTTGGTCAAGGTTTGTCTTTTGTGGTCTAATACAGTGTCTCTGCCAAGCTGCTGTTCAGTGAACCACAGTCTGAAAGTCTAGAAAGACAAGTCTCTCTCTCAGATTAATGTACTGATCTCATTGGAATTCAGCTACTGTTGTGGATTAACATTCATATTATTATTGTGAAAGATAACACATGAAATTCTACTCTTTGAATATATTCTGTATTTGCTTCTAATAAATCAACATAAAACCCCCCAGAGTTCAAAATCTATAGTTTAAAGCATATGATTCAACCTGTCATTTATTTCTCTTTACTTAATTAGTATTGAAGGTACTTATGAACATAAAATCTAGTCCTTGTCTAAATGTATGTGCCCACATTTCCATAGAGGTCTCTGATAAATCATTATGAAACAAGGAGGAAAATATATGAAAGCTAATGCAGGTGAGCAATTCCAGATTTCCAACAGACAATGTTTTTATTCTGTTCAACAATCCACATGTACCTATAACAAGTCCAGAAATTATCATACTGAACGGTCCCAATAAATCACAACCCTCAACAAGACCTTTTGGTCTTCTGACTTGAGAATCAGCTTCAGCTGAGTGGCCAGTCTTTTTCACAATCTTAATATGGACGTATGTAGTAGAGTTCCTAATCCAGCTGATACCAGACTTTTTCTCAATGATGTCACCATTACCTTGGTTTCTGTGAATTACAAAGAGCCATTGGAAATCTCTGTGTATGGCATCACTTTCACTAATTTTCTTTTCAGTTCCCACAT
>JAOXXN010000395.1:121049438-121065237 GCA_026770055.1 Myrmophylax atrothorax
TCCAGCAGGTCGACACTCCCTCCCAACTTGGTGTCATCAGCAAATTTGCTGATGATGGACTCAATTCCCTCATCTAAGTCATCAATAAAGATGTTAAACAAAACTGGGCCCAACATTGACCCATGGGGGACACCACTGGTGACCGGCCGCCAGCTGGACACAGCCCCGTTCACCAGCACTCTCTGGGCCCTGCCATCCAGCCAGCTCCTAACCCAGCACAGAGTGCACCTGCCCGAGACGTGGGCTGCCAGCTTTTCCAGGAGCAATGCTACTAGTTATCACTCTTGTTCTATATAGTTATTGATAGTTTTATTATTTTTAAATAAGAATGAAATTAAGATTCACGCTGATCTGAATGTATAATTTTAAAACTCCTTCTCTGTTTCCTGATGAAAAGCAAAATTTTCCATGTCACTATACAACGCAAGCACTGTTACAAAATATGCATTTGAAAACAGTGTATATTTTGGTTCAAACTCCCTGTTTTTAGAGTCCTCAATCAACATAAAGAAGAAGATGAAAATGGGAAATTATCTGGACTGGGCTAGACCACAGGCCAGCACCCTGTCTCCAAGAGTAGTCAAAAGCAGACCTTTGGGGAAGAGCATGTATCTGATTTCCAGTACTGCTCAATTATCCACAGAAATACAATTAACATTGTGGGAAATTTTTTCAGGGCAGAAATATCATACATATGCATATATATGTATATATAAAAATTTATATCTCTGAGTATGTACACACATGCAAACAGCACCTCTATGTATATACATACCCACAGTAACACACTTTTGTATTTGTGGATTCAATAGGGTCTCGTAGTTCAGAAGTCTGTCAGTATGTGGCTATCAATTATCCCTTCCCAGTTTACAAAAGAGGTAATATAAAGGACTGGAATATTTGTTCCTCAGTCCAGTCTGGTGTAGTGGGTTTTAGCTAGCAGACTGTATCCAGATGAAGACGTGACAGAAGTGAGCATTCCCTGTCGTTAGGTAGCAAAGCTCAGCACTCAGAGGCTAAAAGGCAGTGAAAGTGAAAAAGTTTCTTGAGGTACTTACCGAGCTGTTTCCTACTTCTTTTTCCACTGCTGAATGTGATTCATTATTAGCTGGGTTCTTTGGTGCAGCAAATTCTGGTTTCTTAATTTTTGTGTCAGGTTTGTTTTCTTTGGCATCTGGCTTACCCCCAGATCTCGCAGGACTTTGCTTCTGAGAGGGTGGTATCCGTGCAAGTGTTGACGGTGACGGGTTGGCATATTCATCTTCTTCCCTGAGCTCCTGTGGAAGCACTGCTGGATTCGTTTTTACGTAATAGCCATGGTAGTGACCATGCAGCTCCCCATTTTCTGTGCTGATGGGATTGTGCTGGGCTGAAAACTTTGGCTGGTGTTTCACAGCTACTTCCTCCTTCACCGGTGCTTTTGAATATAAAGGCTTGTTAGTTGTGGGTGTTATATTCTCGGTGGCCAAAAGCTTTTTTTCTTGACTGAGTCTTGCTCCAGAAGTGGAGCTTTGCCTTTTCAGTTGTTTTGAAGGAGAAGTGTCAGAAGAAAGAAGAGGACTATGCCTTGGACTTGCTTCGGGGGTTTGAGGGGGTGTAGTACCTTTTCGATAAAAGTGAGGTGACTCTTTTGGGGTAGGTGGCTTTTCCTGAACCTTTTCTTCAGATTTTTCTTTCCCATCCATTCCTTCTTGAAATTTTTGTTTGATATAATCAGGGCCTGAAAAATAGTGTAATAGAAATATTAAGATTAAAATAAAAATAACGACTTTGCAGTAAAAAGGATTGCATTGGGTTGTCAGACTTGCTAAAATGCTGACAGGGTATATGTTACCAACAATTAATTGACATTCACAGTGATTAAATTGCCAAGTTGTTGAAATTATTGCACTTTTTTTGTAATTGTTGGGACCACTTACTAACTTGGCTCAGTCACTTCATGTCTTCAGCTTTGCAAAGAGTCACAGGATGTAAACTGTCTCTGAGTGGAGTCTGAGTGACTGAAGATTTACTAACCTTAGCTGTCTATCATTCTTTTTCCAAGAGGCATGTTTTGAGGTATGTTTTGCTTAATTACCCTCCTCAATTTAACTTCTACCCTCATGATCACAGTACCTGTTTGATCTGCAACCATGAGAACAAAACATGCCTTATAAGCTACAGGAAATAGGGCTTGAACAACCTGAACAACTTTTTTATTTTTGTGAATGTCAGCTTGTCATATACACACATATGTGCCTTGAACTCACACATTGGCTTTGTCTTCATCACCACATGGAGACCCAGCTTAACCACTCTAGTGAGTAATACAATTCCTACTCAGAATGTAGGAAGACAAATTCTCTCATATTCACTAGAGAAATACTTAGACATCAGCCAGTGTGAATAACATCCTCTACCCAAATCCTAGCTAAACACCCGTGTGCACATTCACCACTAGGACTCACTTATCAACGTGCATTTCTACACAGCCGTTAAAATAAACACAAACTGGCTGAGATGCTTTGCTCCAGGTTTTGGTTGTCTAACTTTTTAATAGTAAAATGTGAGCAAACACTGTTTAAGAAACAAAATTGCTGTAAATCTGTACATATTGTGGACAGCGTTTTGTTTTACTGCCTAGAGGTCATATCCCAGACTCCAGGATCAGTTTCTCTAAGAAGTCACATGTTGAGGAGCTCTGTGAATGAAGAACTATAATGATCTATCTGTATGTTCAAAACCAGCTTCTGTAAAATGCATTGCAACTGTTTCTCCACTTCTATCCTTGCTAGCACTATCTTTGATTTTTTTGCTGTTCTGTAAGTGAGGCTTATCTCTGCTTTATGTCTTAGAGAAATCCTGGGGCCAGAGAAGAATGCCTGCACACATTTTTCTGCTTTTGAGCTCAGAGGAGGCTCTAGCTGTGTTAGGCAGATACAGTGTTTTTACAGATGCCAGAAGCATATGCATCACTATGCAGTGCGAAGATGAGAGGAAGGAAGAGCAGCAGGAAGCTTTTGGAAGTTACTCAGTCATCTGGTAAGTAAGCATTGCAGAGAAGAAGAATTACTCAGCATGTAAGGTCTTTTCAGCAGGAAAATCACAACATTTTTGGCATCTCTGAAAACCAGGGGTGGGATTAGGGAGCTGTTAAGAAAGAAGGGTAGATGTAGACAAGCCAGGATTTGTTCTCAAGTGACATTTGAGGAGGAAGTTTTGAGGAGTTAAGCCTGCACTGAGGGAGAGAACTGGAGGCTTTGTTCTTACAGCTTTTTATAATCTTCCTGGTAAAACTGAAAGGCAGCACAACACAAATTAAAAGTTACAGGTATGATCACCATTCAAAAATTCTCTGGCATGTAGGGGATTTCCTTCCAGGTTTGTTGAGATACGTAAGGTAATGCTGAGGGTTTAACACACATGAACTTTGGTTTTCTTATCTTTCCACATTAGATATAATTAGGGGTGTAAAGAGAAAAGGATAGCTAAAAGAGCTCTGAGTAATCTTTCAGCCCAAGCCACAGAGCTGTTAAAATGCAATGACCATTTATTATGTAAAGATCCACATTCACATGTGTTTGCTATTTCTGACTGCTGTACAAAAGCATCCAACTGGAATATCTCTTCAGTCTTACAATGCTGTTTAAATGGCACCTGATCAGTTCCTGAAAATTCACATCCTGTGACAGCTCTGCACTGTCCTATATATGTGAAGATTTTACTTTTACTAATATCTGACAGTGCGATGAACTGAAGACACTTTCCTAAAGAAACATCTGGACCTCACAGATGTCATCCCTCTCCACCCTTCTCCCACGAACATCTGAGGGCATCTGATCACACATTTGCCCTCACACAGCACAGCAGCACTCCCCCTCTCCCACCCTCACTACATCACATATGGATATTGGAGATACCTCCCTTGCCTTCAATCCTCCCAGGCAAGTCTTTCCAACACTGAAATTCTTGGCTCTGTGCTTCAGTTAGCTTTGGAGATTGTCCAAATACTTTTTAAACGCCTGTTCACTGTATCCAATACAATTGGATTATGCACCTGTCTGAGCCACTGACTCCAAGCAGCAAAAACTCAGTTCCTGCTCCCTTCTGAGGACTAAGAATTGTCAGGAATTATCTTGTCCCCTTTGTTAAAGGCATTATCTAACTTGGGAAGAGGGCCCTTTTCTTCAGCATAAGAGCAATCTACAGTACAAGCTTAAAGGAACAAAGGCCAATGGAATTTGGAAAGAGAGTCACTGTAAGATTTCTCAGCTGGTTGATCTTAATGAGGAAGAGAATAGAATTTGAGGGTGGGAAGAAGGTAAAGTGGGATTATATGTCCAGGAAATAAACACAGAGCTCTGGTTCTTCAGTTTGCAGTTCAAGCGTCAAGAAGCTATAGTCCTAGACACGATACATTTGAGTTCCTAAGGAGAACCTGGCCTGAAAAGCAGAACCAAGAAATGTTATCTAGCCAAATAAAGATAAGCTTTCTTTGTGGATGAACCTGTGTGGTTTTTTATGGTGACATGCTGGCTGTGCTGCCATTGGATCAAAGCTGATGCACCTTTTCTGACGAAAGGTCAGTCACGGGGTGGTTTTGGCTCACACAGCAGTTGTGATGCCAGCAACTTGATGGCACCACTGAAGTGTGAGTTAGCCAGTGGTCAGGGGGAATATCCTCTGAAAGCCAAAGGATTGTGTAGATGTGTACAATTGTATGCACATAGAGTCTCCCACAGTCTGATGGTCTGCTTGAACAGCATTTTATTGATGACTGTGGGTGAGAGAAGCTTTGGTTTGGTTGAAGAAACACTCCTGGTTGTTCTAAATCTAAAATTTCTTGTGAAGTTCTTGTGCACTACATCCTTCCTCCTCCTGGAAGGGCTCCAGTAAGTGATGTGACAGCACGGTCAGCCCTGTAAATGAGAAGAAAAGGATGCCCTGGTTCTGCCACAGCATTTTTAGAGAGGTGACAGCCACATGCTTTCCCCCATGGCCTAGTGAGGCAGCATAGGGCTGTTGCAGGACTGTGGCTCAAGGAGTGTCTGAAAATGTCATCTTGCACAACACTGAAAATGCAGCCACTTACTTGCAAGAAGGCTCAGAGGAGACCTTGTGCCTCATAAGATCAAAATGAATCCGAAGCTGGTGAGGGATTGCAGAATACACCGAAGATAGTGAGGAAAAAGGTATATATGCAACTTTATAATATTATGAACATCTTATAATTCCTTCATGATACTTCTTCCGCTCTTTTGCCCCCAATCTTACCATTCTTACAATCCAGGAAAAACAAGGATTCCATATTACAATTTTATTAGTCTATTGAAAGCAAAAGAAGATTGCAATGCCAGTAATGCAGGCTCTAGAATATAATCTTTAAAGAATGTAGTATTTAAAGTACTGTCAATGCTGAAGTAATATGATTTAATTTCAAAGTATATTAGAAGTACTTATTAGGTAAGCATGCGCTTATGTCTGCTTTTTAAACTAGAGTACACGTTATGTGATGTAACTTAACTACCTTTAGTGCGACATAGAGCGAACAAATAGACAGGGCTATAAAGAGTAACCCAAGTAAGAAATGACATTATAATTTGATGATTACAAGAAAATTTATGTCGCGCTTAGGATAAATTCCACCCATGGAGCAGATACTTCACTTCCTACTTTTGTTTATATGTATAAACTTTTAGTGGAAAGATGCTCCACCTTCACTGTAAGGTTTAATGACTGTCTGTGGGGTAATGGCGATAAAATCAAAATTTGCTCAACCAGAATTCTGCAGTCTATATGCCAACCTTCCAAGATTAGAGGCCCCTTTTTACTAAACTGCTGAACACTTCTATAAAAAAAAAGAGAATTCCTGATTGAAAAGTTCACAATCTGTAAGTACAATACAAAAGGTTATACCAATAGCAAAACCAAAGGGTAATCATAATCTAAAGCACATGCTTCACCTGAATAACCTTTCTGAATTCAGTGGTTAGCTCTCAATAAAGCACCAAAATGCTGAAAGCTTTGCTAAACCTTTGGCAAGCCTAGAGATGTACAGGAAGCCTTTGTCAAAACTACGAATGGAGTGTAAGTCTCCTGAGTAATCAAAAACCAACACAGCACTTTGGCCGTAAGTTTGTCACCTATCGTCATAAATGTCATCTTGAAAAAGCTCAGAACCCAAATTCAAAGATTGAGAAAAGGAAACAGTAAATGATGAATAAGTTTCTTACTGCACTTTATTTCGTAATACAAATCCAGGGCATGATATGGTTGAAGCAAAAGCTGAAGTCTCTTGTATTTAAATGAACTGCACTAAAAAAAGAAAAATACATAGTTTGGTGTTGGCATTGCAGGTTGATATATACTGTTCATGAACTAAGCCAGTGAAAAACATCTGCTTTGTCATCTTCTGATACTGTCAATGGTTCTCTAACACTGTTAGCAACAATATTTATGGTCTCAAAGTAAGATTTATTTGCTACACTGATTAACTTAAAACATGGAAAAGCCAGGGGATTGACTAAAGGATCAATTAATATAGGATCTTTATTCCTTATGTTATTATTTTTCAGGATAGGACATCCATTTTAGAAGAATTCTTCAGCATTGGATGGTAACTCTAGGTGAAGGAAATAAAAATAGTCATCAGTCTCCTAAAAGAAGTGATTTGATGATTCATTATGAATGTGCAAATGGCCATGTTCAGTAAATTTTAGAAAGATAGGTTTATTATTATTTCTTCATTGCAGAGATGTGAAGGGAGGCAGAAGACTTGATATCATTAGTACTTCCTATGTTTTATTATTATTTTTCTGAAGGTTATACTGGTAACAGGGAACAAAAAAAAACCTCCTAACTGCTAGGCTGCTGGCTTGAATTCAGACCAACTGAATGGAGGGCTGTGCAATGCCATGTGTAAAATGCATTGACGAACTCAGCAGAGCAGAGAAATGGTTGTGGTTTTAGTAATATTTAGCAGACTGAACTGGGACTGAATAGGGCTGGAAACTAAGGCATAAAGATTATTGCCAGAGAGAAACTGATGGATACAAGGCAAGGTACGTAAAGATCTCTGAGAGAACACTTTTGCCTGACTTGGATGAGAACAGAACATTTCAGTTGAAAGGGATCAACAACGATCATCTCCTCCAGCTGCCTGACTAATTCGGGGCTGAGGAAAAGTCAAAGCCTGTTATTAAGGCTATTGTCCAAATGTCTCTTGAACACTGATAGGCTTGGGGCATCAATCACCTCTCCAGAAAAGCCTGTTCCAGTGTTTGACCACCCTCCTCGTGGAGAAAGACTTCCTAATGGTATTTTAAGAGATTATCATCCCAGATGTTTGCAGTACCCTTCTGATGGATATAGTGATCCAGCAATAGGGCATGGGATCATGCAGCTCCTTCATGATTCGGTCAATGAGCAGGAAGGTAAGAAACATCTTACTCCTAGTGATGCAAATATATGTTAGTAATTCCTTAGTTCAGAATCAGATACTCAGGCCCTGCCGCTCTGTTTCGGCTGCATCTAAAGCTGGTTATGTCAGCTGGAATAATGGCTCTCTTCAGCTGTACTTGAGAAGACTTTGCAAAATAAAAAAACACATTCGCTAAAGTGTAAAAATAAATCAGGTCACAAAAAAGAAATGAAACAGAAGGGATTGTTGACATAATCTGGGGAGATGTCAAGAAAACCATGCCCGGATGGCTGATTTAACTTTTAGCCTCTGATGGCAACTGCATTTTGGTGAGGTGTGATCAATATTCTAAACACTAGTAAGCAGCTTCCCTAGCTAGGGGCAAATCAAAAATCTTGCCCAGATTAATTCTTAAATTCTGTTTGGTTGCTCTACAATACTTCCTTTTTTTTCCCTGGACATAACATCACCAGCATAGAAGTACCATGGCTGTCTAGGAAAGTCAACTACAATGTAAACAAGATGGAGCAGAGTGCATTTTTTTTCATAATCCAAAAAATACTCTAAAACATGTTTGCTGTTTGGGATCTTTCTTAATGCACTCTTACTCACAACTCCTCATTTACTTTTCCTCCCTTGTTGAAAATTTGCTGCAGTTTTTTCCAGCCTGCACTTCTAGGGCTTCTCAATCTGCTGTTAGCATTGCTGCTTCCTTAAGGAGTACTACTGGTGGTCTTCCTTGTCCTGCTGCACCGGCAGCAACACTGAAACTAGCATGCGCCAACACTACTCACTCACTAAATCCATGAAGGCCATGGAGAATGATGCCTACATGTGTTTATTTTATGGAACTCCTGAGATGTGTTCTGGCAGCCTGCTATCCTTTAGACCATGTACTACCAACATGACCAAAAAATACGACACAGAGATGGTACATAATATCATATTATACTATTGTCACAACATGAAAAAGCCACATCATCACTCAGCAATGTAAGAGTTAGAACACACAAATCTCCCAAACAGGACTACTTTAAAAGGTAGCATCACTGAATACAAGCAGGTTTCGAAGCAGTTTTAAATGCAACCTTCCCTTCTTGATAAGTAAAGATAAGGACCTGCAATAGGTATTCACTGGTAGAAATTGTTTTGTTCAGAAGAACCCTAAACACACAAATCCTTGTGTATCAAGGTTGCCCACTACTTTCTTTGTACCTGGCTCAGGAAACAGTTTTGTGCAGTATCGTAAACAACTTCTGTGTAGTTTTGCTAGAATATGTATCTACTGTCTTTAAAATATCTACCAGTGCTTTATTTTCCTGACTTTGACATCAGTGAAAGTGATAGGGCCTTCTCAAAACCCACATCAAATGCCTTCTGTCACCGACTAGACTGAAATCAAAAGCCCCTGAGTTACTTATTTACTAGCCACACATGCAGAGGCACACATACACTTTGGTCAAACCCAAGGTAGTTATTATGCCTCTCTGTTTACTCTGCTCTGATACTTAAACAGCACAAGACAGCTCTTGGTGTGACCTGTGAATCGACTACTTTACTGCATTAGTACCTCTGCATTTCACACAAGTATTTGTTGAAAAGCATATGACACTTTTCTGATAATGCTCCTTAAATATATCAAAAGGTATACGCAAGCACACAAACTTAAGTTGTTAGTGACAGCAATGGCAACAGAAAAGGAAAGGAAATGGACTTCCACCAAACAACTCATATCGTAGGCAACATCATGAACTTGTAAGTCTAGAAGTAGGAAGAGAAACAGAGATGTTAATGCAATTCTATCTGCACAAAAGCCAGACTGTCTCTTCTGAGCCTGTTCTCCAAATCTGAAATTCATTTGTTATCCTACCAGTAAGACATCTGCACATAGGACCTAAACAGTATTTTTGTAATTTGCATTTTTTTGTGTTATCCAATAATTAAAAATAATTAAGGATACAAGAATCCCTAAAAGTAAGATTTTCCTCCTCAGAAGGTTTCTAAATGCATCATGATACACACTGAAAGACGTATATACACTGAAAGATCTGAAGTCAGGAAAGACTACACTAATTGATCTCAAAATCTGCTCAGAGTCAGCAGCAAGAACCATGAATTTATTCTGTCTATAAATCCAAGCTCTGCTCTGTTTCTGCTACTGCTTTAGTAGGTGTAGCTATGATATTTCTAAAACAGTGCAAAATTTCCTTATTGTATCTGCATAGCAGGTTAGAGTGTGTAGGCCCTTATGCTTCTGGATTCAGTACCATCAGAAAAATGTAACAAGTTTATCTGACCTGATAGATGGCACTGTGAGTGCTGCACAGCTATGTCTAACACCTCACTGGGACATCAGCTTATGGACACAGAAATTGCTTATGACCAGCAGTCTTAATTATGGCTTGCTTTACTTACCCTACCTCTCTGTTGATGAATACTGACAGAACTTCAAAAAAATATCTGTCAAGATTGCCTGGTGATGCATATGACTCCTGTATCTAGGACAGGCCTCATTTTTCCAGGCTTGATAATATACACACATTGTATTTAATGTGAATGATCCTGGCTAAGTAACACATGCAGTATAATCTACTTGAATGTTTCTAAGCCCACAGGCTGCTTAATACATGATAACTGAGAAGGTAAGTTTTTAGCTTTTTCAAAGAAAATCTAGAGACTATTTCACTTCATCAAAGCTGCACTGGGGCAGGCGTTAACTGCAGCAGGGATGTTCTTTAAGCTCCTAAAGGATGGGCAGAAGTGAAGGCTGTAATGCTATTCTCATCACAACCACATATTCTCTGAAAAGATGAATTTAAAATATAGACTGTTGAGGTTCTTTACATTTCTTATAGTATGTCTTATAGCATATCTTTCTGATATGATGATCACCAAAGTCAGACACAGTATTTCAGACTCAATGTCATGAGGATCATGTAGATAAGGCATCATTACCCTTCCTCTCCATGACGTGCTTCTGAATGTACAGCCTGGAAGGGTATTGGCTGCTCCTCTTACCATATTACATTTCAAGTGCATGGCTATCATCCTGCTCCATGGGAGTTTGTCAACTCAACAGGAGCTCCTTCACATCTCCTCTCAATTGGCCCAGCCTGTCACCCCTTCTTAAGACTTTCTCATAGCACTTTTGAGGACCAAGTCACTCTCCTCAGCTCAAATACTACGCTGACAATTCTGTGAACTAGCTTGTATTTTTGGAGTGCTGCAAATGGTAGCACCCACTTTCAGCTGTACGTGGAATGTTACCAACAACCTTATTTTTCATAGAATCTTAGAATCATTTAGGTTGGAAAAGACCTTTAAGATCATCAACTCCAACTGTTAACCCAGCACTGCCAACTCCACCACCAAAACACATCCCGGAGTGCTACATCTACACATCTTTGAAATTCCTCCAGGGTTAGTGAGTGACTCAGTCACTTCCCTTGGGCAGCCTGGTACAATGCCTGATGACCCTTTCGGTCATCATACGCAATCTAAACCTCCCCTGGCACAAACTGAGGCCATTGCTTCTCATCCTATCACTTGTTACAATTTTACCCTGTTCAGGCTTTATTTGCAACATACCACTTCCCTATTACCTGCTGATTTATATAAAATGTTTTTCAACCATATTATTCAACTACATAACATATCAACCATGATATCTGGCTAGCCATTAGCCAGATGGCAACATTACCAATTGCCTTATAACTTTATCAGACTTCTCTCTTCTTGCCATTTTTCACTTTCATTTAGTATCTTTTCCTCATCAACAACCTTCAGTATTTCTACTGCAATCAGTCAGGAGAACTACCTAAACACATTTGATTCTCCTTTTGAAAACATTAAAGATGAGTAACTGTCATGTCTTGTATTTTAGCCAAAAAGGAAAATACACTATATTTGAATAATATCAGGATCAAACCTGGAAATAATTTGGCAGCGATGCTTTATAGTAAAAGCCAAATTCTTATGGCTCTTAATATTTACTGTTCTCTTTCTATAACCTCTGCTCTTGCAAAGCAGTATTGGGTTTGTTCTTCTGTTCCACATCGAAACTTTTTAACTTAAGCAACCCAGTTCCCACTGACACTGTCAGATGCCTTTCAATGCAACAGCATGCTTCCTACGAAATTGAATAACCAAATGAAATTTTTGCTAGAGCCCTTCTAACTTTTGTCTCTGTTAAAATCCTTATTTCATAAAGAAACAGTGTCTGTGCTGTTTTTCTCTGAAGATCCTTCTACTCTTCTACTACAGAAAAAAGCAGAGCCTAGGATATGTACCCAGGGCCTGGGTTCAAGAAGTCAGCACTTCTTATGCCTGTGGAGTAGGAGCCAATAAGGGTCAATACCAGGAAGACATGAAAGATATGTATGTCACTAAACAACCAACATTACATTTGAATAATTTAGATGGACAAAATAACACAGAAATAACTACACAGTTTCAGATTCCACTGATTCTACAAACAGATTTGGAGATGCATTACTGCCTTTACTTAAACTCTACATATTTCAACAGGACTCATGATTATATGATAATGTCAGACTTAATTTTTTAAAAAGTCTCTTTTATCATCCTGTGTTTACAGAAAATACACTTGAAATTATGAACCTGAAAGATACAAAAACAAGTAAATAAGGAAGACTCAAAATTTTCTGCTTTTAAAATATATGGCTTTATGATTTTTCTTGGAGGGTTAAGGGTTAACCCAGTATGTATGAGAAAGAGTACCCATTAAGCTGCAGCACACTTCTAGGAAAATTAATTTCTTATATGTAGCACTGAAATTAATTTTAAAGCCTAAGAGCCTGAAGTGGGCTAACAGAACTGACAGCTTCATTGCAAATGCCAGAACTATAGAAATACAACAATCAATTTAATTCTGGTAAAACTAGGGTATGTGACCTGCTTAGTTTTGCACCCTTTTCTAGCTTCTTTACAATATGTTCTTGATCTTTTGTATTTTAAGAGAAACCGCAATCATCATGCCACTTACTATTATGACCTCACACAGTGTCACTTCTTTCCCTTCACATCTGCACTGTAAGTTTTCATTTCTAAAGTCTAAGTTTGCAATATCCATTTACTGCTCCTCTTCTCCAAATCTATCCCATACTCTTTACAGTGTGGCAACTGCCCCTAAGAAAATACTTTCTGGTATTCATGTGAAACTTTTTGAGAAGCCTGTGTGATTTTCTTAGGCACATCTCAGTACCAGTGCTCTATCCTCATACTCCTCTGATACAGATGGCCATTTTCCTCTTCTGGAACAATTCTCCTCTGTTAGCATCTGTGATTTCTCCTTTTACTTCATCCTTATTTTTCTCTCATTTTTAAACTATACTTTCAAGGAAAATAATCTCTAATTTTTCTGTTCTTGGTCTCTCTACCTTCTATTGTTACAACCTTTATCCTGTTCAATCTCACCACACAAAAAAATTCAACTACCAATTCCATGCAAGTGTGTGTGTTAGTTCCAGGTTTAACTCCTGTTCAGATTTTGATCTGACTGAATAACTGCTACAGAACTCATAGGTAGAAATCTTCATCTTCTCTTAATTCTCAGCATGGTCTTCTGTGTCATACTGAACAATATTATATTACTCTACATTACTCAGGTCTGTAATACGAGTATCAGATCTCTCTCTCAAGTCTCTCTACTTTTAAGAAAATCTTAAGTTTTGCAGACTTCTTGGAATAAAAGGCCATGTATATTAGCCATCTATTTTTGTGGCCCTGACAAACACAGACTGCATCTGCAAAGACAATTTCTTTCTTATGGTCCAGGAGAAATCTAACCTTTTTTAAACATAATTTAAACCTTCCCTAGTATAATAAAATCCTGTCAAAATAGATCACCATACTCCAGTGAAAATTAGCACAGTACAGGACAGTTCTCAGTACAGACTTTGTTAGCTGAATTTCAACATGGAACAAATATTTATGATGCAGTTATAAATAGGATTTATAATGGAAATGTTGACACTGTGATAATACTCCCATGTGATAGACCCTACTTCATCTTGTCCTTGGCTGGACACTGTGACAGACGAATATAGAAATTCAGTGGAGCAGGCCAACAGTGGGCAGGTTCTTTGTCCTGGAAGGAATGATTCTTTTTCAGAGCAAATGAATAATTTTTAGTAAAAGAGGCAATCAAAACTCTAAGGTAGCACTGACCTCTTTCTCCCAGATCATACCTGTAATTAACACATGTATGGTGTCAGATTAGCTAGGTACATCTATGCTAGAATTCAAAAAGTTACTTCAAGATAGCAACATAGCTGAGACAGCACTTAAGTTAGTCCAGACTTCTAGACAGCTTCACAGTCAGATGCTGTAGCCTTTACTAAGCAACAAGTTTCATCTAGATGCAAATTAACTAACTCAGTACTTAATGCAAGCCTGTGAAAATGACAGTAATTGTAACAGCTTTATCCCTCTATAGGAAATTGGTTCTCTGTTACTAGTTTTAAAAGTTAATTTGCCCTAAAATGACTATGAGTACTTTTTCCTAAACAAATCATTTGATTATGTGATTCAAAAGTATCTTGGAGACATTGAGAAAGCATCCTGAAGAATTACGGCTATGCCTTTGCAAACTCTGCTTTGCCTTCTCCCAAGCACGCTCTCTTGTTCCAAATGCATGCAGGAATGCTGCGGAGTGTGTGGAGCCAGCATGTGTGTATGGCAGTGTGGCAGGATGGATGCTGACTGCCAGCAAGCTGGATGGACCTCACTCCAGCCAAGAGAAAAGATGTGGAAGGGTGGGGGCACCTGTATGTAGGGTTTGGCGAGACCAGTGATAACTTTCAAGACAGGTTATGAAGACTGGTATGACAAGAACTATAAAAAAAAAGGGAAGAAAAAGTATAAAGCGTGAAACCAACACATTTTCTTTAAGTGCACCTTCCTTCTCTCATTACTGCATGCAACTGAAGTGCATCAGGGTATGTCTACAGGCTCTGGCTTCTCCAGAGCTCTGTAGAAAGAGAACAGAAGAAATAAATTGTAGAGAGAAAATGGCATAGCAAGAATCCCAACAATACTTGTGTAAGGATGATGAAGTCATGTGTAGAATAAATTCAGAAAATGAACAGGCTCTTGTATGACTAAGAGTAATGAGTGAGCTTCCTTATGCTTTGAGGCACAAACTGATGGCATGGCTCCTAACTTTCATCAGGCAAAATGCTCATTGTAATTGACTTTTTAAATACACATAGCTGGTCTGGACCACATGCATTTAGCCAGGACATTCTAGTTAATTAGCATCAGCCAGAAAACTCTCTTTCCTGTCCATATGGAGTTTGTATTTTGAGAACTGGAGGAGGTAGCAATGCCAGAGAGGAGGAAGGAAGATGGGAAGGATTTGGTTTTTTTCTGAGGCTACAGACATCCACCATTGGTCAAAAGAGAAGGTAAACCACAGCTGCTCTTTAAGGCATTAGAGGCCATGACAAATTGCCTTGTCATAAACTTAAAATGCTTGTTTCTGAAACTAGCCATGTTCAGCATGTTAAAACTGATGCTTTAGTAGTAACCAAACATTATAGAAAAAATAGTGGTAAAACCTCCCGAATTTTTATTCTTATCATTAGAAAATCTCTGTTCGTGCATTTCATATAAAAAAAAATTCTGTCCATCTCTTTAGACAGCTTTAACTGGTAAACTGTTCCTAGATTTCTCTCATGCCTTGTTTAGGAGGTCAAAGGCTGGATAATTGTTTTGGTGATCCATGTATGTTCCTCTGGCAGCTGGTTGGCCTGACAAGTCGTCTGCCAGAAAACAATTCAGATCTGAATATCCAGACCTTAATTGCTCTGTGGTAAAGTGCCCAGACTGCTCTTACCCTGCAGCAAAGTAGTTTTATCCTTCTTTCATTTAATCCAATGTTACTCACTCAAACTGAATGAAAGAGGAGTATCCATTTGCTGCAGGATATACATGCACACAGACAATTATGGCTTAGCTGTCCAGTCTGTGCAAGTTTACCTCCTGATACTGTGTTTACAACACTATATCCTAGTGATGGTCTGTGGAATTCAGAATGAATATGTAAGTCAAAGCATCCACTCACATTGTACAAGACTAGAACAATACTCCCCCTTTTTACTGGGTGTCAAAATCCTTTCTTTTCTGTTACATCTTTGATACAGCACTTCCATTAGTCATTTGCTCTTCTCTAGGTTTTAACAAGAGACAAAAAAACCAGCATATTTTTTTCTCTAAGCAAACACAAATCTTAAACTGTCCCTGGATGACTTCCTTGAATGAGGCTATGACTCAGGTTTCATTTCTTTCCTGTCCTGGTATGCTCTCTTTTGACACATCTACAAGTTTAGTGATGCCTGGAGGAAACAAACAGGTCAGAGCTGGGATTTCTCAAAATTC
>JAOXXN010000395.1:121065275-121086670 GCA_026770055.1 Myrmophylax atrothorax
CTGTAAAATATGGCCCTGTAAAGACCACAATATTTTTTAAATCTACAAAACGTATAGCCTTTGGATAGGGTTCTGAAAAGATATGTATCTTCATGATTATTAATCACTAGCCAAATCTCTGCTACAGCAAAAGTAGAAGCAGGATCTTGCATGAGACCAGCATGAACAAAGTCAGGGAAAACAGCTCCCTGCAACCTTGTAACTTCTTATTCCACGGCTCTGACCTTTACAGTCATACTTGGCTTTCCTCATATGCAAATACTAAGGCAATCAATCACTGAGAAACCTGAATCTCAAGATTTCTACAGTACCTCATTACTGACATTATTATTTGTACCTGCTGGATGCTACTTTATTTCCTACTGTTTTGTTCTCCTTTTAGCCTCCTTTTAAACTACACTACAAAGCTAGAACCTCTTGGCAGCTTCTAATGAATGTCTTTATGAACATAAAAGTGAAACATGAGAGAAAAGTAATTGGAAGTGTGAACTGTCATGGTACAACGACTGATGAATATCCACTGTAACTATAATTTGTATGTAATACTAGGCTATATGGCCCAGAAGGTTGCTTTTTAAGAATCTGAAATTTAAGAGCTTTATCAAAAGATTTCAAATATTTAAATGGACTTAGGCTGCAAGTAATTCAGAGATCACTCATTAAGACAGAAAGAAATGCTTCATTGTTGTTTACAGAGAAGTATTTGTATTTGACTTTTTTTTCTTTACTTCAAGAGACTTGTTGATACACCACATACATTTACTGCTGACAGCATGCTTGCCTACTCATGGTAACTTATTTTCAAGACTATTTAGTACAATGGAAAGCTTTCACTTAACTGTAGTTTCAGAGACTAAGACACAAAACTTATCATTACCTTTTAGTAGCACTTACAGAGACTTATAAAGATACTGTAAAAATATAAAGCTCATGCAACAGAAGAAAACCAAGAAGGTGCTATTAGGAAGCAGTAACAGTTACCTTGTTTTCATTCAAAGGCATGAAAAATGCTATTTGAAAGGTAGATGTTTAATGCTGTTTGTGTGACTATAAATAATTAAAAATATTTGTCTATTTTACTACCACAAATGACAAAAGCTAATGATAACACTGTCCAGTAACTCTTGGCATGAGAGTTGGGAAATGTGCAAACAAACAAGTCTGTGAACAAGTGAGTCTCAGGGTTAACTGGTAACCACACAGAAAAAGTGTACCTGAAAAAGACACCATGTGCACTGAGTCTGGAAAACATCCTAGACATGACAGTATTTGAAACTATCACGACAATGTGTTAACCTGGTGGTTTGCTGCAGTTTATTTGGGATAATTGAAACTCAGTTAACCTCTTGGCATCTTGAAGTTACTTGAGCAATGGCAATAGCAATTTTCTGTCCAATGTGTACAAACATGCTGTATTTGGCCATCTTGAAAATAATTAGGAAACTGAAAATTTAGACTCCAGAAAAGGTATTTATCTTTTGATAGGTAGGTAGCTGAGAAATGTTTCCATACAAAGAACAGAGAAAGTAAACTTTAAGAAATGCTTTGTTACATCACTGCACACCCATCCAGCTGCATTTGGAGAAGTGATATAAACTTTATTCTTCTGTAATGGGAATAAAGTTTCAAATCTCTGCCAATTTGTCAGCAATGCTACTTCATTTCCTGTGGTAGAAAGTTAAAAAAGACATCTGAGAAATTCTTGATCACGGCAACTTCTTGGTGTCAAATTTCACACCATCAGATGTTTGCATTTTCACTTGAGTACTCCAGACGTTCCTTTATTTCAAGAGTTTGGCAGCTTTCAGATACTTTCTTTCCAAATGCTTCAATTCTTTGCACGGCTAAGCTTATGACATATAACTGCCAAGATGACCTGCTGCTATAAATTGGGATTTCTTCAGGTGGTGGAAGAATGAAATAATGAAAAGAGAAAAAGGCTTGACTATCACAGAAGGAAGTATGGGCCACTAATGTAAGTCCACAGAAGAGGCAGTATTGAGGTAATTTCCAACAATGAAGGGCACATATTTATACTGTTTTAAAACTACTAAAGTCTTAATACTTGAAATAGTTCTGTGGAGTTTTGCCTACAGTTCTGGACTGCCATGTTCAAGAAAAATGAATTTACATCAGGATGTGTAAAAAGGAAGTTTGCAAGACTGGTAAGGGGAATGGAGATTCTAATCAGGTGACCAAACCTTGACTTAGGCACTAAATGAATAAAAAAAGAGTGCCTCAAGCCTCCCAACTCCACAGTACATTTGCACTCTACAACCAAATACTTAAGAATAAAGAATAAAGCAAGTATTCTTTAAACTAACTGACAGTAAAGATTAGGTAACATGTTATAGGTAGTGGTCATCTGAACTAAAAATTGAAGGAAATAGGTGCATTTTTAGAAAATGCTGAAGAATGTTGTTGTGTTTTTATTTTGTGGGTCATGATATTAGCCTGCACTCAATATATGGGTACTCTGAGGAATAAACAGGTTTATGTCTGAAACAAGCATGAGCCAAGATAACAGTAAGTGAAAATCTCAGAGCTATAAATTATATTAGCATATGAGGGCTGGCAGGTCCTTGAAAAGTAATAACAAGATATGACTCCACTCAATTTGACAGGTGAAATAAAGGGCAGACATGAAAAGACATTAAAGTGGAAAATGGAATTCCATTTTATCTAGCCAATCTTAAGCCAAAGAGCAGTACACAAAAATATTAGCCTCATGGAAAGACAGCAGGAAAACAAAGCAAACCCAACTTTGCTTCTTTCTATTGCAACTTTCCAAACCATGTGATAGATTAAAATAGGCCACAATGCTGATATATAAGTGAGACAGACTTAATTCTATTGTATTTTGAATATGGGACTAATGTTCACAGACTACCACAGGTCTAACAGAGAAAAATTCCCTTACAGATTATGTATGTATAATGGTAAAGCATTCACCAAAATTCAGACCTTAGCTAACCAAGATTATCAAGAATCCCACTGGACAGTATAAAAGCTAAGGATCTTTCCACTACAAAAAACACATTACAGAAACAGAATCACCCTAAATTTCTGCTGGTTTATGCTCTCGGAAGTCTGTCTTTGACACTGTCCTGAATAAACTATTAATTTGAGGCCAAGTTAGATGCTTGATATGACTTTTCAACACACAACTGCTTTCATACAAAGGTATAATCACCAAATGGTTAAAAACTGAAAAAAAATCGCCTTGAGCAAAGTGACTCCTTGAGCTTCATGACTGACACGACTACTATTTCTGTATAAATGACAACATTCAAAATGAAATCAACACTTTAACTTAACACAAAATCTTTTCACTGCAATAAAACCATTAAGCACAAAACCCCCCAGTCTACAATTACCTGGTTGGTAGAAATTTGGTGAAAGTTCTCTGGCAACTGCTCTTGCAATATCACATTCCTGGCGAGCAGCCTGAGCAGCCTGATCCGCAGCATCAGCCTTAGCTCTTGCATGTGCGGTTCTGTACAAAGTAGAAAACAGTTTATATGCAGAGGAGTCTTTTATCAGTTGCATCAAGAATGTGAGAGCAAAGGACCTCAACCACCACACACTATCCTGTGTAGTGTGCTCTTATGCCCATTTGTGAGTAACTGCAAATCACCAAAGTATTTCAGATTCAAACCACTGTTCCTCTCAGCTCTTCAGTCCTGCTCATCCTTTGATCACATTTACTTGCAGGAATATATTTTGCAGACCACGCTTATAATCAAAATTTCTAAACAGGAAAAAAAATAGTATCTGATCAAAACATGGGGTTAGGATTTATTTACACATTATCAGAATGTGTACAGAAGCGTCCAGAAGGTCAGACTGGGCCACCACACTGACTCCTAAACAGGTTTCTGTGTGACTAGGATACATGGTGTTTACATGCTACTACCTTTACAACATTTCAAAGTTAATGTTCAGTGCTGGGTGCCATGTAAAAATTTTTGAAGGGCAAAATTCAGGTATGTTGGCCCAACAAAATGGGAAATCTCTTCATGGAAAAAGCACTTGACACTTCAATAGGCATTTTACAAACAAGTTTATTAACAGTTTTAAATTCTTGTAACTCACTGAAATTTCAAATACAAAAACAAGCTGAAAAGGTAACTTTTCTGAAGTCATGAAAAAAATTTGGAACACTCTGTAAAGTAATGTGCCCTCTGCTTCCACTTTTTTCCTTTTGCTATTTCTCAAAAAGCCTCAAGAACAGCTTGTGCAAAGGCCTCTGATTTCAGATTCTGCAAGCTGATAGTTGTGTTACCGCAGGTTTACATCACTGTTTGTCCCATATTCCCTCACCACTTCATTTTTCAAACAGTCATCTGTTTAAAAATTCCTGATGGCAGTGATCTCTCTGTGTCTCTACAGCATTAACACATAGCCTGGAGCTATGAAATGGTTCGTTAAAGCAGAGGGGAAGCTAAACATGGCAAAGTGGAAGAATTTTTTGAGACTCTAGAGATATTAATAACATTTCCAAACCAGATACATTAAATTTCATGAGCTCATCTCTTTTCTAGCAACATTCGAGTAGAAAACTGACACTGAAGTAAGAAAATAATTATTGAGAGGACAACACCAGCACCAACTTCTACCCTGTATGCCTGGGGATAATAATTAACAGCAATCAAATAAATTAAAACTTTCAACAACTTCATTGCAAATTCAGTTTTATTTTTAAGAATAAAGAAGAGTTCTATATGTTTTAGACAA
The DNA here is from genome assembly GCA_026770055.1 of Myrmophylax atrothorax. Classification (NCBI taxonomy): domain Eukaryota; kingdom Metazoa; phylum Chordata; class Aves; order Passeriformes; family Thamnophilidae; genus Myrmophylax; species Myrmophylax atrothorax. The sequence goes on from JAOXXN010000395.1 coordinate 121,070,013, forward strand.
AGCAAGAATAAATGTTAGCACTAACCAGAATGAGCATCAAGAGATTAATAGAATAGCAGACTTTGCATTTCTAAAAAGATGTTTAATCCCGTAGGGTACTAGTATAAACACAGTCATAAAAAAACCACACAGACAGTTTCATCTGTGGTGCCTGGAGAAGATTTATTTAAGTTACATCCTCCCCAAAATGTGTGTGTGTATAAATGTTGAATGTTATTTAAAAGCTTAGCTTGTCATAATTTACTAGATAAATACCAGCTTATGCTGCCTTCTTGCAGGTCCCTCTAGGTCTGTGAGAAAAAAAATAATTAGCAAATAAGCTGTAACACCTTCAATTTGTAGTCAGGATGAGAAAAGAAACTGTTAATAAAAACAAACACACCGTATAATCCCATATGTGTTCTGTACAGTTCATGAATGGATGTATGGTATGTGCTTGCTCAGGAACAGCTATCAAACCCGTTCTTTCTCTATAATCATTATTTTCAATTAGATAAGCTATTCTTAGCTCCTGCATAATTATGTCTATGTAGCATAAACTTAATGAAGCAATCCTAGCATTGGGACACTGTTTTGTGAGACAATAATGTAGTCTGGCCATAGATAAACTAGACACTGGTTGTCTTTTTGTGATGAAAGAACAGGCAGACTACTCCCATAAAAAAAATAGCCTAATATTATTGCTACTGCTACAACAGACATTTTTAAAGGTAATGTATGAAATGACCAGCATCAGGAAAACATACTGCCAGGATAACAGATATATTTACTGATGCCTGTGAATGTTTTATATTATTATATCCACGAAGCAAATCACACATCCTGTTCAAGTGGACGGTATGAATCAGTTAAGGAATTAAATGGTGACATGAGTAAAAAGGTTGTGTAAACTTTGTTGCATGAAGTTGGGCAAAGCAAGTCACAACAAGACAAAGCCGAGAGAACAGAAGGTAAGTAAGCGCAGCTTTCCTTGGCTGCCTTATCTCACAGCTGTTTTTTCAACTTGTACTTCCTGCTATTCTGCCCCTTTTGTACTCACAGTCAGGAGTTCCAGCAGACCAGAACAGGAGCGACTGCTCAGAAGTGAACACTGCCAAGGCGTGTCCCATCAACACGCTGGAGCAGCCTCAGTGCTGCGCTGGTGCTGAGAGATGACATAGCAAGAGGAACTAACCAGGCACAGGAGGGTATGTGCACCAGAGCAGTGCTCATGCTTCTAAGCAGGCCTTCAACCAGCCAGCCAGAAGTGTGAGCACATGGCAGTGTTGAGACACTTCCCCGAAAGACTCGCATCATCAACTACAAATGGCAAAAGTGAAAAGAACAGGAGGAAGCAGCAAAGATGATTCTTCTCCACAAAACAGCAGCAATGTGGTTCACCTGTGAATGCAGGCTGTTCATTATTTGTATTGCTTGATCTTTTATCACCTTGGCATTTGGATGCTTAAGTGCCTAACTTCAGCAATGTGTTCTTTATCATCTCAATTTGCAACTGCATCTTCAGACATTTTTTTTCTCACTTTCTGCACACTTACTTTTAAGCATCAGATTCAAATAACTTTTCTGTCGCTATTTAATTTCCTGAGGTTTTTTATTCTGACTGATTTGTCTGTATGTTTTCCAAATGACTTGCTTACGATTACTCTGCTTGACACTATATCTTGTTTGTACTTGTTTTCTTCTGTGTAGCACTGACCACAACACTATCAGACTGTTATTATCAGAAACTGCACAGAAATACAGTAATTTTGAATGACAATGTTTATAAAGGAGAACTATCAAAGCAGTGCTAGAATCCATTTGCTTCATTTATGCTCCACACAGTTCAGGAGAGCTTTCTTCACCTTTCATTGCTTGAGTAATTTTGTCACTGTAAAGTCTCAAAGGCATGTCTGTTACTGTAAATTATTCATGGAAATTTAAATCTATGATCTATTATATCAAAATGACCCACATTTGAATGACCACCTTCTACCTGAGAGTTACTTTTTTCCCCCAGAGAACTTTATGTATTTATGAACTTTTGAAAGCAAAACTCAAAAAAAAAAGTCTCCTTTCCTCTTCCCCAGTCAAGAAAAAGACTGCATTAGGCTTTTCATGTTGTTTCACATTTTCCAGGAAGGATCGATCTGAAGTGTCAGCAGCAGAACAGAAATCATGCAGGAAAGCAGGCAGCAATGCACAGATTGCAGAACAGTACAGGGAAACAAGTGACTTGCTTTGCAATGCTGCATTCAGGTTCTAATCCACAGCAAACGATCTTTAACAATTTTTTATTATAGGTTAACAAACAGTTCTTTGTAAAAATGTATTCTCAGTAAGACCTAATACACATTACTAACTTCTGAATTACTGTGTGTTTTTCTGTGTATTTCTACCTGGAAGTATCATCCTACCATTAATATTCCACGTGATGTCTCAAACATATACTTGAAAGCATTCAAATCAATATAAAAATTAAAGTATTTGCCGAAACCAATTCATATTTAGAGGGACAATCTACCACTTATATTAATGAGTCCATAGAGGCGGTAAAGTCAATCAAGACAGGGGCAAAATTAAGTGCTATGTGTGTCAGGAATCAAACAGTATTTACATTAAAGAGGAACTTGCAGTTATAGCTCATGCAGAGTCTTGGTACCAGGTGGCAGCATGTGGGGGCCTCATATCTACCAGCCTGCTGTGAGTGAGAGAGGGCTGGAGGATCAATGGCTAACTCAGTAACTTTGCTCTTGTGAGAAACTGTATTCAGGCTCTTATCAGGGTCTGATTCTGAAAGAAGCCTAAGCTTTCTAGGCTGTGTGACAACTGGTATCTCTACTGATACCCTTCTTTTCCGTTTGGCTGGGTAGGTAAACATGGACACATCATCTTAATTACACTCAAAAATTACAAGTACAGAGCCCAAGGCTCCTTACAAGCAGTCTCCCCTTCCAGCAGTACTACGATCAGATTTCCATCTACTTATGTATGAAAAATTACTTGAAAGAGGAGTATTGAGGGTTGAAGAGCTTACACAGTATTATCTCCTATTCTGCATTCTCCATGTGCCCAAAATGCATTATGTAATGTTTATCTAAATTTAAAACTCATTTAGAACTGTCCATTACTCTCCAGATTATTTTCTATTTCCATGGTATCCTTCAATGCACTTGTAACGATGCCTCATTCAGAGTCAACTGGAAATGTAAGCAACATATGTTTACTCTGTTTCATTTTTCAGATTTTATTAAACACAGTGATTCCAGCATAAACCTTTCCAGGAGATTGTTTCCTACTTCTCAAAATTATAAAAATAATTTTGCTTTCTAGTCGCCCAATACCTGAAACAGAATTATGCTCCTATCATATTATCCTAAACTAATAGTATCTACCATGTTAATTATTAACAGATTTCTGTATTGTAAAAACAAAAAAAATTAGTAAATGCTAAACCTACATGAAGTTCTCAGAGATGTATTTTATTAATGACAGCTATCAGGTTTGTCTGTTAACATTAACTACTGTGCATTACTACAAATTATCATCCTTTTTGAAATTGGAATTCTCTAAGAATACCACCTTCCTAAATTGTAAAATGCAGTGATTTTTCTATAAAGCAGAAATATTATGTTGGGGTTTTTTTCAAGAATGAAACTTTCCATCATTCTTACATTTGTTTCTATCTGTCAGAGGTTCAATTCTGCAAAAACAAGTTCTGGTAAAATTAGTTCAGCGATACATAGCATTTCCAGGAAAAGAGAAGCTAAGAGGAAAACTTTAAGCTTAAGTTCTTCGGTAGTTAAATTTTCTCCTAGCCTATTTTCATATTATTTTAATACTATATATCAGTAATGAATGTACAATAATTATCTAGCATCTATGCACTTCTTAACACGGCAAGTGAGAGAGTGGCATTTATCAAGTGTTCTACTCATCCTTCTCAGCTTCTTTCACGGACAATACTGGGTGAAAACCAATATTCTGCTTCAGTAGGAATAAAAATACATAATATGCATAACTATGTAGAGCTATCTGAGAACTCTTGGCTTCATCACTCTCAGCAACTCATTGCTGTAATATAGCTCAGAAATGACAGTAGGTCACTGAGTATTAGCAAGAAATGGGAGTTTCTGAGAGAAATAGAGAGCAAAAAGACTGACTTACAGGTAATCCAATACAAGAGCTTTATCTCAGTGAGAAACTTAAAGTGCTCCTAAACTACCGACTGAATTAACAAAGTCAGATATATGTCCTCAACTAAGGAGTCTGAACTCTTCTAAGTGCTTTACTTCATCAATCTCCTTTGTGCTTTGCTAAATTTCAATCCCAACCAGTCACTCCTTCTTCATGAACTGACTTCACTCAGGAACTGGACTACCGTGGTAGTACCAGTGAAGTCTGATGTAGTGAAGCATAAGGAGATCTATTACACAAACACTGCTGGCACATTGATCTGTATCATCTTGCCTAATGGATTCTGCTTCTGAAAACTCCTCCTTCCCAGCCTAGATTAATTTTTCATATTTTTAAGTCCTAAGTCATATTAGAAGAACTCAAAAAATACTAATCTTCAGTTAATGACTCTTGAAAAATTGAGAAAATTTCCTACAACTGGCCAACAGCCAACCTGTTTTCAGTATTTGAAAAAATAACTTGGGGGTAATGACTAGTAAGCCAGCTGTTAGTCTTAGGCATAAAAACCTGCATAAATAAACTGGTCTACATCCACAAAGATTTACAGGCTAACAGTATATTGTACCAGACATCATGCTTTAACACTTCATACACATGTAAAGATTATGGGTCCTGTATCTTATCTAGTTTGCCTTGATTTAAAGTACTTGGACTATTTTCAAGGTTTCTGACTTTGCACCCTGTGGCAATGTAATTAAAAACCAGCATAAATTACATGGAATTAATAAAGTACATCAAAATGGATTAAAAACTAACTCTCTGACACATTTAAAAGCTTAATGCAGAAGACATCAAAGAAAAGGGTTGATACTGCGCATTTCACATTAGGAGTTAGTTTTTTGTTGTTTAGTATTTTACTTTTAGAATGTCTCAATAGAAGCTGAAACATGCTATGGTAGAGCTGGCAGATTACACAACTTCTGGATTCTAAAAATCCCCAAGGTCAATTTACAGTAACCTAAAGTTACTGTAATCTACAGTTTACTGTAACATGAAGTTCAATGACAACAACTCCAGACCCCACTGTCTATAAGTGTGCCAAAACAGAACACTGGAAAACACAAAAATCTTGCCAGTATGTGAGACGGTCACAGAAAACCGCATAGAAGGAGTATGACATCATGCTGGGTAACCCCACACACTGCCACAAAAGGAAGGGTTGATGTGGTCTTAATACATGGAGAAATGAAAATCAAATATAAACTAAGGAATTTGTTCTTGCTGTCCTACATAATCCAGCATCCATAAAACCACTAATGGAACAATGCCCAGCTCATCTAAATCTCAAGAAGAAAAAAGTGTCAGGACCATAGAATAATTAAGGTTCTAAGAAGACAAGCTTTTTGACTTAAACCTCTTGAGCCTCTTATGTATTCATTACTGAAGAAACACTGAGAAGCCACTTACCATGGTGTACATATGGGTATCCGACAGTGGAATACGGGGAAGACATAATGACGAGAAGTGTTTCAGATAAAGACATAACTGGTCCAACAATTAGGAGCTGACTTTGGGCACAGGCAGCCTTGAAATGTTATGGGTATATTTTACAGAGAAGAAGATGGACATTTTTAAGCCTTTGCAATTATACTAGGCACTGTAATAAATGTCCTCTTTAATCCATTTTCTGAGAAAAGAATGACATAGTCTTTTGTTTACAGGAAGTGAGATTAGCTGATTTAGGGACTGTTTACACTAGGTATTTCAGACATCTGACACAAGGGCTCTGATCATCTCACTGGAGACACCCATATTACTCCATCAAAAATAAGAAACTTGACTATTTACAATTTAGACCTGTGAACTGTGTGGATGTTAGACTTTTGCAGCAGTCAGCATGAACATGACATGCTGCATCTACAAACATATAAAACCACTTGGGGAAAACATCAATCTATGTGTTGGTTGAGGAACCAGCTGCCTACTTATGTCAAGATTTAGAGCCTGTTTGCATTCGCCTTTAGATCTCTATGGTCCATATTAATAAAACCAGAACAGCTCAGCAACTCAGCAGTGCCAAGGTACTCATTTCTGTAATACCAGTCAACATATGCAACAGTCCAGAAAGACTTTAGGTGAATGAAGGACAGCACTCTCAAAAGAAGGTACTTCTGAAAATCCACTTTTAACAATTCAGATAGGTTAGTTCAATCTCCCTAGTCTAGTCTGTCTTTCAGTCCGTCCCTCTTGTTCACCTGTTTGGAGAAAGACTCACAATGCAGATGTTTGAATTGACAGAGCGGTTTTAAATTGCTGTTAAGGATCACCAGAGAAGTTGCTTTACATGGTACTCTGCATAACCTGAGGTGTCCCACTAGCCTAGCATTATTTATCTGCATGCCAGATATACTGCCCTTGAATAAAGGAGGTTGCTCTTCACGTGATGTACTCAGTTGTAACCATCGCTCTGCCAGTAGTTTGAATGAATAAGCTTTGCTTTCATATTGATTGTACTTCATTGCAGCACTGGCACAGAAATCATCAAATCATTTAGGCTGGAAAAGACCTTTAAGACTATCACCTTCAACCATTAACCCAGTAATTCCAAGTCCACCACTAAATGACATCCCTGAGTGCCACAACTACAAGTCTTTTAAATAAATACTGCAAGGGGTGGTGACTCAATCCCTTCTCTGAGCAGCCTGTTCCAATGCTTGGCAACATTTTATGTGAAGTTTTTCCTAATATTCAATCTAAACCTCCCCTTTCACAACTTAAGGTATTTTCCTCTTGTCTTATTGCTTGTTACCTACAAGAAGAGAGCGACATGCACTTTGCTAAATCTTAAAGGTGGCACGGTCTTTGATTTCACCAAGATGAGCAGTATCACTTCAAGGAGAATGCAAGTTTTCCTGTCGGAAAATTTACACTTCGGACAAAATACACTTCTGGATACTATGCCCATAGGGCTTTCCCCCCCTTTTTTTGTCAAGGGTGATTCACTGACAGTATCTTTTCATGTCTCTTAAATGCCAAGTAAATTTAAAGAAAACTAAGTCTCAATGTGTATTTGTCCACCCTACTTTACAGGACAGACTAGATTCGATCCTATTTTATTCCCAAGTCTACTTAGTGAGCAATATTTTCTTCCAGTTCCCTAGCCCCATAATATTAATTCCTGCAGACAGGAGGGTTTTTTATGAAACAGGTAAAGGAATCACTGAAAATAATTTCTTGTTTCTGATCACTAAAGCCTATTAGATTGTTTGACTGAAGAGAGATTCTGAATCTAGCTAGAAGTGTAAAAATATAGATGCACACTTGAGCTTCAGCTGCTCCTGATGACATAGTTAAGAAGAAAAAAAAAGGAGATAAATATGTTTCTGTACCCTTCATCATAAAATACAAGCTTCATGGAAACAGAACTCCATGTAATAAGGATCCTGCACAGAGAAGGCAATCCTGCTCAAGGAAATGGGAATACATGGACCATTATGACCATTTGCTTAGATAATTTCTAAGGTACGTTTAGTGTATTTTACTTCCCCCTTCTACAATTTTTTTAAAAAACCCTGTTCTTCATCTGCAGAAATGAAATAAAACGGTAGGTATGATGACTGCTATCATCAACACCAGTATCTGGCAGCTATTCTACATTTCAAGTGTAAGAAAGCAACAAGAAATCACCATCCCAGGGATACAGCTTGATGAAAAAACTGAACAGCTTACAGGAAGAGACTAGGATTTTTTATTTTGCCTCAAAACAGACTGTTTTTTCCACTCAAAACATTATCTTCTATTTTTCAATGTTTTGATTTTTACAAGTTCCAATTCCTTTTAAAGATAAAAAAAAATCAGAAAATATGAAATCAAAGGTAATTATTTAGAATTTTTTTGTTAGAATAGTTCAAGCTAGAAAACTTTGGGGAGCTCTATTAATTAGTAAACCTAGTCAGGCAAATGATGTCAAATGTCACCTACTACAATGTCTGTATTTCTTAATCTCTCCCCTATGAAGAGTTGACATGGGATTTTTAAGATTTTTCTTTTATTTTCAAAGACAATAAGTTCACAGTGTTAGAGATATTTTAGCAAAAAACACCAAAGGTTTTGTAGAGAAAAATGCGTAATATAAAACCAGCATCTGATCTCTCTTCATAATCCGTATGTAACTTGGAGCACACTTGTTGCATGAAAATTATGTTACTGAACATTACAGAAAGAATGTGAAAAAATATATAAAGTCCTGTGGGTTTTACTGTCTTTAAAAAGTGTAAGATAAACGCCCCATCCATATTTAAGGCACATGCCTTATGTTTTTCAAGTGACTTTGGCAGTCTGTAACTTACTCTATTGCAGTTCTAGTACCTGAATCCAAGGATGTCATCACTGTGCTTGATGAAGGAAAACATTGAGAAAAAAGTCTCTACCACATGCTAGTGGCCTGGTGCTTATTTGGCTTTTTCCATTACAAAAGCTGTAACACATATATTTATTTCTGATGTTTTCTTAAAATACAGTAATATACTTTTTGTGTCCTTAGCAATCTTAGAGCCAAGACTAAACTGGGCTTATCTTTCTTTGCATGGTTTGTTTCTGTTCACTGATTAGGTGCCAGATGTCTAGAAAAATAGTATTGATAGAAAAACGTCTAGCAAACCATTCTGGAATAAGATCTTCCATTTTCAGTTGCTTAAAGATAACTGTTACAAAATTCACAGAAACACCTAAATAACAGAAAACACTGATATATTATAATTGAACAGCTTAATTAACAAAGGGCCTAAGCTCTCCACAAAAGACAAGTACTCAAGTGTAGTGATGGCAGTATGTGATGTGACTCTTCCCCAGGCTGGCAGGTATGAATCAAGCTGTTCATATTATACATTAAACATCAAGAGACTGAACAGGTTAAACAAGCAAAGGAAAGACTTTGATGATCCTTCCATCTGTAAACATGTAATTCCTCTTAACTGAAGAGCACTGCAGGTTGAAAATAACATCAGATCATTTCAGACATAGGGCAGCTGACAGCTATTTCACAGGTTTTGCTATCTTCAGCATGAAGGAAATGCAAACCCTGGGTTTATGACAAATGCAGATAACAGCTTTAAAATAATCTTCTCCCATATACCTACCCTGCTCCAATAAACATCTATGTATATATATTTACCCTCTGTAGCTATCTAGAAGGCTGCCAATAACACACACTCTGAATAAACAACCAGCATGTCCTCTCTGCTACCAAACAAATTGAAAACCCAGGAATGTTGCTCTCTGGTGGTTCCCATAGGCCCGACGATCTTGCTTAGATGCCCAGAAGGCTTTTGTGGCATCCAAACTGCTGAGTGTTCACAGCAGCCTATTTGTTCCTTCTTAAAGCAGTTCTTGACTGCTTTGTTCAGCCCAAGTCATGCAGATCTGCACGGTAAAGTTGAGGATTCATGGTTGTATTACATATTTAGCACTAACCATTCATGAGAGCAACAACTTAATGCAGACTCATGAAGTCTACTGTTTTGAGACCCTCTGAACAGAGCTCGTCATGGTCTATTTGCTCCTTTTTTTTCCTTACTACAGGCCTTGGCTGGAGCCCTGACATTCTCTCCCAGTCTCCTCTAAAAAGCAAGCGCTCTCTTTTCTGAGTCACTAATAGCAGAATTTAAGTGTAAATACTACTACATGCCATGAAGCAGGAAGCAAGTCCCAAAATAATAACTCCTAATTTCTCCTTGTCCTCTCTTCAGACAAATACAGATTTGTCAGACTTTCCAATTCTCTCTAAGGGTTGATGGGTTTTACTGATACTCATGACTGTGACACTGGAGCAGTTGGTAAGACAGGAATCTCCTATTAGGCTCTCCATGTGCTCTCACTCCTACCAAAAACCTGTTTCTACTAAGGCCCAATCTTGAGATCTGGTGCCTGGCAATTCCTGAGCCTCAACAATGAGTCTCCTAGAAAAGCATTGTAAGTAAGTTACCTTTCTAAACTGCAGGTATCTGAGCTTTTATGAGTATCAGAGAAAGGCCACGTGTTGCTCCCTTTTGCATAGCAGGGTTATCAGAGCTTGCCAAAAGCACTGGATATGCTCTGTCTGCACTGAATAATGGTGCTGCACACACCCAGCAGTGTTTTCCAGAAGTGCAGGGCATTACTAAATACACACCCATGTAAGTTCTGCATTCTTCATGTCTTCAGTAAATTAACACAACAGGAGTAACTGTTCTGCTACAGCAATTCATGTTGCTGCCAGTCCCTGGGAACTGCAAGGGTCTGAACATCAGCGAATAACAGGAAAATATTTTCACCTTCTACTTTTCTTGAGGACATTAAAGGAGCCTCACAACGTCATGGGCATGCATCTTGGCAGGGAAAAGGGCTGATAAATTCTGGGAAAACCAGTGTTCTGGAATAACCCTGTAGGTTATTATCCTGGATCACAGAATCATAGAATGGTTTGGGTTGAAACAGATCATAAAGATTATTTAGTTCCAAACTCCTGCTGTGGACAGGCACACCTTCCACTAGACCAGGTTGCTCAAAGCCCCATCCAATCTGGCCTTGAACACTTCCAGGGAAGGAGCATCCATAACTTCTCTGGACCACCTGTTACAGCAGCTGACCACTGTCACAGTAAGGAATTTTTTCCTAAGACCTAACGTAAATCTACCCTAAAAACACCCTACCTAAATCTTCAGTTTGAAACCCCTCATCTTATCACTACACTCCCTGATAAAGAGCCCCTTCCCCTCTTTCCTGTAGGCCCCTTTTAGGCACTGGAAGGCTGCTAGAAGGTATCTCTGGATACTTCTCTTCCCTGGGCTAAAGCACCCAACCAACAACTATTTTGTCAGGTTGTATACAAAGATAAGATGCATCTTCCTAGAGTTCACACAGATTCACCTTCACCTGAATATGTATTTGATTATATCAATCCCATTTGGAAATAAGAAGGTCATCAACTGGGAAGGCTTCAGTCATGCTGAAGCCTGCATTGCTGTGGGCTTAAGGAGGAATAGAGGACATACTTCAAGAGCCACTGGAAGGACAGGGAAAGTAAACACATGCTTTCTTGAACAACTTGGTAATTCGAGATGATTAGTGCAAGGTAATTCAAAGATTAACTCATTTTACATAATTAGCAAAACAATAACAATAATAAAAATCTCTTCCTCAACAATCAAGTGCCAGAATTTCAGCTAGATCTACAGATGAAGGATATGTCTACTGAACATAGAAAGTGACCTCACATTATGCTCAGCTGATGCTATTTAACAAAATGTGAGGGTCTGTTCCATATAGCAGTCTTGCTGCTCTGTCAGGACCATGCTCGGGCAGCAGGTGGATGTATATGGAACATCATTTCTCATTGGAAAGCAGAAGCAATTTGATAACAAGTAAAGACTTATTCTGCAATTGTCTTAAATAAATAATGTTTCATTCTCCATGAGACAGACATGCAGTGAAAGCTATGGTGTGATAAAAAAACCCTTTTGCTACAAAGTACAGTGCTGAGAAGAGTTTCTGAAGTACTGCAATAGGTTAGTTAGCACCAAATGATGTGGAGATCCTTCACCATAGGTTGGAATTTGCTTTTAGCGGTTTCTTTTTCTAACGCTTGTTCAATTGAGTCTGGCTATAAAGTCTTGCAATTTACTTTTTCTTGAATGGCTGACCTGTCTAGTAGCAAAGTACTGTTCTAAGTATTCAAATACTGAGAAAACAGGATACAAAATGACCTCTTTTTGGAGGGTCAATATGGAAACTAGGTTTCTACCTGACAATCAAGGTGGAATTCCACAGAAGGGGCAGACATACAAAGAAAGCTTCTAGGAATTCTGAGGTCTAGGATTTTCATGTACTTAAATCAGAGTTTATATGTGCAGAAATTCAACCTCTCTGTAAGTTTGCTAAAAGAGCCACCACTGGGGAGAAAAATTACCTCCTTTACTAGCGTATAGTGGGTTTGAATAATGATTCAAATAGCAGTGCTGTTCAATTCCATAATATCTGGACAGAAAGCATACGGGTCATAACATGAATTACTGCACCATGGTTCTCTCTCATCACCTAGCTGATTGGGTAAAAATAGAAGTGGGTTCCTTGTTTTAAACACATCATACATTTTACAAAGTGAGAGCATCATGGAAAAGTTCCAGCTGCAGCGTCCTTTATTGATAATTTCAGGTATATCATGCCCTGTCTCTGTAAAAATGCCAGAAACAATGCATCAGTCTTATACTTTAAACATGGTATGATAAAATCAAATACTACCAGCCTACAAGTGAGATAGCACAGGGAGAACTTCGGATTTTTTTAGAACAGGAAAGAAATCGCCTTTCTTATCTACATTGAGGAAATACAGTTTCCAGTGCCAAGCAAGCAGGACCCTCATCCAAAGATCTTATATAAAACAAGAAGGTCGATTTTATTTGAAAAAGACTATACAGAGAAAAAAAAAGTCTTTGAAGAAGGAAAAGAAATAAAGGCTGTCTCTGGCATGGAAAACTAAAACTGAATAGACTGATCAGGAAAAATGGTATTTAAGGACCCAGACATCTGAGGTCTTAACAATTAATCTTGAGGGAATAAGGTAAGAGAGAATCTAAGATCATGTTTTTTAGAGTTGGTGAAAAACAGTTACCTGCTTTCTTATTAAATCTATCAGGTCACCTCAGAAACAAGAATAGTGTCAAAGAAAAAGGAAGTCCGACTCCCACAACAGCATCCCAGAAACATTTGTCACAAGACTCGGTTTGCAATGCTGGGAAAATTCTTTCGGCGTTTGTACAGTCTGTGTTAGAGAGCAAATGTATTGGTCCCTCCCTGCCCAGGGTAAGAGGTCCCAGTTCTTCTGGAGAGTATATGCTACCAAATTTCCATGCTGAAGAACTATGAGCTCTAAAAAGGTCCCCCTTCCTGCAAAGCTCCCAAAGCTACAGTTACACTATCAATGGTCTGGATATCAAATGTGTCCATTCCTTCCTGCAAAGTTACTTGGCTAACAGTGGATCCTTTTGTTTCACCACAACTGACCTCTTTGTTGTCATGAGAATAAGGTCTCATCCCACTCTACATGAAAAGACTCCTTGCCAGCAAGACTTAGCAGCCAAACAGCTGTGGCAAAGCTGAGATACAGAAAGGTGAAGTTGTTTGGGGCCTTTGTCCTTGGGGACGGTTTTGCTTGACAGAATCCCTTTTTACAGGTCTTCGGAAGTTCAAAGGAAGTCACAGTAAAAATATTCAAGATCTTTTTCTTGCCTCTCTCTACCAATCTCCTTTCTCTGGTGGGTGCCAACTACAGGGCTTTCATGGAATTTAACAGTCGCTCAATAATGTGGAAAATGACCCTGCCTGAATAAGAAGTTGACATGACATGACTTCCCTGATGTTAACCACTCATGTGTGCCTCAGTCTTTTCAATCCCCAGACACATTAGTCATGTACCATGAGACCCAGTTCTTCCAAATACACACTTCTAAAGTGTGAAGCCTCAGATCCTGACAGGGTAAGACTCTCATCTCTCATTGGTGCAGACCAATGCCTAAAAGACAGTGCCTGAATAAAATGAGGTAGCAGTAGATTGGATGACAGTTGAATTGCCTGCTCTCCGTCAGTCCTGAGCATCAGTTACAGGACATTCCCATAAGATGCCAAATAAGCTGGTGTTGGGTAGATCACTGAGCACAGGAGAGCAGCTCCCTGTTCAGCAAGAAGGGCAAAGACCAGAGGACCAAACTGCTTCTAGGAACGTTGTATAGCTTTGAGTGCACTTGGTACTACACCTTGTTTTTGGGCTAGCTGCTATCTCGAACCCAGCGATGGACCAGATTAAGTGGATCTATCTCCCTGAAACTGGGATCAATAATGAGGCCCATCCTGCATAACTATGGCTACTGATGTCCACGTTGGGAGCATCACTGGTGCTGTCATTCTGAAATTTTTATACCCTAGCAGGGTGTAAGAGCACCAGTATGTTCCTGATGCTTTATTATTCTGAGACATTTTGCTGTGGCAGTCGGGCATTAGTCTGCCCAGTGGTGTACTTAATGGACACTAATTGCTTGCAATAGAAACGCTGGAGCTTCCTTAAGGTTTGATGAGGCCACGAGCTGCTACAGAACAGTTTCAGTCATGAACCTCACATACTGTGAATCACAGCAGATAAGGGCAGCCATATGAAATATCAGAACATGGAGTTTCCATAGCAAAAAACCTGTTGATTTTTTTTATCTCGTGCAGGGAAGAATATGTCAGTTGCAAGGTGGACTAAATTTAAAGCTTATGAATCTCTGGTTGTGGGCATCTGAACCAGAGAATAACAGATCAGAGCAGAGTCAGAAATCTGGATATTTTGGAAGGTTTTGGGAATGTTTGAGTTGAATTGAGGGAAGTAAGGAGGCCCCTTCATGTTATCCTTTTACATGGAAGCTTTATATCTTGTACTTTACAATCCTACATGAAGGTGTGAAAAGGCTAAGCTGGTTTATGTTCAGAAAATGCACTGCTATCAAAACCAAAGAGATCCCCTCATGTAACCTGTCAGAGGCATATACACACCTAGAGTGACACACACCTGCAGAAGAAAAGCCATCTGGTGAGACTGGACCATGATGTACTGCAATGCTGCTGCTGCATGAATGAGATTTTTGCCAGTGTTATGTCAGAGCTGAATTTAGCCCTGTTGGAGATGGGATAATTAAGCAAAGAAGAGTCCACCTCCAGCTAATTACTTTTCCTCCTACAATATCTCTGCATTAAAGAGTATGAATTACATCTAACACAAGCTGTAAAATCTTTGACAAGGTGAAGTTTGGAATTCAGAAACTTAAATACCCTTACTTTTAAATTTTTTTTTAAAGAGATGTTTGGTATCCATCTGTCCTTGAATTAAACTAAATATAAAAGGTATGTTATTTGGGTCAATTAATACGGCATAATGCCTAATAATCAGTACTAACGCTATCCATCTATTCTCTTCAGTGGTCTCTTCCTACATATGAAAATAATTCCAGAATAAGATTTATTTTACATGTAAAATATAATGGTTAGTTTCAGTAAATCTAGTAAGTCAATTTACTTCTGCATCAAGCACCTTCAAAATACAATAGGAAAAAGCACTGGTATCCTGAAAGCACGAGGGAGTTCTGAATTGTTAACCCAGAATATTTTACATGTATGAAATATTACACAGCTAAAAAGTAATTTAGTCAAGGAGAACAATCTCTGCATTGCCTGTTGATTTACTTACTCCAAATCAGTTTTTAAAAACTGAAACACTTCTTTCTCTTTCCCTTATTATAATGCTTTTGGATGGAGCAAATCATGTCTCTCTGTTATAATTTGCTGTGATGAAAGGCAATGTGACACACAGGAAGTACCACTAATCTCAGATGAAAATATTTATGAAAGATCTGACAGTTTTTTTCTCTGTTACTCTTTGGAGGACATTTTTTCAGAGTGCTTAAAAGGAACAAAGCATATGCCCTTTAATCAAGTTCCCTGAACAATTGTATTGCCTCTTAACAGTGTCAGGCTGGTGTCAGAGAACAGAAATGTTACAAGGCAAGAAGACAAACAGGTTACTAAGGAAATAGAACATGCTCAGCAGCAATTAAGCATTGAAAGCAGCTAACTTCTATACAGTGGACAGAGGGAAGAAATAAAAGTACTTGAGAGTATCTGTAGAGAAACTGAGTCAAGGTGAAGAAAATAAAAACCGCAAATCAGAAAAACGTATATGCAGACTAATTTTACTAACAAATATAAACAAAAAACAACAGAGCTTAGAAAATTCCTTGGTACCCATATGATTTTTGATATTGGTCATTTTTGTCTTTTTCCTTGTGAATTATGAAAGCAAGAAAAGCATTAAGGGTAGTCTCTGTTCAAGGGTAGAACTACATTCGCTCAGCCAAAACACTGTATCCTTGACATGTAGGGTAAAGACAAAATTCAATTCTCAACAAGGGTTCCAGAGAGAAAGAGCTTTTTCTGTGTTTGGGTTTTTTGGGTGGTGATGGTGTTTGTTTGGTGTTTGCTTTTTTATTTTTAAACATGCTAATTTCCAGCTTAAACTATTTTTGAAGCTACGCATTCCAATCCATAGAAACACATATTTTCTGTCAAGCATCAGAGTTTCTTTGCCTATCTTTCCTTATATGAGTAGTAATGAGAGAACAGTCTCCTTGCCAGCACATTCATCCTTAAGATTATCAAAACTGTAGTTTTTTAAAAAATTGTACTTTTTTTACACAAATAATGAATTCATATTTGGAACTTGTTTATTATTGTAGCTGTATTTTCTCATGTTTCAATACCACCAGCAACACGTTAGAAGTAGTATTTTTTACATAACACAGCCACAACATCTATTTACCACTACATGCAGAAGAATTTAGAATTAGCTATTTGAATTAATGAGTGGTAAAATAAATGTAATATTGTCTACAGGAAACAAGAGAAATTTACCAAGATTAAACAGGGCAACCTGTGCACACTTTCGCACACCTGAGTGGAATGGAGCACAATTATCTTAT